>JASVEL010001255.1:0-52717 GCA_032618575.1 Nicotiana noctiflora | reverse complement strand
GCTCGGAATAATTGTTGTATTTGGCATATTTATTATCTGATTATTTTTACATGTTGGCATCAATGTGCAAAATGTTGTTTTTACTGCTTTGATATTTTGTGAACTGTACATATAAATTATGCTGGAACCAATCTCCTCTCTGAGTCTTCTAAATCATGAAGAAGGGTGCACTTCGTGTGACTTCTTTTCTGTATAGTGTCTAATTCCCATTTTAGAACGAGGTTTGGATAAGTTGCAAAACCGGCGAAGCTTCTGTATTCCCGGGTTGCTGCCTCCTCCTCGGCTCGAGCTGTCCGCTCGGGTAAGCCAAGTCTAGAACAGATAAACCCATGTTTTTAAACCTAGAATAACAAAGCTTCATGCCGGATCCCTAGTAGGAAACGTTTATTTGCATCATGTCTCATTTTGCTTAGGGGACTCAACACAGGGGTTGGGTCCGTCTAGGACAGGTGACCTGAAATGAACAGACTATCCTGCTGCATCCCGTTTGTCTTGCGCATTTATCTGTTATAGACTTGCATGCTGACCGGCTTTAGAGATTAAAAAAAAAAAAAAAAAAAGGGAAAATGTGTTTTGTTCCTAAGATAGAAATAGCTTACTTGTTTTCCTTTAGTAAAATGAATAAATAAATAATGTCGTTTGTTTCGTCAAAACCGAACTACGCAGATTTGATTCTCGCCACTAGGTGGGATACGTAGGCAACCCTCATTGGGTCCAACCACCCCTTTCAAAAAAAAAATCAAAAAATGTGTGTGTTTAATTTTGTCAATAAAATCAGAGTGATGTCGTTTTTGAAAATAGCCGAATGTTCCCAAAAGGACACCGGAAGGCTGTTTTTGCAAAAATAGCCACTTTAAATCATTTTTAATAATTTGCGGGCACAACCTTGAAATACTCCTCGTGGAAATGTTGCAAGGCCATAGCCGCAAAATCAAGTTCGGGTTCACATCCCGTTTGCAAAAATAACCAAAAAATGTCAAATTTTCTATTTTTGTTATAAATAAGTCGGGTGATGCTATTCTTGCTTAAAATAAGCCGAATGTCCCTCAAAAGGACGCCGGAAGGCCGTTTTTGCAAGAATAGCCACTTTGAGTCATTTGTAAATAATTTTGGACACAACCTTGAAATATTCCTTAGCGGAAACGTCAAAAGGCTGTATTCGCGAAAATCAAGTTTTGAGTCATCACTCAACTTTACAAAAATAACCACTTTATCAAATAAGCCATTACATGGCCGGAGTTTTGCTGAAATAGCCATATTTTTGCATTTTTAACTTTCTCAGTCTTGTGTTGGCCTGTGTCGGTGCTGAACGATGCCCCATAGGCCCCATGATAAAATTTTGAATTTGCATCTTCTTACATAAAATTTTGCAAAAAGAGCCACTTTGTCTAAATAAGCCATTACATGGCCAATTTATGAAAAAATAGTTTTGTGTTGGTCTATGGTGATGCCGAACGATGCCCCATGAGCCACAGAAAAAAAAAAAAAATTTCAAGTTTTATCTTTCTTAAATAAATTTTGCAAAAATAGCCATTTTGTCAAATAAGCCATTATGTGGCCAATTTTGTAGAAATAGTCATAATTGACAACAAAAATATTCTTTTTCTTGTAGAAATTTCCTACACAAGTTTGTAGTTGGAGTCGGCTTCTATAATTTTCCTTCAAAGAAAAGAAAAATCAAAAAAAAATCAAATAAACATTTCTTTATTTCTTGCATTAATTTGCAAGAACTACGCTCGGTCTTGATTCATGCGGGGTCATGATACGTAGGCAATCTCCATAAGATTCGACCACAACTCTATATGTATATATATAAGATAAAATAAAAAATAAAATAATAAAAAAATTAAATTTTTTTTTATAAGGACTGTCTGAGACCATTCTAACATAAAAAAAAAAAAAGCAAAAATATTGATAAGGACTCACTGATTCCATTTCTAACATATTTTGTTTGAAGTGTTGAGGAAATTGAGGTGGTTGGTTTGTGGTGAACCGGAAACACAAGATCCAGGAAAACCTTATTTGATCCAAGACAGCGACATCCAGAATATCGCACAGAGTCCTTCACTTGCACGCCACGATGCACGCTTTCTGGGGATGTATTGACTACAGCTGAAAATGTCGAAGCAAATAAGTGGCCTGGGTAATATTGATGCGAAGCTCAGTGGCCAAAATATCGTGCTTGGTAATCGGGAAGACTCTCCATTTCTTGGTCAACCAGAATGGAGTTTTTGGTGGCTTATTTTGTTGTCATTTCTGTCGTCCAGATTATTTCAGGGTTGTAATCAGGATATTGTCATGTGACTCAAACCCTTTTATCGTTCTATTTTGTCCAGTTTTCTATTGGTCGTAATACCTCATTTAGTATTGTGTAGGTTTGTTCCAAGGGTGTACCCCAGTTCATTGTGTTTGTTTTGTCGTATTAATTCATTTCTAGTTCGTCTAATGCAACTCTCTTGTTTGCCATTATTTTGAGTCATTTTCTTTGATTTAAGTCTTTCTTCTTTATAGTCATTTTGCTGTCAACACTAGTGACATGACATGCACGCATAATTGTGGCCTAATCTTAAAAGTTAATCATGAAGAATTGGAAGATAATCATGGCATTTTAAAAGAAATAATGATTTGAGATTATTTGGAACCCGAGTCACGTGAAATTTGGGGCGGGTAAAATACAAAGAAATCCTTAAGGGCAAAATGGCCATGCTGACATGGGGTTCGCTCGTGATACTGAAATGGAAGTGTCGTCCAGCAATACTTTAAAATGATGGATGAAAAAGGCGAATGGACGATATGGTTATCACTCGTAGCACAACAAAAAGATGTCCCGAATGTGTTGTTTGTACTTGGTATGTTTTGAAGATTGGAATGACGAAGGCATTTTGTTCTGCTACCCAAACACTTTATCCTTCGTTAACCCTTCGAGCCTTATTTTGATTTCTTTCATACCCCTCCTTCGGAGTTAGTTGCAAAGACTAGAAACACAAGTTGAAAGACAAGAGAAGAAAAGGATAAAGAAAAAAAGAAAACAATAAAGAAAAGAAAAAAAAAACTTGAAAAGGGAATTGGGAACTACGTTTGACCTGATTCCTTAAAGAGGATACGTAGGCGCTTCACAGCTCGGTCATAGTGTAAATAAAAATAAAAAAAAATCCCCAAGCAAAAACTGGGGCAAAGAAAAATTGTGTTGATCATAAATAAATTTAGGTCCGAAGGTTGTAAATTTTGAACCCAAAATTAATTTTGTTTTGAGCCTTCAATACCCTTTCTTTCTAGCCCTATCCAAATCCCACATTACGGTCCAAAGAAAGACCTTCTGATCAGTCTTCAAAAGATGCCACTTCAAGTGAGTGAGAGAGTCCTATCAGAATATAACACTCTGATTCACGGCAGAAAAGACTCTGATTCCCAGCAGAAAGGAAGCACGAGAGAGTCTTAGCAATGACACCCCAATCCCCAGCTAAAAGTGATACAAATGAGAGAGTCTTACCGGTGAAAACCTTCACAGGCACCATAAGGCGACGAAAGCTGAGAGAAAATCAAAATGAGAGAGGCTGGAAAGTGAAAACCCTTCGGTCACTACAAGTCGAATAAAGGTGATAATCAGATGGAAATCACGAGACAGAAATCGTGAAAGGAAATTAACGACGGAGGATAGGCCATATGTGCATGTCATGACCAGTAGAGTTGGTATCCGTGTTTGATAAGTTTTTTTAGTTGTTTCTGGTTAGAGAGTCAGTCCTCCCTTGTCTTCTATTTTGTTGTTTCTTTTTATCTTTCTCCTTTTGTCAAAATTCTCCATCAAAGTCAGTCTAGTCAAAACATAGTGAGAAATGACTTCAAAACTTGCCACCAACTTTCCAATTATTATGCAAAGCAAGGAAATGCCATTGACGACAGAGAAGTAGGATGCAAAGAAGATTATTAAACTGGGGCAGAAAATTTTCTTTTCAGTTTGAAAATTTTCTGGAAGTCAATACCCACTTGGGGAAGAAGGAAAGTCTTAAGAGAAATGGTCTTCGAACCAGTGTCATCCTCAACAGCCTTCAAGAAGAGTGAAACACCAAATTTTGAGGAAATGAAAATCCACCAACAATGTTATCTACAACAAGTTCCGAGGTGGTCGGACAACACATAGTGGTAAAGGAAGAAAGGAAATCCCATCTTCAACAAAATAACCCCCAGCAAGTTGAGAACGGGGAAGGGATAAATGGAAAAACACATCCCCAACAGGAATATCATCTCCAACAAATGAAATCATTCCCCAACAAGTTTTGGGAACCCCGAGCGAGGGAAAGGAGAAAAGGAAAAAACTACCACATGAGCGACACAACCGCTCACAATATTTTGAACTAACAAATTTTTCTTTGATTTGAAATAGGGAAAGAAAGTGCTATTGATAGCGGAAAGTCATGCCACAAGGAAGAACACCAATACCGGGGCAGAAAATTTTCTGCCGTTGTTGAAAATTTTCTCGGAGAAACGAGGAAGGCAATTCAAGATGACATGTCAGGTTTGTCCACCTTCAAATAGGATGTTTCAGGTTTGTCCACCTTCGAACAGGACGTCTCAGGTTTGTTCACTTTCATACATTGATACAACGGGAGTATTCGCCCTCGAATAGGATACAACGGGAGTATTCGCCCTCGAATAGGATACAATGGGAGTATTCGCCCTCGAATAGGATACAACGGGAGTATTCGCCCTCGAATAGGATACAATGGGAGTATTCACCCTCGAATAGAATACAATGGGGGTATTCGCCCTCGAATAGGATACCATGGGAGTATTCGCCCTCGAATAGAATACGATGGGATTATCCGCCCTCGAATAGGATATTTTATGTTTGTTTTATTTTACATTGTCCTTTGCATATTTCATAAATTATCGCCAGAATGCATTTTTAATTCAAAAGTTGCTACTAAAAGCAGGCGCCTACCTGTATAACAAAAGGCAATGTCTTCAGTCTTTACATTGCAGGTCTTGAAACCAGTAACCCACCATAAAGCAGAGAGTTACAACAAGAGTTCCCAACGCAAATTCAAGCGCATGAGTCAAAGGAAAGGAGGGAATGAAGGAAATTTTCCCAGCATCATTATCCTCAGCAGGTAAGTAAACAATTCCAAAATACCCCCCAGCAGCCAGAAGAAAAAGTAATACGACCCAGGGGAAGGCAATTCCAAGACAGGATAATTCAGAAGAGAAGGTTGGCCGAGAGGCAATGCAGGAAGAAGGAAATGGTACAAGAGGCAAAGGGAAGATAATCAAGATAGGATGTAATCAGTGAGTAGTAGTTGAAGTCAGGGAGCCCGCCTGGAGAATGGAGTGGCGATTTTATTTTGAAGTAGTAATTGAAGTCGGGGAGCCCGCCTGGAGAATGGAGTGGCGATTTTATTTTGAAGTAGTAGTTGAAGTCAGGGAGCCCGCCTGGAGAATGGAGTGGCGATTTAATTTTGAAGTTGTAATTGAAGTCAGGGAGCCCGCCCGGAGAATGGAGTGGCGATTTAATTTTGAAGTAGTAGTTGAAGTCGGGAGCCCGCCCGGAGAACGGAGTGGCGATTTAATTTTGAAGTTGTAATCGAAGTCAGGGAGCCCGCCCGGAGAATGGAGTGGCGATTTAATTTTGAAGTAGCGGTTGAAGTCAGGGAGCCCGCCTGGAGAATGGAGTGGCGATTTTATTTTCGAAGTAGTAGTTGAAGTCAGGGAGCCTGCCCGGAGAATGGAGTGGCGATTTAATTTTGAAGTTGTAATCGAAGTCAGGGAGCCCGCCCTGGAGAACGGAGTGGCGATTTAATTTCGAAGTTGTAATTGAAGTCAGGGGAGCCCGCCCGGAGAATGGAGTGGCGATTTTATTTTGAAGTAGTAGTCGAAGTCGGGAGCCCGCCCGGAGAATGGAGTGGCGATTTAATTTTGAAGTAGTAGTTGAAGTCAGGGAGCCCGCCTGGAGAATGGAGTGGCGATTTTATTTTGAAGTAATAGTTGAAGTCGGGGAGCCCGCCTGGAGAATGGAGTGGCGATTTTATTTTGAAGTGGTAGTGGAAGTCAGGGAGCCCGCCTGAAGAATGGAGTGGCGATTTAGTTTTGAAATTGTAGTCGAAGTCAGGGAGCCCGTCTGAAGAATGGAATAGCGATTTTTGATTAGAGTTTGTCGATAAAGTCAGAAGCCCGCCGGAAAAGCAGAACGGCGTCTCAATTTCCAAGATTTGATAAGGATAGTGAAGAATCGGAAAGTTACAAAATGTAACGGAAATCCCCAGCATGAATCAGAAGGAAGGCGACAAGGATCAGAAAAGATAGATTTAGACTTCGAAGGAGAATGGAGCGGCGATTTAATTTTGAAGTTGTAATTGAAGTCAGGGAGCCCGCCTGAAGAATGGAGTGGCGATTTATTGTTGAAGTTGGTTGGGGAAAGCGGTAGAGTGTAACGGAAATCCCCAGCATGAATCAGAAGGAAGGCAACAAGGATCAGAAAAGATAGCTTCAGACTTCGAAGGAGAATAGCTCGAAGATCACAAGTAAGGGAATTCACTTCGGAGTGCAATGCAAGATAGCAACAAAGAAGCTGGCAACCAGAATGCGAGTCAACAGTCCGAGGGGATCAACAGAAGTGAGTCACAATGAAAAGCAAGGAGTTAATTCAAGTGCAGAAGTTGATGAAAGATGTGGCATGCTCAAGACATGGCCGAGGTCACAAGCACTGTATACCTGGTCTTGATCCGAAAAGCAGCACCCGCAACTAGCAAGTATCAAGGTTCAAATTTAGAGTCCGCATGAAGCACCAACCAATACTCAAGATCAAGCTTCAGAAGACTTATAGATAGGAATCTTGTAACTAGTAGCCGATAGGCTTAGTTAGTCTTTCTCATGTTTTGATTTTTGATGTAATAGCAGGACCACGGACCGGAACTTCGATGGAACAGAACCTCGACGGAACGACACCTCGACTGGCTCTCCACCTCGGTATACTCCTTCCTCACTCACTTTCGAACTACACGTGGCCTGATTCCTTTATAGCCAAGGATATGTAGGCAGCTCATATACAAGGGCTCGGTCACATTCCTCTTCTTTTAGTTTAGTCCCTCCGAATAAGGGTCGGGTCAAAAACACTTGTCTAGTCGTTCTTTGTCTGAAAACTCTTTGTGTTTTCAGTCAAAGAGGGGCAGCTGTAAACACGTGATTTTTGACCCTCCCCGAGATTTTCTATATTTCTAGCGTAAAATATTTAGTTTAGTTTTAATATAGCTATTTTAGTTAAATTTGACTCTTTTACTTTATTTTTACCTCAAAATGGAAAAATAACAAAAATATAGTTTTATTAATGTTCGTAGTCATTTTAAACTTGAAAAATGCAAAAATAGTACTTTATATTTTTATCTTTTTATTAAAAACGAAAATTACAAAAATAATTTTTATTAATATTTTGTAGTCATTTTAAACTTGAAAAATTTAAAAAATAATTTTATTTTAATTATGAGTATTATAGTTATTTTGATTACCTAGGATTAATTAAATAACACCATTCTCGGTTCCGGGCGAAGAATAATATTCGGGTTCAAACTACCCGGTTTTATAATTTTCGGACATAGCCCGTAATAACCCGACACTACACTATGGGGGAGGGATGGGAGAATGATTAAAAAATAAAAAGAGAATAAAAAACAAAAAGAAAAAAAAAAAGACAAAAAAAAGGACACGGACAAAATATTATGGGAGGGGATGGGCATCAACATTTTTAAAAATAAAGAAGGGATTTGTGGTTGAATTTAAAAAGGATGGGATGAGGGTCTCACGTTTTTGGGGGGGGGGGATTCATTTTAAAAGAAAGGAGGTCACGGTCCATCTTCGGGGGAATGAAAAAGGAGGAAGGAGCAAAAACGGGAAGTTGGGTGTGGATTTTTGAAAAGAAAAAAACGGCAGCATAGGGTCTGCTTGGTTTTGGGTAAAAAAAGAAAAACAAGAAAAAAACGGAAGGGAGAGGGAGAGCTCCTGGAGCATTTTGGAGAAAACATATACACGGTTGCGGCCAACAGCCATGCAACCGTGAAGAGCTTCGAAGTTGAGTTCTGCTCTTCTTTAACTCGTGAAGAACTCAAAGTGAAGAACCACTCTCATTTCAGTCCGTTTCTGCCTTTCTTTAACCCGCCGAGCTTCGAAGTCGAGTTTGTTCCGAAGAGGTTTGGTCGAGTTCGCTGGGATTCCAACGAAACAGTTCGTTTTTCCGCTTGAGTTTTTTAACTCCAATGTCGATTCGAGTTTATATTGTGTTAAAAAGGAACGGAACTTCATTCAACAGATTTGTTGCTATATTACCAGGCATGTACCTCCTTGCTTAATATTTTTGCCTAATTTAATCTGCTTGAGAATTTTGACTAAGATCATGGTTATTTTTTATAACATTTTATATTATGTGTTTGGTCACTTTAAGTCATTAAAGTCACGTCATTATTATAGTTAAATGTTGGATCTATTTTAATAAGGTGAAGTACATCATTATGTGTAGTGTTAATTCATAGCTTTGTTTAATTTCAGTTAGTATATCCATTGATGATTAGTTATGAAACAAGTGGATACATATTTGTTGCTTGTCAATAGATTGATTTGGTAATATGTCTGTAAAACGAGCCTCAGGTGTCGTGCATCATGCTTAGACCAATCATTGGGGTTTGCCTATTAGTTACACATTTCTTTGTAAATTCATTTAGCTGGTCATTTCACATAGGAAAATAGTTTGTTAACAATATCGTAGTTTGCTTTAGTTGCGTACAATCCTTAAAAATGTGAATCGAGGTGCTGCAAGCCTAACAAAAATGAGAATCGTGGGGCCCTCATAAATGTATATATATAAAATACTTAGATTTCGAGATGTGCCGTTTCTTAGCGAATTTCATGGCCTTCTCAAAAGTGTAAATAAGTAATCGCTCTAGGCGTGTATTTTAATAATTTTACCTTCTTAAACACGGGTGTGCATTTCAGGCGGCCCAAATCCAAATCCCAAAAATGTTGAATAAGAATGTGTCGAGGATCCGGGTGCATTTCATGTGACGTGATTCGAAATATATTTTTAGGCAACATTCTCTTTCGTAAATAATAATAGTAATAAAAGCGGTAAAGGGATATTAATTTGCATTAAGGGCATAACTGTAAAAAAATCAGATAAATAAGCCGAATACGACAGTTAAGCGACCGTGCTAGAACCACGGAATTCGGGAATGCCTAACACCTTCTCCCGGGTTAACAGAATTCCTTATCCGAATTTCTGGTTCGCGGACCATTAAATAGAGTCAAACCTTTCCTCAAATCGGGTTTCAAACCGGTGACTTGGGACACCATAAATCTCCCAAGTGGCGACTCCGAATCTCTCAATAAATGAACCCCGTTTTGGTTGTCCTTTAATTGGAAAAACTCCTTTGCACCCTCGCGGGTGCGGTAAAAAAGAGGTGTGACAAACCACATTTAACTCCAAACAACAATACCAATGTCCAAATGATTCTGCCTCTTATCTAGATTCGAGCATGTAACAGAAACAAAGAATGCCAGCTATTTTTTTAATTTTAGAATGAACTAAAAGATTGAACTAAAGCTGGAGACTCTCCTATATGTGTCTATCTCTGATTATCCTATCATGTTTTTCCAGATTCTCTATGCTTAAAATCTCTCTGTTTTTTTCAGAATCCTCTCAAATGTATCTCTCAAGTCTTTTTCTCCTCTCCCAATATCCCCCTCAACTCTCTCTGTCAGTATCCTTTTTATAGCCCAAGAAGAACCAGGGAGCCCCTTAAACTAAAATAAAAACTCATCTCAGTGCCTTGCACATGCTTATTTCAGCCTTTCAATCCCCTCCCCCCCATGTGAGTTCTCACTTTCCAGCTCTTAAGAGCACTCAAAAGGGGTTTAATAGACTAATTACTTCCATGACATTCTGATTTCCAGTTCTAAAGGCATTTAAAAAGGTGACAGCCCTTCAATTCTTTATTAAAACCCCATGTTATTCCTGACTTTTCACTCTTAAAGGTGCCAGGCCACACAAACAGTCCCGTTTCCCCATTTATTAATTCAATTGGTATGAGGTATACTATAATTTAATCCTAGCGTGCCTTGACAGTCGGTGTGCATACTACTTTAATACAATTCCTTAAATTAATCCCTTAAAGCATTATTAACATTCTGAAAATTTCTAATCATTTGCACATTGGAGCTAATCCATTACTTATACCAATAAGAAACATCCCAATCCGTATAATAACTATAACACTAAAAGTGAAAGAAATTTAACGAAATTGGCACAAAAAATGACTTCAGAACTATCGTTATGCGAGCTTAAACTACTGATCAGACCAAAATAAATCAAGGACTAAGTCTGAAGTTCAAAGAGCTACTAAGAAAGAAAATCATAAAAAAAATAATAATAAAGGCCACAGCGGACAGAATTCAAAACAGAACAAAAACAAACAAAAAGAAAAATAATGAAATTCCAAGAAAGAAGAGAAGGAGGACGGGATGGAATAAATAAAATAAATAATAAATGAGAAAGGAGAAAATGGAACGAAATACCTACTGACGCATTAGATCCGCGAAGAAAAATGCCTTGAAGCTTCAACGTTTTGGATTTCTGGTAAAATCCGATATTAATCGTATGTTCTTGTAGAGAACAAACGACTAACATCAAATTTGACCAAAATCTACCGTAACAAATTGATTTTGGATTTTTTGGGGGTTTAGGTTTGGATTCGAAGGGAAACACTGGTAATTCAGGGTATGATGGAACTCAGGGGTGCTAGGATGTAATTTTGGTGTTAAAACGGTGGTCGTCGGCGTTGTTGCCGCCTTGTTTCAAGCGGAGGAGAAGAAGGGGCGGCGCTAGGATTTGGGGGTTGAGGGAGATGGTGAAGAAGGGGATTTGGCTTGGGGGTTGGTCTGATGGGTTTTGAGGTATATTAAAATGGGGAATAAATTGGAGCCGTTGGATGAAAGAGATCCAACGGCTGGGATCAATTCAATTATTGAAAACGGGGTCTTTTGGATTATTGGGTGGGTCAAACTAAAATTGGATAATGGATCGGGCTGGGAACGGGTATAGATAGGGTGATCTGGACCATTGGATTGGATAAAACGGACGGTCCAGATCAGACGTATCAAAACTACGCCGTTTGGATTAAAAGGATACTTGATCTGGGCCGTCGGTTGGATTTGATCAACGGCCCACATACAGACACTAATACGGTGTCGTTTGGGTATCTCTGGGACCGCCGGTTTGGGCTCCTTTATTTATTTTTGGGCTTTGGTTTTCCTATAAAATTGGCCCATTTCGTTTTCTTTCCCCTTTTTCTTTCTTTTCTTTTATTTTATTCCCAAAATTAATTCAAACTAAATTTAAAATCCTAAGTTAAATTATAGAACAAAATTAATATATCAATATTAATTAACCTCTAATATCAATTAAACACACACATTTAAATACTAAAAATAAGATAAAATCACACAATTGGACAATAAATGGTAAAATGCAAATGATACATTATTTTTTGTTATTTTTCATTTTCGTAAAACAAACTTAATTACTCTAAATTACAAACATGAATTTATATGCAAATGCAAACATTTTTGTATTTTATATTAATTTAAATAGAAATGAGCACACAAAAATACAAATAATAAGAGAAAAATAACAAAAAAAATCACGAAAATCACGCTCAACACAAAACTATTTTATTTTGCATTTTTGGGAGTAATTCTCATGTAGGGCAAATATCACGTGCTCACAGCTGCCCCTCTTTGCGCGGAAATATGAAGAGTTTTTGTGCAAAGATAAGTGAGCGTATACGAGCGATTTTTGCCCGTTTGAGCACTCCGTATGAAGCATTTTTTGGGAAAGTTTGACCGAACCTTTGCTTCAGAATGTCTCCTACATATCCCTGGTTAAAAAGGAATCAGGTCAATGTAGTTTGGGAAGTTTTGGTAGCTGGGACTACCATGACTGCTGTGATTTTGCTGTTACTGCTGTTGCTGCTGATGCCACTGCTTAACCGATCTCCTTATTACACCGTGCTAAACGATAAATAAGAAGCTAGACTAAATTACAGTATTGCAAATTCTTATCTATCTTTTCAACTTGATCTTGTCATGTTCCTTGCCATCCTGCTGGCTTTGATGTTTCTTCACATGCTTTTTCTCTTATGACAATTGTTATTTCGGCCTATCTTGATTGTCGAACTCCGACCATTGGTCCCTTCCTTGTGATCTTCGAACTATTTTCCTTCGAAGTCTGAATCTATCTTTTCTGACCCTTGTTGCCTTCCTTCTGATTTTGAACTTGGATTCGTGCTGAGGATTTCCTTTATACTCTGTCACTTTCCGATTGTTCACTATCCTAATCAAATCTTAGAAACTGAGACGTCGTTCTACTTTTCCGACGAGTTTCTGACTTTATCGACAAATTCTAATCATAAATCGCTATTCCATTCTTCAGACGGGTACCTGACTTCAACAACAAACTTCGAAAATAAATCGCCACTCCAATCTTCAAGCGGTTACCTGACTTCAATGAAACAAACCTTGAAAATAAATTGCCACTCCATTCTTAAGGCGGGCCCCTAACTTCAACAACAAACTTCGAAAATAAATTGTCACTCCATTCTTCAGGCGGTCACCTAACCTCAACAACAAACTTCGAAAATAAATCGACACTCCATTCTTCAGGCGGGCACCTGACTTCAACAACAAACTTTAAAAATAAATCACCACTCCATTCTTCAGGCGGGCACCTGACTTCAACAACAAACTTCGAAAAAAAGTCACCACTCCATTCTTCAGGTGGGCACCTAACTTCAACAAACAAACTTTGAACTTCATCCCATCCCTATCGTCTTCCTTTGCTTCCTGCACCACTTTCTTCTTCCTGCATCGCCTCTTAAACCATCCTTTCTCCTAAATTACCTTGTTCTGGAATTACTTTCCTCCTAGGTCGTGTTGTTTTCCCTCCTGACTGCTGGGGATATCTTTAGAATTGTTTACTTGCCTGCTGAGGATAATGATGCCGGGAAAATTTTCCTTCATTCCCTCCCTTCCTTTGACTCATGCGCTTGAATTTGCGTTGGGAACTCTTGTTGTAACCCTCTGCTTTATGGGGGGTTACTGGTTTCAAGACCTGCAATGTAAAGACTGAAGACATGCCTCTTGTTATACAAGTAGGCGCCTGTTTTTATTAGCAACTTTTGAATTTAAAATGCATTCTGGCAATAATTTACGAAATATGCATAGGACAATGTAAAATAAAACAAACGTAAAATATCCTATTCGAGGGCGGATAGTCCCATCGTATCCTATTCGAGGGTGGATACTCCCGTCGTATTCTATTCGAGAGCGAATACTCCCATCGTATCCTATTTGAGGGCGAATACTCCCATCGTATCCTATTCGAGGGCGGATACTCCCATCGTATCCTATTCGAGGGCGGATACTGCCATCGTATTCTATTCGAGGGCGAATACTCCCATCGTATTCTATTCGAGGGCGAATATTCCCATCGTAACTTATTCGAGGGCGGATACTCCTATAGTATTCTATTCGAGGACGAATACTCCCGTCGTATTCTATTCGAGGGCGAATACTCTCATCGTATCCTATTCGAGGGCGAATACTTCCATCGTATCCTATTCGAGGGCGGATACTCCCATCGTATCCTATTCGAGGGCGGATACTCCCATCGTATCTTATTCGAGGGCAAATACTCCCATCGTATTCTATTCGAGGGCGAATACTCCCGTCGTATTCTATTCGAGGGCGAATACTCCCATCGTATTCTATTCGAGGGCGAATACTCCCATCATATTCTATTCGAGGGAAAATACTCTCATCGTATTCTATTCGAGGGCGTGTCACACCTCCTTTTTGCGCGCACCCGCAAGGGCGCGATTGAGTTTTTCCAATCGAAGGACAATCGAAACGGGATTTATTTAATTAATTCAGAGTCGCCACTTGGGAGATTTAAGGTGTCCCAAGTCACCGGTTGAATCCTGAATCGAGAAAAAGATTGAGTCTGTATTATAGTCCGCGAACCAGAAATCCGGATAAGGAATTCTGTTAACCCGGGAGAAGGTGTTAGGCATTCCCGAGTTTTGTGGTTCTAGCACGATCGCTCAACTGTCATATATGGCTTATTTATCTGATTTATAACATGCTTTAACTTATGTGCAAAATTAAACTTTTAACCGTTTTTAATATTATTATCCATTTTTATAAAAAGAATTGCAACGTTGTGAAAACGTATCTCGAACCACGTCGCACCAGTGCACCCGTGGTTGTCAACACATTTTGACTCCGTTGAGATTTGGATTTGAGTCACATAAATGTGCACCCGAGTTTAGGGAGATAAGATTATTAAATACGCGCTTAAAGCTACTAACACATTATTATTTTTGAGAAAGCCGTAAAATTCGCTAAAACGGCACATCTCGAAGTCTAAGTATTTTATATATATATTTATGAGGCCCCGCAATTTCCTCAATTTAAGATCCTAGTTTTTATCTTTTATATTAGACCACAGACCAACTTTAAACTTAATATCATGTCTTCTATCATGAAACAAGAAATCAAAATAATTGAAACAAGTAAACAGAACATCAACCAAGGAAACAAAATTCTATCATAAATATTATTAATAAAATGAATCTTCTTTAGTGTACTATTCACTTATTTACTTTCTTATCTTAACATGAATTTATCAAATTAATTAAACCAACCACGTGAATGAAAATTTCAAATTTTAGTTTCTTGTAAACATTAATTTCAATCAAGCAAACAAACCAAAACAACGAAACGAAAAGAGCAGGTGATACCATAGTTAAATATATCTAAACCAAGCATATAACTAAATGAACGAGTAATAAAAAAACTATGAAAAATCAACTACACATACGAAGGACAAACGGATCCTGGACATGAAGGCTAGCATATCCTATCTCTCTTATCTTGCACTTAAAGTTTTAGACACTGTCATGGATGCTTTTATGCTTTCAACAAGTTTTTGTCCAAACAAAAATAATTAATTAAACAGCTATCATGCTTTCATACTTCTAATAATTTCAAAATATTAACACCATTTGAATCATGAACTATTGTAATTTACCATAAACAAAACTTGACTCGTAAGACCAACGGAGTTGCCATCTGTCATATTTCAATTCAACACATAAAAGTATGACCTCAAATAAATGAAAAGAAAAGAAAGAGGAACCTGAAATGTTTTCCAATATATTCAAGTGTCAGAGTTGCTACACGAATAAGCGATGATTGAACCCGAAATGCTAGTCAAACTCGATTCGAACCATGAACCGCAACTCCGGATCTCAACGGACAACGACGAGCTCAAGCTAACCTCAACTTGGACTCCATATTGAAGTAATATTTGGAATTTAAAATGAAGAAATGGAGTATATTTTTTTTACTGTGTTGTTGCTCTCGTGGCTTAAGTGATGGAGTTGGGTGCGCTATTGGTGAGGGACGTTTGGTCAACAGAATGAGAGGTCGATTGTGTGACGAAGTGAGGCTGATGGAGTGGTCGACAATGGCTGGGCGGCTGGATGGGGGTAGCGGATTATGGCGTTATGGTGTTGCTGGAGGTTGGAGGTTTTTGGCTAATTTTCTTCTTTTGGAAGAAGATGAACAGTAGCCCTTTTTGTTTCCAAAAAATCTCAAGTTTTTTCCTCCCTCAGACCCTCCGAAATGAACCCCCCCTGAAATAGTAGTATTCCTCTTTGTTTTTGTATATCCCCTCCCAACCGTGTATGCATGTGTGTATACTTTTTATTTTTTTATTCTTTTCAAATTGAATGCCCATCATTGCATAGTGTCCATTTAGTGTAATGCTCTTTTCCCTTTTCTATTGTCCCCCTCCCATCCCTTTTCACGTTTTTCTCCACTTTTTTAGTCCAAGAATAGTAGTATTCTATGTTTTCAAAATGAAGCCCATGTGTATGTGTCTTTTTCCCTTTGTCTTTTCTCTCTTTTTTTTTTATTATTTTTTTATTTTTCTAATTGTACGTTCTCCCATCCCTCCCCTTATTATATTGTTTGTGTAGTGTGTGTCATGTGTGTTGTATGGGTTATTTTTGTTCGTGTTCCCCGTGTGGTGGACTCGGATTAATACGGGCTAGATCCGAACACCTGAAATCGGATAGTTTAAACCCGAATATTATTTTAAGCCCAGAACCGTGAATGAAAATATGATTTTATTTAGTTAATCCTATGTAAGCTAAATAACTGTAAAAGTAAGACCGACAATTAAAACAAAATTACTTTTTATATTTTCAAGATTGAAGTAACCACAAAATATTAATTATATTATTTTTGTTTTGTAATTTTCATTTTTTTTAATAAAGCTAAAAATATAAAGTACTATTTTTGTAATTTTCAAGTTTAAAATGACTACGAAACATTAATAAAACTATATTTTTGTTATTTTTTTATTTTAAGGTAAAAATAAAGTAAAAGAGTCAAAATTAGCTAAGATAGTTGTATTAGGACTAAACTAAATATTTTACGCTAAAAATATAAAAAATCTCGGGTAGGGGCAAAATCACGCATCTACAGGGCGAATACTCCCATCGTATTCTATTCGAGGGCGAATACTCCCATCGTATTCTATTCGAGGGCGAATACTCCCGTCGAATTCTATTCGAGGGCGAATACTCCCATCGTATTCTATTCGAGGGCGAATACTCCCATGTATCAATGTTTGAGAGTGAACAAACCTGAGACCCTGTTCGAAGGTGGACAAACCTGAAACATCATATTTGAAGGTGGACAAACCTGAAACATCATATTTGAAGGTGGACAAACCTGATACGTCATCTTGAATTGCCTTCCTCATTTCTTCGAGAAAATTTTCAACAACGGCAGAAAATTTTCTGCCCCAGTATTGGTGTTCTTCCTTGTGGCATGACTTTCTGCTATCAATAGCACTTTCTTTCCCTGTTTCAAATCAAAGAAAATTTGTTAGTTCAAAACATCGTGAGCGGTTGTGCCGCTCCTGTGGGGTGGTTTTTCCTTTTCTTCTTTCCCTCGCTCGGGGTTCCCAAAACTTGTTGGGGAATGATTTCATTTGTTGGATATGATATTCTTACTGGGGATGGGTTTTTCCATTTATCCCTTCCCCGTTCTGTGTTTCTCAACTTGCTGGGGGTTATTTTGTTGAAGATGAGATTTTCTTTCTTCCTTTACCACTCTGTGTTGTCCGACCACCTCGGAACTTGCTGAAGATAACACTGTTGGTGGATTTTCATTTCCTCAAAATTGGTGTTCCATTCTTCTGAAGGCTGTTGGAGATGACATTGGTTTAAATATTGCTTCCCTTAAGGCCTTCTTTCTTCTTTTTCCCCAAGTGGGACTCGACTTCCAGAAAATTTTCAAAATGAAAAGAAAATTTTCTACCCCAGTTTAATAATCTTCTTTGCACCATACTTCTCTGCCGTCAATAACATTTCCTTGCCTTGCATAATAATTGGAAAGTTGGTGGCAAGTTTTGAAGTCATTTCTCACTATGTTTTGACTAGACAGACTTTGATGGGGGAATTTTTGACAAAAGGAGAAAGATAAAAAGAAACAACAAATAGAAGACAAGGAAGAACTGACTCTCTAACAAGAAACAACTATAAAACTTATCAAACGCGGATACCAACTCTACTGGTCATGACATGCACATATGGCCTATCCTCCATCGTTAATTTCCTTTCACGATTTCTGTCTCGTGATTTCCATCTGATTATCACCTTTATTCAACTTGCAGTGCCCGAAGGGTTTTCACTTTCAAGCCTCTCTCGCTTTGATTTTCTCTTAGCTTTCGTCGCCTTATGGTGCCTGTGAAGGTTTTCACCGGTAAGACTCTCTCATTTGTATTACTTTTAGCTGGGGATTGGGTGTCACTGCTAAGACTCTCTCGTATTTCCTTTCTGCTGGGAATCAGAGTCTTTTCTGTTGGGAATCAGAGTGTCATATTCTGATGAGGCTCTCGTGTTTGTTTGACTTGGCCTATTTTGAAGACTGATCGGAAGGTCTTTCTTTGGACTGTAATGTGGGATTCGGATAGGGCTAGAAAGAAGGGGCATGAAAGTGTCACGACCCGGATTTCCCACCATCGGGAGTCGTGATGGCGCCTACTAGTGGAAGCTAGGCAAGCCAACTGTTACTTATATTTTTCATTAGTTACAAATCTCTTCTTAAAACTTGGATTAACAACATATAATTACAACGAAATAATTAAACTTAGCGGAAGACTTAGTCAATTTTATCAAATATGATACACTACCCAAGATTGGTGTCACAATACTCACGAACTTCTAAGAATAATACACACAATTGTTTGAAAGAAATATAAGCTGTTTATCTCGAATACATGAGATAACAGAATGAAATACATAGATAGAAGAGACAACGGGTCCTGCGGACGCCTGCAAGGCTACCTCGTAGTCTCAATAGTCGGAATATCCACAATCGTGCTACTGCCGCTGCTGCTGTCCGTAACCTGTATCTGCGCAAAAAGAGCGCAGAGTGTAGTATCAGCACAACCGACCCCATGTGTTGGTAAGTGCCTGGCCTATCCCGGCGAAGTAGTGACGAGACTAAGGCCAGTCACCCACATAAACTTGTACAGTTGAAATATATATACATATACAACAGCAAAAAACGTTATCGAACATTTATAACCTTGAATGTCTACTCAATAAGTAATGTGCCTCATTAAAACCTTAACTAAAATAAAACTGTCACGCCCCAAATCGAGGGACATGACCGGCGCCTGACCGGGTTGCCCCAGTCAAGCGGACCTGGGTGCCTTTCATTCCCACGCGTTAACCCCGTGTTGATTGTTTCTCATTAACCAAATATTTTACCAATAATGACTGATTTCATAATGCATAAACATAACCATGTGATTGATTCACTAACAAGTTCATAATTTATATTTACAACGCCTCATACATATACATAGGCCATAATCCCACAGTTTACATGTCTATGGAGCCTCTAAGATACAAAAAGAGAAATACAATACTTGCCGGTAACAAGGCTCCGGCTATACCTTACAAAACCAAAATGAAATCTAAACCGAAGTGGCATGAACCACACAAGGCCCCGAGAAAGAAAGGGCTCACCAAAACGGGCAGTGGAAGGGGAAGGATACTACTGCCGATGAGCTGAAGTGCCTGCTACTGATCCACCTACAATCATAACACGAATGTAGCGTCCCCGGCAAAAGGGACGTCAGTACACTTGAATTGTACTGGTATGCATGGACAAACTTTGTCCCAAGTAAACTCAAGCCATTAAATTACATTAAAACTAATCAAGCCAACCAACCATGTTTTCCACCTTTTACTCATTTCAGATAAGCCTCAACACAAGCACATTCAAGGTCAACAAATGGAACAACAACCAATCAACAACATAAATTGCAAGTAGCCAAACATAGGAGCAATCAGTGCTCCCCAGGTTGCAAACTCTCCTGCTGTCTCCTTTCACAATTTCACATTTTTGATTTTTGTATAAATTTTCAATAGCGATTTCGATCGCTTTCCATCCTTATTGCCCCTGACCACCCTTATTACCTCGGCCACCCTTATCACCCCAACCCACACCTTATTTCCCCACGTTGCGGCGCGCAACACGACCCCGCCTTACAGCTGAAAACACAACAATTTCAAACAGCAGATAAGGTACTACACACAATTTCAACAAGTTCAAATAAGCAACTTACACATTGATTCATGTTCTCAATTTCTTCTCAATGCCAATATCAACACCAAGTTACAAGTATTCTAAAATCGAAAATGCCCACATAATCATGTTCAACAATTTACCACCATTAAGGTGTTTCAAATTCCTTCCACAATAAGTCAAATATGCCATCACAATGGTTGTTCCCAATTCTTTACCAATCTCGATTACCTTTTTATCTTTCCATTCATATTTCATACCACACCACACGTAGTTCAACATAAATCAAATGCTCAACAGGGAAATCAAAGAATTACGTAAAATTTCTCAATTTGTCACATGCCAAAATAATTCGCACACATTTGGGCGATTTTACAAGAATCAAAATTAGCCATACATACCTGGTGATGAGTTTTCTCCCGTTAACTTCCTACTTTATGCTTACCCACGCTATCTTACTTGTGCCAACCTTGTTCTTGAAGACTCTTACTTCTACTCACTTCTTTTTACTAAAAATCAAGTTCAATAATCATGCATGAGTGTAAAAAAAATTCTATTTTCAAAAGCTATTATATGCAAAACTCTCTTTACCCAATTAAAACTGAAAGTCAAAGAAAAATAGTTAGGGTTTTTACCTTGAAAAGATTGGGGAAGTTGAATCCTTGCCCTAAGATCCCTTGGAATTAAGGTAGTTAGAACAATCCTTGAAGATGCAAGATTTCTCTCTCTAAAAACCCTCTCTTCTCTCTCTAATTTTTTGTAAGATGATATGATAAAATGAAGAAGAAGTGTGTTATATTAAAGAAGGGATCGGGTCAAAATGTTACAAAAATCTGGGGCCGGGGTCAAATATGCGGTCACTATGCGACCGCAGAATCAACATGCGGTCCGCATAGTGACCGCAGAATTGCCTCAAATTTTACAAGGTTCTGTTAAGGAATGCGGCCAGAATGCGGTCCGCATGTTTGATCTGCGGTCGCAAAATGCACCGCAGATTTGACATGCGATCGCATATCGACCGCACATTTGACACGATTTTTTAGAAACTCTCTGGAATGATTTGCGGCAAGAATGCGGTCCGCATGTCAGGTTTGCGGTCGCATTCTTGACCGCATATTTGACATTTTTCTGGAAAATTTTATTCTCAACATTTTTGACACTTAAATCACTACCAAGGGTCCGAACCGCGGCGAGCTTCCTAACACATTATTCGGACCAAGACACCACAGCTACTAGGTTTTATGCACAAAAATTTTACGGGGCCTTACAATAAGGAAAGACTCTGCTCTGAAATAACAGTCAATAACTCATAATATCCAGAGTAATTTAGTCAATAGGATAAATCTTACTTTCATGTCTCAATTCATTTTTCATTTCATATCTTGTGGTAGGCGTACCACCCGCTCCCAAATGTAATAATAAGTTATATCTTGTGGTAGGCGTACCACCCGCTCCCAAATATATCAATAGGCTTTTCATATCTTGTGGTAGGCGTACCACCCGCTCCCAGATATATCAATAAATTATACCTTGTGGTAGGCGTACCACCCGCTCCCAAATATATATAGGCTACCGGCAACTATGGCCAATGCCAAGATTTAAATCACTTTGTGGTCGGCGTGCCACACGATCCCATTTCTTATCATATGAGTGGTCGGCACGCCACACGATCCCAATTCATTAATATATAAGTGGTCGGCGCGCCACACGATCCCAAAATTCTTTAATAATATAAATTACCGGCATTAAACCAATAATCTCTGATCAACAGTAAATGTATAAAAGTATTACCGATATTAAACCAATAATCTTTACTTCAACAATATTTATATTACCGGTGTAAAACCAATAAATGATAATGAATCAACAATTTACCTCTGTTACTAGTGTAATACCAATAACTCTTAATCAACAATTTATATGTACTTTACCGGTATAAAACCAATAAATAACAATGAATCAGTAATTTATCTCTGTTACCGATGTAACACCAATAACTCCTTAATCAATAATCTATATGTATTTTACCGGTATAAAACCAATAATAATTTCCCTTCATATAATCACTTAAGATTAATAAGAATTTAATCCATTTTTAAGACTCACGGTCATGCTCGACCCCCAACATATAGATACTCGTCACCATGATTATACGTTGGAGTCCAGATATCACAAATTACACATAAACTCAATTCCTATTCCCTCAAGCTAGGATAGAACAAACACTTACCTCGAAAGTTTACGAATAATTCAATCTGTAGCAATGCTTTTTCCTTTCGAATTTGGCTCCAATCCACTCGTATCTCAAACAGAGCTTTGCCAACGAAACGGATACCGAATGAATCTCGAGCGGCACCTCAACATGGGCCGCAACCAAACACGACTGTATCTAAGCTAGAATGGAAAGCTCGAACCCAACCATTTCCCATCGCTGCTCAAGAATTTTTGCTGACTCCTCACCGCCAATAAGGGCTTTTAACAAGGACGTTACTATTGTAAATTTTAAATGGGTCACAGATATTGGAGGGGAAATCAAAACTTTGCAGCATATACTACTTTGGTTTCAACGATGAGAAAGATGCTGAAAACAGTGGTTTTATTTAAATGTTAATATAGAATTATGTTTTTAGTTAAACATTAGCCATGGAAATTGGCTACTTTGAAGAGGATGCATCGGTTGGGGGAGAGTGTCCAGCACTATTCTATTTTGTCTATAATATATTTGCATTCAAGATAAAGAAAGAATAAAAAAAATGCAATAGGGACCATTCACATATTAGTTTATTTTTTTCTGACGGCTAACCCAATTACTTTAGCATTGTGTTGATCTAACAACCATTAAAAAAATGATTCCACTTGAAGTTGTCTTGGTAGAGATTATCTTTTTTTTTTCTATTTTTTTTTTGGTCGTTTATATAGGTGCATTATTACTTTTCAAGGGGTACCGTATTGTACTGTTCACATGTATTGTACTTGTACTGTTCACGGGGTACTATTTCTGAAATTTTTTTTAAATTTTCGAAATCACTTCGAAACACTCCTGAGCCCACGGGGCTCCTAACCAAATACATACGTGCGATCAAATCGCCAAAATAATATCTAAATCAATGAATTGAGCCTTAAAGCTCAAAAATTCTTTCAAAATTTCATAACTTCCAAAATTTCCAATTTAAGGCCGAAATACGTCAAACGACGTCCGTTTTCAACCAAACTTTACATGAAGTGCTTAACCAATATATATGACTTGTACCGGGCGTCGGAACCAAAATACGAGCACGATACCATTGCTTTTTAATCAAATTTCAGTTTCATTTTCCTTAAACATTTTCAGAATATAATTTAATAGAAAAATTCTTTTAACGGGGTTCTAGACCTCGGATTTCAATTCGGGCATGCGCCCAAGTTTCATATTTTTCTACAGATTTTCTGAGACCGTCAAATCACGGGTCTGGATCCGTTTACCAAAAATGTTGACCAAAGTCAACCATATCAATATTAATATCAAAATTATTCAAATTTTCCACATATTTCAACATAAAAAAAATTTTAGCTTTGCGCCCGGACTGTGCACGCAAATCGCGACAATTATAAATGAGGCTTTCAAGACCTCAGAAGCTCGAAATAATTAAGAAAACAAGTGATGACCCTTTGGGTCGTCACATTCTCCACCTCTAAAACAACCGTTCGTCCTCGAACGGTCAAAAGAAAGAAGTACCTGAGCCATAGAATAGATGAGGATATCGACTCCGCATGTCAGACTCGGACTCCCAGGTCAATGCCTCAGGAGGCTGACCCCTCCACTGAACTCGCACAGAAGGAAAACTCTTCTACCTCAACTGTCGAAGCTGCCGATCTAGAATAGCTATCGGCTCCTCCTCATAGGATAGATCTTTGTCCAATTGGACAGTGCTGAAATCTAACACGTGCGATGGATCGCCGTGATATTTTCGGAGCATGGATACATAAATCACTGGATGTACAACTAATAAGCTGGGTGGAAAAGCAAGCTTATATGACACCTCTCCCACACGATCAAGAATCTCGAATGGGCCAATAAACCTAGGGCTAAGTTTCCCCTTCTTTCCAAATCTCATCACGCCCTTCACAGGTGACACTCGGAGCAATACTCGCTCACCAACCATGAAATCTACATCTCGAACCTTACGATCCGCATAAGTCTTCTGTCTGGACTGAGCTGAACGCAATCTCTCCTGGATAGTCTTGACCTTATCCAAGGCCTCCTAAACTAAATCTGTACCCAACAACCGAGCTTTTCCCGGTTCAAATCATCCAACCGGAGAACAAGACTGCCTACCATACAAGGCCTCATAAGGATCCATCTGAATGCTCGATTGATAGCTATTATTATAAACAAACTCTGCCACAGGCAGGAATTGATCCCACGAACCTCCAAAATCAATAACACACGCCCGAAGCATATCTCCCAATATCTAAATAGTCCTCTCGGACTGACCGTCCGTCTGGGGATGAAAGGTTGTACTTAGCTGAACTTGCATGCCCAACTCCCATTGAACCGTCTTCCAGAAATGTGAGGTAAACTGTGCACCTCGATCCGAAATAATAGAGATAGGCACACCATGAAGGCGAACGATCTCCCTGATATAAATCCCAGCTAACCTCTCGGATGAATAGGTAGTGGCAACCGAAATAAAATGAGCTGACTTGGTCAGCCTATCAACAATCACCCAAACATCATCAAACTTCTTCCGATTCATCGGAAGTCCAGAAACGAAGTCCATCGTGATTCACTCCCACTTCCATTCAGGAAGTTCAATTTTCTGAAATAAACTACCAGGTCTCTAATGTTCATATTTAACCTGTTGACAATTAAGACACCGTGCCACATATGCCACAATATCCTTTTTCATTTTGTGCCACCAATAATGTTGCCGCAAATATTGATACATTTTCGTTGCGCCTGAATGGCTATAATACCGCGAACTATGAGCTTCTTCTAGAATCAATTCTCTAAGCCCATCAACATTTGGCACACCAATGCGCCCTTACATCCTCAGGATCCCATCAGCATCTAAGGTGACCTGTTTAGCACCCCCTCGCTGAACCGTGTCTCTAAGGTCACATAAATAAGAATCATTATATTGTTGATCGCGGATACGCTCCAATAATGAAAAGCGAGCGATCGTGCAAGCTAGTACTCGACTAGGCTCAGAAATATCCAACCTCACAAATCAGTTGGCCAAGGACTAAACATCCAAAGCCAGTGGCCTCTGATTGACTGGAATATAAGCAAAACTACCCATACTGGTTGACTTCCTACTCAAAGCGTCGGCCACCACGTTTGCTTTTCCCGGATGATATAAAATGGTGACATCATAATCTTTCAGCAATTCTAGCCACATTCTCTATCTCACATTCAACTCTTTCTGTTTAAACAAATACTGAACTCTTATGATCGGTGTATACTTCACATGCTACACCATACAAATAATGCCTCCAGATCTTCAAGGCGTGAATAATCGCCGCCAATTCTAGATCATGAACTGGATAGTTCTTTTTCATGAATCTTCAACTGCCTCGAAGCGTAGGCAATAACCTTGCCATCCTGCATTAACAATGCACCAAGCCCAATACGGGAATCATCACAATAACCAGTATAAGGTCCCGTACCTGTGGGTAAAACCAATACTCGTGATGTGATCAAGGTTGTCTTGAGCTTCTGAAAGCTCGCCTCACATTCATCTGACCATTCAAATTGAACACCTTTCTGTGTCAACCTCGTCAGTGGGGTTGCGATAGATGAAAACACCTCCACGAATCGCCGATAATAACCCGCTAATCCCAAGAAACTCTGAATTTCTATGGCCGATGTCGGTCTAGGCCAGTTCTTGACTGCCTCAATCTTCTTTGGATCAACCTGAATACCTGCTGCCGTCACAATATGACCCGGGAATGCAACTGAACTTAGCCAAAATTCACACTTTGAAAATTTTGCATATAGTTAGCTATTTTTTTTTTCAGAGTCTGCAAAGCCACTCTGAGATGCTGTGCATGCTCCTCCTGACTGCAGGAGTATGTCAATATGGAATAGTGAAGACTACACCGAACAAGTCTAAATAAGGCACGAATACCTCATATGTATGCACATATTCATGACTCTGGCATAAGAGTTGTTCCTATATTACAACATTGTCAATTAACCCTGTTATCAAATATCTTATTCTAAAACTCCCACTTTACTCACAATGAGGTATGAAAACCTAATGATTACTTTCCCGAATTAGTGAGTCATTTTTATCCTTACTTGGTGCTCGTCTCAAATTCTATAACTCAACGGTTACAAAATAGAAATGGCTAGCTATGAATATAAAATATGCAAGGATTGTCAAATAATCCTAACAGGCATGGATCAAATCTAGGATATAGTACTAGATTTTTATTTTCAGAAAGGGAAAATTTTAAACACAAACTTTTCACCACCAGGACCTTGTCCTAATATAATATCCATCGCAGATTGTAGCTCAGTTTTTAAAAGAAAATATTTTCACGTTATACAAAATTTTGAGGATCTTACCCTCCACTCTAAATCACAAGTATTTGCACATTGTGCCACTGATGTTTTTCATTTCCTTTCTTTCTTCTTTTCAACTATTGTCCGTCAAAGAGTATCACGACATAAAAGAACCCTCATACCGACAGGGTATACAATTTAACCATTGAAAATAATTATTTCAGGAATTACATCAATTCCCATTGTAGTAAATAATATAAAGTCACTTTCGACCTCATCGATATTCCTAGTGACCAACACATAATAATAAGGATAATTATCCCCATTTAATAGCACAGCGTGAGTATTCACATAAGTAGATTTGATGATTTCGAAGCTCACTCATGAGTGGAGCATATTAAGAGGACTTGCCTCAATTCTTCAAAGATCAAATCAAATTGAGGAAAAATATTCCTTTTATAACAATCAGAATTGTACATGTGATAACATCATCTGGTGTAGTGACCTCAGTCACACCATAAGAATATGTCAACAACTAGATCTCCACCTCTAGGAGTCTCACCTCCGCCTCAAACATCCTGACCTCTAACCCTGGCTGGTCATGTGAGTTAACTATTGACTGCAACAGACACGTAGCTTGAGTGCCTTCGTAAATTATATTTCTCCAATCTGCCACATTCACAACAATTCCTTTGAGGCTCAGCTAACTTATTGGACATGACGACATATTCGGACACTGCCATAATAACCTGGCATGATCGTTCAGATCATACATACCACACCTTTCTAAGAGTCAAGGAGGTAAACTCCTCCAAAACATTTCTACAAATAGGATTGAGTAGGTAATGTCGCATAGCCGGTCTGCCCTCTTCATAGGCTTGTCACAAACATTGATGACCAATTACCTCTTTCGCTATGCTAGTTTGACACTGTTGAACTACCTCATTTGCTCATATACTATTTATTACTCTTTGGGCAGATTCTTATCCCCTGCAGAGTACTAAGTCTCAAACATGCATAATTTATTTGGAGGACCTTTCCATACCATATGTATACATTCCAAGCCAAAACTGACATAACACATGGCCATCCGGTCCATTCACTAATAGTGGATTCCCCCCCTTTTGGCTATAAGTCAAAGTCACAACATCTGATAGTCCACAATAATTATCCTTTACAACTTCAAATAAATCAACCAGACGTAAAGGTCCATTAAGATCACAACCGGTTAGTAAATACATTATGTTTCCACTACTTCACTCGCTACCCAAAACACAGTAAAATCAACCCTCTCGCTTTCAACTATTCCCGCATTCTGCAATATCTCATAGCAACGGTCAATAAATTACCTTGGGTTCTCAAAAGATGCACCACTGAAGGAGATAGCGAAGAGTTTGGGGAAACTTGTCCGACACTCCGTAAAGCTTCTGAAGACATCGTTGATCTATCACCAACCTGTGCCATTGTCGGCTGAAGAAGCGGTACATGCCTTCGTCATTCGTGGGAAGACAAGAGTAGAAATTCAACTTAACATTTGAAGAACAGACTCGCACGATAGGAAAGAATGAAGGTGAAAATTTCCTAACTCTGTAGCTTCTAAGGGGTAAATATAGACGTCTCCATACCGATCCCTCAGACTCTACTAAGGTTGTTCGTGAGTTGTGAGACCTATGCAACCTAGTGCTCTGATACCAACTTGTCACGACCCGGATTTCCCACCATCGGGAGTCGTGATGGCGCCTACTAGTGGAAGCTAGGCAAGCCAACTGTTACTTACATTTTTCATTAGTTACAAATCTCTTCTTAAAACTTGGATTAACAACATATAATTACAGCGAAATAATTAAACTTAGCGGAAGACTTAGTCAATTTTATCAAATATGATACACTACCCAAGATTGGTGTCACAATACTCACGAACTTCTAAGAATAATACACATAATCGTCTGAAAGAATTATAAGCTGTTTATCTCGAATACATGAGATAACAGAATGAAATACATAGATAAAGGAGACAACGGGTGCTGCGGACGCCTACAAGGCTACCTCGTAGTCTTAATAGTTGGAATATCCACAATCGTGCTACTGCTGCTGCTGCTGTCCATAACCTGTATCTGCGCAAAAAGAGCGCAGAGTGTAGTATCAGCACAACCGACCCCATGTGCTGGTAAGTGCCTGGCCTATCCCGGCTAAGTAGTGACTAGACTAAGGCCAGTCACCCACATAAACCTGTACAGTTGCAATATATATATATATATATATATATATATATATATATATACATATACAACATCACAAAATATTATCGAACGTTTATAAGGAAAAACTCTGCTCTGAAATAACAGTCAATAACTCATAATATCCAGAGTAATCTAGTCAACAGGATAAATCGTACTTTCATGTCTCAATTCATTTTTCATTTCATATCTTGTGGTAGGCGTACCACCCGCTCCCAAATATAACAATAAGTTATATCTTGTGGTAGGCGTACCACCCGCTCCCAAATATATCAATAGGCTTTTCATATCTTGTGGTAGGCGTACCACCTGCTCCCAAATATATCAATAAATTATACCTTGTGGTAGGCGTACCACTCGCTCCCAAATATATATAGGCTACCGGCAACTATGGCCAATGCCAAGATTTAAATCACTTTGTGGTCGGTGTGCCACACGATCCCATTTCTTATCATATGAGTGGTCGGCGCGCCACACGATCCCAATTCATTAATATATAAGTGGTCGGCGCGCCACACGATCCCAAAATTCTTTAATAATATAAATTACCGGCATTAAACCAATAATCTCTGATCAACAGTAAATGTATAAAAGTATTACCGATATTAAACTAATAATCTTTACTTCAACAATATTTATATTACCGGTGTAAAACCAATAAATGATAATGAATCAACAATTTACCTCTGTTACCAGTGTAATACCAATAACTCTTAATCAACAATTTATATGTACTTTACCGGTATAAAACCAATAAATAACAATGAATCAGCAATTTATCTCTGTTACCTATGTAACACCAATAACTCCTTAATCAATAATCTATATGTATTTTACCGGTATAAAACCAATAATAATTTCCCTTCATATAATCACTTAGGATTAATAAGAATTTAATCCATTTTTAAGACTCACGGTCATGCTCGACCCCCAACGTATAGATACTCGTCACCATGCTTATACGTTGGAGTCCACATATCACAAATTACACATAAACTCAATTCCTATTCCCTCAAGCTAGGATAGAACAAACACTTACCTCGAAAGTTTATGAATAATTCAATCTGTAGCAATGCTTTTTCCTTTCGAATTTGGCTCCAATCCACTCGTATCTCAAACAGAGCTTTGCCAACGAAACAGATACCGAATGAATCTCAAGCGGCACCTCAACATGGGCCGCAACCAAACACGACTGTATCTAAGCTAGAATGGAAGGCTCGAACCCAACCATTTCCCATCGCTGCTCAAGAATTTTTGCTGACTCCTCACCGCCAATAAGGGCTTTTAACAAGGACGTTACTATTGTAAATTTTAAATGGGTCACAGATATTGGAGGGGAAATCAAAACTTTGCAGCATATACTACTTTGGTTTCAACGATGAGAAAGATGCTGAAAACAGTGGTTTTTTTTAAATGTTAATATAGAATTATGTTTTTAGTTAAACATTAGCCATGGAAATTGGCTACTTTGAAGAGGATGCATCGGTTGGGGGAGAGTGTCCAGCACTATTCTATTTTGTCTATAATATATTTGCATTCAAGATAAAGAAAGAATAAAAAAATACAATAGGGACCATTCACATATTAGTTTATTTTTTTCTGACGGCTAACCCAATTACTTTAGCATTCTGTTGATCTAACAACCATTAAAAAAATGATTCCACTTGAAGTTGTCTTGGTAGAGATTATCTTTTTTTTTTCTATTTTTTTTGGTTGTTTATATAGGTGCATTAGTACTGTTCAAGGGGTACCGTATTGTACTGTTCACATGTATTGTACTTGTACTGTTCACGGGGTACTATTTCTGAAATTTTTCTTAAATTTTCCTAAGTTCGAAATCACTTCGAAACACTCCTGAGCCCACGGGGCTCCTAACCAAATACATACGTGCGATCAAATCGCCAAAATAATATCTAAATCAATGAATTGAGCCTTAAAACTCAAAAATTCTTTCAAAATTTCATAACTTCCAAAATTTCCAATTTAAGGCCGTAATACGTCAAACGACGTCCGTTTTCAACCAAACTTTACATGAAGCGCTTAACCAATATATATGACTTGTACCGGGCGTCGGAACCAAAATACGAGCACGATACCATAGCTTTTTAATCAAATTTCAGTTTCATTTTCCTTAAACATTTTCAGAATATAATTTAATAGAAAAATTCTTTTACCGGGGTTCTAGACCTCGGATTTCAATTCGGGCATGCACCCAAGTTTCATATTTTTCTACAGAGTTTTTGAGACCGTCAAATCACGGGTCTGGATCCGTTTACCAAAAATGTTGACCAAAGTCAACCATATCAATATTAATATCAAAATTATTCAAATTTTCCACATATTTCATATATTTCAACATTAAAAAAAAATTTTAGCTTTGCGCCCGGACTGCGCACGCAAATCGAGACAATTATAAATGAGGCTTTCAAGACCTCAGAAGCTCGAAATAATTAAGAAAACAAGTGATGACCCTTTGGGTCGTCACAGAAAGGCTCAAAACAAATTAATTCTGGGTTCAAAATTTACAACATTCGGACATAAATTTATTTATAAATAATACAATTTTTCTTTGTCCCAGTTATATACTTGGGGAATTCTTATTTCTTTATTTACACTATGACCGAGCTGTGAAGTGTCTACGTATCCTCTTTAAGGAATCAGGTCAAACGTAGTTCCCAATACCTTTTTTTTTTCAAGTTTCAATCATTTTTCTTTTTCTTTTCTTTTCTTTATCTCTTTTTGTTGTTTTCTTTTCTTTTCTTTTCTTTATCCCTTTCTTCTCTTGTCTTTCAAACTTGTGTTTCTAGTCTTTGCAACTAATTCCGAAGGAGAGTTATGAAAGATTTTAAAATAAGGCACAAAGGGTTGACGATGGATAAAGTGTTTGGATAGCAGAACAAAATGCCTTCGTCATTCCAATCTTCAAAACATGCCAAGTACAAACAACATGTTCACGACATCTTCTGGTTGTGCCAGGATTGATAACCATGTCGTCCATTCTCCTTTTCATCTGTCATTTTAAAGTATTGCTGGATGACACTTTCGTTTCAGTATCACGAGCGAACCCCTTCTTAGCATGTCCAGTTTTCCCTTAAGGGTTTCTTTGTGTTTTACCTGCCCCAGTCTCACATGATTCGGGCTCCAAATAATCTCAAATCGTTTTTATTTCTTTTAAAATGCCCTGATTATCTTCCAATTGCTTCATGATTAACCCTTAATATTAGGCCAAAATTATGTGCGATGCCATGTCATTAGAATTAGTGTTCGACCAAATGACAATTCTAAAGATAGAAGAACTAAACAAAAAGATGACTGGGGTAATAAAAGACCGAAAGTTTCATTAAATTAAACGGCGAAATGGTTCAAATACAAACAAGCAAACCAAAATACAAACCTGAAACAAAACTTGACAAGACTAAGCAAACTGCAATGACCAAAATGGAAAGATAATAGGGTTTCACTACAAGACAAAATCTAGGTCACAACCCTGAAAACAACTCGGACAAAAGAAATGACAACAAAAACAAACCACCAAAACTCCTCATGATTACCAAGCATGACTTCTTATATACCAACTTCTGCCGATTGGTTTTGCTTTGGAATACAGATCAGGCTTCTTAATTTTCCCTTCCCTTGTGTATCAATTTGATCATATGGGTCTAAGGGTGAGCTAGCAATGGATTCTGATTAATGTTGGGTGCCTCTAGTGTCCTAACCTCGATCTTATTGGTGTCAATAAGATTTTGCACTACATGTTTCAGTTTCCAACATTTCTCGGTATCATGTCCGAGAGCCCCTGAACAATACTCACAGCTTACGGAGCGATCCATATTTTGGGGTAGGGGATTTGGCAATCTTGGCTCAATAGGACTCAACAAACCTATCTGCTTCAATTTGCGGAACAGAGCAGTATAAGTTTCTCCCAACTCAGTGAATGTTCTTTGTGCCTTTTCCTTTCTGAAGGCATGATTCCCTCGAAAACCTGGTCCTGGAGGGTTATTGTAAGCCCTTGGTGGTGGATATGTGTTTCGGGGAGGGTGATTAGGGTGATTTGGGTGGTAGGGTCCGGCTTGGTAATGAGGTGAAGGACCTTTCGATCTGGACCAAGTACCCTCCTCTACCGTTGCAACTTCTTCTCTTCTCTTCTTCCCGAATGCAACCCCTGTGCCATTCTGAATAGCTTGAGTTGTTGCTTTTAACGTGGAATAGCTCAAGATCTTATTAGACTTAAGTCCCTCTTCTATCATTCCGCCCATTTTGACCACTTCATTGAAATATTTACCAACCGATGTCACCAGGTGACCAAAGTAAGTTGGCTCCAGTGTCTACAAGAAGTAATCTACCATCTCGTTTTCTCTCATCGGTGGATCTACCCTTGCTGCCTGTTCCCTCCAGCGGAACCCAAATTCTCTAAAACTTTCGGTGGGTTTCTTCTCTAACTTTAGCAATGATAAGCTATCGGGGATTATTTCAAGATTATACTGAAACTGGCCGATGAATGCTTGAGCCAAGTCATCCCATGTAAACCATCTGCTGGGATCCTGCCTAGTGTACCACTCTAGTGCAGACCCCTCCAAGCTCTAACCGAAGTAAGCTATCAGAAGTTCATCTCGCCCTCCGGCTCCTCGCATTTTGCTGCAGAAACCTTGGAGATGGGCTACTGGGTCACCATTCCCCTCGTATAGATCAAACTTGGGTATTTTGAACCCAGCGGGCAACTGGACATCTGGAAATGGGCACAGATCTTTGTAAGCAATACTGACTTGGTTGCCTAAACCATGCATATTCCTAAAGGATTGCTCCAGGCTCTTAACTTTCCGAATAACCTCTTCCTATTCCAAACTTTTGGGGGGTCTTTTCGGTTCCGCCGGGTTGTCCTAGTGAGGGGTGTGTGAATGCGGTTCATGAGCCTTAAAGGTAGGCTCGGGAGAGTAGAAATGATTGTCATGGATTTGAAAAAGTAGCTCACTAGACGACTTCTGTAAAGTAGCAGGCGGAGGTGCCACAAAAACAGGGGTAACCGGGGGAGGAGGATTTTGTCTAGCTGGTGGAACCTGGGATGTATAAGGCTTTTCCCCTTGATAATATGGATAGATCGGTGCACTTGTCGAGGGGTCAATGGGCGGACGCTCCGGTGCTGGTGTAAGAGTAGGAAGGTTTGGTGATGATTGTCCCCTAGCCCAGGCTAGGTGCATCTCTGTTATCTGCTGTCTCAACCGGTCCACCTCCTCTTTCATGATATGTATCTCTGTTTTCTCTCCATTGAGACTTTTGCCCGAACTAGACATGCTTGCTGGAATTGGACCTTTTGATCTAGTACGGTAATGGTGATTGGCCAATATATTCTGTCAAGTCAACCGCTAAACTTTCTGGAAATGCAACAAACTTGTAAGCTCACAGAGTTTAACAGATATGTTATCGCACGTTAGATGCAATGCACCTAGTCAGTTAACCATATATGTATTCACCGCATGCGTCATTCCAGTTTTTCCTTTTCAATTATCCTTGAAAACCTCACTTGTTATTAACCTCCCTTTTTCTTTTCTTTTCCCTTTTTTTCTTTTCTTTTTTTTCAAATTGGAATAAAAACCTTGTTTTTACAAACACGGCCTTTCAGCGCCTCGGGGACGAAGATTATAAGGCTGTGAGGGTCAATTGACCAAAAAATCTACAAAATGACCCAAAAGTGTCCGTTTATGCAAAGTCATCATTCCGACGTCCCTTTCGGGTACATTCGGCTGTTTTTGAAAACGGCATCACTCAACTTATTTACAACGAAAAATTAATTTCGATATTTTTGGCTATTTTTGGCAAAGGGGAGGTTGGACCCGATGAAGGTTGCCTACGTATCTCACACCATGTGAGAATCAAACCAGCGTAGTTCAGTTCGATAAAGCAAACTACTTTTGAAAACAATGACATTTCCTTTTCTTTTATGTATTTTTTTATTTTTATTTTTTATTAGCAAGCAACACGAACTATTTTGAAAACAAACTATTTTGGCATATAAAACGAACTATTATAAATTTCATTTTATTGGCAAACCAATAACTATATTTTTTATGAATAAAATCACTTTTTTTATTGAAAAATAAAGCAAGCTTTTTTTCTTTCCTTTTTTTTTAATTTTAAAAAAATATTTTTTTTCTTTTAAGTAATAACAAACTATTTTAAAAATAACAATTCTCTGTTTTATTCTTTTTATTCTCAAAATCTGGTAGAATTTCGACACTACTTGGGCATTGGGTTGTTTTCTAAAAATGAGTAGTTATCTCTCTACACTGTTATTTTTTCTTTCTTTTTTTTCTCTTCATTTTCCTCAATATTTACAAGTTTGTCGGCATGCAAGTCTGAAACAAATAACTACGTGAAACAAACAGGATGCGGCAAGATGGTCTTTTTTATTTCAGGTTGCCTGTCCTAGACGGACCCAACCCCTGTGTTGAGTCCCCTAAGTCAAATGCAACATGCTGCAAATAAGCGTTCCTACTAGGGATCCGGCATGAAGTCACGTTATTCTAAGTTCAAAACCTGGGTATGTGTTCTAGACTGTGTACCCGAGCGGACAACTCGAGTTGAAGAAGGAGCTCGTTTCCGGGCACCAAAAGGCCAGCGGGCTTAGAAACTTTCTGAAAATCTTTCTTATTTCGGGGTATGACATTGATAGAATAGGGAGTCTCAACCAGTAAGCACATCCCCGGAGGTGAGAAGAGAGAGAAAGGTTTTGGCACAGTTTATATATACAGTTCATAGAATATTGAAGCAATAAAGCAATATTTAGCACATTTGGGCTCAACATGTAAAAAACATTAGATAAAATAAAGCCAATTATAAAATTCATTTAAGATTGAAATTCGGAACTTTAAATAGCTATATCTTACCCTGTGCAAACAAGCATCCTATTAAGGATCTGGCATGAGTTTTTCTAGGTTTTAAAATCTTGGTTTATTATTCTAGAACTGGCTTACCCGAGTGGACAACTCGAGTCGGGGAGGGGGCTACGTACCGGGGACCCGCGAGATCGTTCGGCTTTGTAACTTGTCCGAGCCCTTTCCTCATTTCAAGGAATGACACTAACAGAATGGGGAGTCTCAACCAGTAAGTACATCCCCAGAGGTAAGAAGGGAAAAGGTTCGACACAATTTATATGTACAGTCAAATAATATCAAAAGCGATAATAAGCATCATTTTGCACATTAAGCACATCTAATATGAAAATAATAAGATAATAAGCAAAAATACAACAATTTATCATAAGCTCGAATTTCTAACCCTGAACCAGCGGTTCTGGGTTTTCTGGTCCCCAGTAGAGTCGCCAGAGCTATGACACCTCCTTTCTGCGCGCACCCGCGTGGGCGCGAGGGAGTTATTCCAATTAAAGGACAATCAAAACGGGATTCATTTATTAAGAGATTCAGAGTCGCCACTTGGGAGATTTATGGTGTCCCAAGTCACTGGTTTGAATCCCGAATTGAGGAAAAGTTTGACTCTATTTAACAGTCCGCGAACCAGAAATCCGGATAAGGAATTCTCTTAACCCGGGAGAAGGTGTTAGGCATTCCCGAGTTCCGTGGTTCTAGCACGGTCGCTCAACTGTCGTATTTGGCTTATTTATCTGATTTATACCTTGCTTTAATTCATGTGAAAAAAATCAACTTTTAACCGCTTTTCATATTATTTTACAAGAATTGCAACGTTGTGAAAATGTATTTCGGTTCACACCGTACCAGTACGCCTGTGACCTTTAACGCATTTCGACTTCATTGAGATTTGGATTTGAGTCACATAAATGTACACCCGAATTTAAGAAAGTAATATTATCAAAGTACGCGCCTAAAGCAACTACGCGTTTATTATCTTTGGGGAACACCGTAAAATACGCTAAAAGGTCCCGAAGTCTAAGTATTTTAATATAATTGATTGAGGGCCTCGTGCATGTTATTCTTGAACGACGCTCATCTCACTCCTTTTTAAAAGGCCGAACTGTGGTATGCTATGTTTTCTATTGTTATTTTTTTTTAATAAAGAAAAATAATCTTAATTAATTAATATCGGTAAACGACCTAACTCTAAAATTTACTTTCAAACTAATCTCAACCGGATACCCATGAATTGCAGAAGGAAACATGCCTATCATTTTATTCGAAAATATACATGATCGGATAGTTTGGGCCTACTTCTATGGAAGCCAGGTCCAAGAGGCATTTTATTACTTTGATTGTACATGCGAATAAGAATCGTCTGGGCTTCATATTTGATCCCACCAAAGCTATTTAAAACAGTCGCTTGAACGATATTAATTTCCAAAGGTAAACTAACTCATTAAAATTCAGATTCGATTTTCATGCTTGAATTGACAAATCTACACCTATCATTATAGTGTTCATGTTGCACTTATACCTGAATAACTTGCAGACTTAACATAACTATTGCTTGGATCTGAAACTTTAGCCTTATTAATACTTGAATCAATCTAAAAGTTCTGTTCAATTATTTACAACAATTGGCTAATCAAAACAAATTGAAACTAATCTATCCTCGGGGCTTCACAAAACTAAAGGAGGGTTCAACTAACAGAAACATCGAACTACTGTTCAAACTCATAGGTGTGCTGTATCGTGAATACTTAATCCTAAGTATAGGTCAAATTTAAATTTTCTGAATGACAAAACAGATAACAGTAATACAACTACTTAGAACTATAACGATTCCAAACAGCAATTCCATAGCATAACAACTTTGGTTCTCATTTATATTTTAACCATAATTTTACAGGATGCTGGTTCAGAACATGTACCTGGAATATGGAAATGGGAAGAAGAGTGGTCAGTGACAGGAAGCAGGGCAAACAACAATGTAACAGTAAACCCCAGCAACAAAAAGGTCCCAACAAACAGACCCCAAAGATGGAAACAAACGACAGAAGGCTCGACTACTTGAGGGAAACCAACAGCAAAGAATTCCAAACTGATTTCAAACAGCAAAGTCACAAAAGGAAATCAGCAAACAGCAATAGCACAGCAAAACAGATTCAGCACAACCCAGTTTCAGACAAGCAGTGTCAGCAAGACATGTTTTCAACCAACTCCGGATACTTCTGAAATGCCCCAAGGAGACTTGTATACCCAACTGATTGAACCACAGTTAACTCCAAACAACAATACCAATGTCCAAATGATTCTGCCTATTATCTAGATTCGAGTATGTAACAGAAACAAACAATGCCAACTATTTTTTTAATTTTAGAATGAACTAAAAGATTGAACTAAAGCTGGAGACTATCCTATATGTGTCTATCTCTGATTATCCTATCATGTTTTTCCAGATTCTCTATGCTTATAATCTCTCTGTTTTTTCAGAATCCTCTCAAATGTATCTCTCAAGTCTTTTTCTCCTCTCCCAATATCCCCCTCAACTCTTTCTATCAGTATCCCTTTTATAGCCCAAGAAGAACCAGGCAGCCCCTTAAACTAAAATAAAAACTCATATCAGTGCCTTGCACATGCTTATTTCAGCCTTTCAATCCCCTCCTCCATGTGAGTTCTCACTTTCCAGCTCTTAAGAGCACTCAAAAGGGGTTTAATAGACTAATTACTTCCATGACATTCTGATTTCTACTTCTAAAGGCATTTAAAAAGGTGTCAGCCCATCAATCCTTTATTAAAATCCCATGTTATTCCTGACTTTTCACTCTTAAAGGTGCCAGGCCACACAAACAATCCCTTTTCCCCATTTATTAATTCAATTGGTATGAGGTATACTATAATTTAATCCTAGCGTGCCTTGACAGTCGGTACGCATACTACTTTAATCCAATTCCTTAAATTAATCCCTTAAAGCATTATTAACATTCTGAAAATTTCTAATCATTTGCACATTGGGGCTAATCCATTACTTATACCAATAAGAAACATCCCAATCCGTATAATAACTATAACACTAAAAGTGAAAGAAATTTAACGAAATTGGCACAAAAATTGACTTCAGAACTATCGTTATGCGAGCTTAAACTATTGATCAAACCAAACTAAATCAAGGACTAAGTCTGAAGTTCAAAGAGCTACTAAGAAAGAAAATCATAAAAAAAAAAAACAAAGGCCACAACGGACAGAATTCAAAACAGAACAAAAACAAACAAATAGAAAAATAATGAAATACCAAGAAAGAAGAGAAGGAGGACGGGATGGAATAAATAAAAAAAATAATAAACGAGAAAAGAGAAAATGGAACGAAATACCTACTGACGCATTAGATCCGCGAAGAAAAATGCCTTGAAGCTTCAACGTTTTGGATTTCTGGTAAAATCCGATATTAATCGTATGTTCTTGTAGAGAACAAACGACTAACATCAAATTTGACCAAAATCTGCCGTAATAAATTGATTTTGGATTTGGGGGTTTAGGGTTGGATTCGAAGGGAAACACTGGTAATTCAGGGTATGATGGAACTCAGGGGTGCTAGGATGTGATTTTGGTGTTAAAACGGTGGCCGACGGCGTTGTCGCCGCCTTGTTTCAAGAGGAGGAGAAGAAGAGGCGGCACTAGGGTTTGGGGGTTGAGGGAGATAGTGAAGAAGGGTATTTGGCTTGGGGGTTGGTCTGATGGGTTTTAGGGTATATTAAAATGGGGAATAAATTGGAGTCGTTGGATGAAAGAGATCCAACGGCTGGGATCAATTAAATTAATGAAAACAGGGTCGTTTGGATTATTGGGTGGGTCGAACTAAAACTGGATAATGGATCGGGCTGGGAACGGGTATAGATAGGGTGATCTGGACCATTGGATTGGATAAAACGGACGGTCCAGATCAGATGTATCATAACTACGCCGTTTGGATTAAAGGGATACTTGATCTGGGCTGTCGGTTGGATTTGATCAACGGCCCACATACAGACACTGATACGGTGTCGTTTGGGTATCTCTTGGACCGCCAGTTTGGGCTCCTTTATCTATTTTGGGGCTTTGGTTTTCCTATAAAATTGGCCCATTTCGTTTTCTTTCCCCTTTTTATTTCTTTTCTTTTATTTTATTTCCAAAATTAATTCAAACTAAATTTAAAATCCTAAGTTAAATTATAGAAAAAATTAACATATCAATATTAATTAACCTCTAATATCAATTAAACACACACATTTAAATACCAAAAATAAGATAAAATCACACAATTGGACAATAAATGGTAAAATGCAAAAGATACATTATTTTTTGTTATTTTTCATTTTCGTAAAACAATCTTAATTACTCTAAATTACAAACATGAATTTATATGCAAATGCAAATATTTTCGTATTTTATATTAATTTAAATAGAAATACGCACACAAAAATACAAATAATAAGAGAAAAATAGCACAAAAATCACGAAAATCACGCTCAACACAAAACTATTTTATTTTGCATTTTTGGGAGTAATTCTCATGTAGGGCAAAAATCACGTGGTCACACTGATTATGTCTTTACTCAGTTAAAGAAAACATCAGGTCGTGGTAAGAACTACAAAAGGTCAATTAATGGAGGCGGCGGATCATGGAAAGTACTCGACAAAAGTAAACTTATTTTCGATAAGAAAACTGCAGTCACTGGTTTCAAGAAATGTTTTCATTTTCAATAAGCAGTTTTTCAAACTTTTTTTTTTCTGATATCACAAATCAAAAATGACTAAATCTTATACAGTTATTCTTCATCAAACGCAATTATGTCCAAATTACAGTAATATTGTGATGAGAATTACCACCATGTTACCCCTTTATTTATGTGTTTCATATTTCTAAATATGTGTTAGAGTTTATCGGATGAATTGGGAGTGATTCTGGTTGAAAATGAGGCATATAGCCTTTTGAAATGAAACTTGTTTATGAAAAGTCAACCTGGAGTTCACTATGTGGTTAGAGGGCTCAAAATCAAATTCTGATGATCCGGTAAGTTCCGGGAGGTGATTTGTGACTTAAGAGAGCGATCGAAATTGAATTTGGAGGTTCGGTATAGAAATGGGCTTGAATTGGCTAAGGTTGAATTTTGCCGAAATCCGAACGGTAGGTGAGATTTTGATTCGGGATTCGGAATGGGATTCCGTCAGTTGCAGTAGCTACGTTAGGTGATTCTGGATATGTCTGCAAATTTTCAGGTCATTCAGACATCGTTTGGTCGGGTTTTTGATTGGATGTAATTTTTGGAAGTTCTAGTTGAAACTTAGGCTTGAATTCGCTTTAATTCGATGATTTTCGTGTTTAAGGGTGTGTTTTTATGATTGGAACAAGTTTGTGTCGTGTTTTGGAGTAGGTTCGTGGTTTTCGTTGGGGTCCCAGGGATCTCGGGATGAATCGGGGGGTCCAAACGGACCATTTTGTGCCAAAATGCACAGTTGATCTACTGCAATAAGATTGCAGATAATTTGTTCTTCTCGATCGCGAAGTGGTTCATGCAATCTCTTAAGGTGAAGTTTGGTTGCATCGCGATTGCGAGGTTCTGTATACGATCGTGTAAGGCAAGGTCCGGAAGCAATGCGATCGCGTAGCCAGTGTCGCGATCACGTAGAGCTGTTAAGTTGGTCATCGCGGTTGAGTTCATGTGATCGCGTAAAAGGAAATTCAGTCGCCCAAATTTTTGTACATCGCGATCGCGTGCCAAAGGCTGCGATCGCTTAGAGTAACGAGGCCTGACAGATGATCGGTTAAGTTCAGAACATTTCATCCGCGAACCCATTACACATTTCCTCCATTTTTGAGTTCTTTGAGAGCTAAGTAACGGGAATTGAAGAGAATTTCATTGGGTAAACATTGGAGGTAAGTTCTATGGCCTAAATACGTAATTTTATCTTAGAATCTTCAATTATTTCACTGTAAATGGGAGGATTAATGGGGGATTTTTGCCCTAAGTCTGGGTTATGGTAAATCATCAATTTGAATGGGCAAAGAGAGTCCGATATCGATAAACTTTATATGTATGGACTCGTGTTGAGATAAGGAATCTGAATATGTAACTTTTGTAATTTTTCTAGGAGTGTACCTAAAGTCGGGTTTTGGCAACAATGTGGTTTTTGGTATAATTCGAGTTGTTTCAATTGGGTAATGTCCCTTTAGCCTATTTTGATGTATTTCTATTGATTTTGATCAGATTCTACACCTGTGGAGGCCGATTCTTGTGGCAAGGGCATTGCGGGCTAGTCTTCGAGCCGAGTCGAGGTGAGTAATGGGTGTGGGTGATGACCAGCGGGTTCGAAACCCCGGTATATCACTATGTGACGCTGTATTGAGGCGAGAATATGATTGGTGACTATGGCTTAGTCCGACTTGTTCATACTGTGTTGTGTTGTTGGCTATTATTGAGCCGGTGAACCTCCTACTTGGATGATTGTGTATATCTTTGGGCTGTGAGCCAGTTATTGGGATCCCGCAAGGATCAATGCTATTGTTTCTATGATATTGACATGCTATTTTGATACCAGTCCTGAGCTATTACTGTTAAAAATAATTTTCCAAACTCTGGAATTTCCGAAACACTGTTTTCTACTAAAAATGATTTGAAAAGAGTTTTCAACTACTATTTCTGAGCCTGTGAGGCTGCATTGCATTTTAGCTGACTGGTAGTGGATCGGGCTGCGCGCCGCAGCGTAGCATGATATTGTGCTTGGGCTGTAGGAGCCCCTCCAGAGTCTGAACCCCCACAGTGAGCATGGGTACCCAAATGGATCGGGCTACGCGCCATAGCGGTCATATTCATGCATTGCATTGCATTTAGCTATACCTGTTATTCTGATAGCTGATATTGCTGGTTCAGATATTGCTTATGCTGATACCGATACAGGATATTGTGTATAGCTTTACTTAGTGTTGTATTGGGTTTTCTTACCTTCGTTGTCTTACCCCTGCTTATGACCACTGAGTCTAGAAGTACTCACTTACTCCCTGCACCTTGTGTGTAGATCTAGGTACAACGCAGCAAAGTTGAGTCTGTAGCTGCTTTGGAGTTGCTTTTGGACAGTCGAGCTAGCTGCCAGCGTCCCTATGACCTGACTCTCCAGTTTATCCTTATTTTTTTCTGTCTATTCCACACTTATGCACAATTGTATACACTATCACAGCTTATAAATTATGGTAGAGGCTCATGACTTGTGACTCTTGTTCCGTTGGGAGGTTATATTGGTTTGGGATGTCTAATCCTAGTGTGTTGGATATTTTCATTATTATTTTATCATCGTTTGTGCTTAAAAAGGGTAAAGTGTGAGCTGATAGCTCCGTGTTTTAGTTGATTGGTCGGGCTGGCCTAGCAGTGTGCTGGGCGCCATCACGACCGGGTTTTGGGGTCATGACAAGTTGGTATCAGAGCCTAGGTTACTAGGCCTCATGAGTCTTGAGCCGGTTGGTAGAGTCTCGTGGATCGATACGGAGATGCATGTATTTATCCTCGGGAGGCCGCAAACCTTTAGGAAACACTTCACATTTCTTGAACTCTATCGTATGATTTTGTTGTTCCGAGAACTGAACTTCTGTATTCTATTCTCTCGCAGATGGCGAGAACTCGAGCTTCAGGACGAGGTGGACGACCACCATTGCCACCTACTAGAGGCCGTGGGCGCGACCATGGTCGAGGTAGAGGTCGGGCATTTGAGGCAGTGCCAGCTGACCCGCCTGTTGTACCTATTCAGGAGCAGCCCCCAGTGGTTGATACTCCAGCAACAACACCAGCCCAGGCCTAGAGGGTGTCTATTATCATTCCTGGCATGCAGGAGACTTTGGACCAGATATTATTAGTATGTTTTAGATTGGCTCAGGTAGTATCAACTACCGCTATAGCAGCGACATCCCAGACGGGGGTGGTCATCAGACCCTCGCAGCTCGCACACCCGAGCTGGTTGTGCAGGGATTACAGACAGCAGTAGTAGACCTAACTCATCCAGTTGCACCGATTACTCTAGTTGCACTAGTCGCACCAGCTCCAGAGTATGTGGTCCCATTGATGCTAGATAGATTTGGTAGACTCCAGCCACCCCATTTTAGTGGTACTGAGGGCGAGGATGTCGAGGGTTTCTTAGATAACTTCCAGAGGATGCTACGTACAGCTGGGATTCTTGACTCCAGTGGGGTTTCATTTACTACCTTCCAGTTTACTGGTCCAGCTTTCGATTGGTGGGAGGAGTTTGAGAGGCGTAGGCCTGCGGGAGCAGCACCTCTTACCTGGCAGCAGTTTGCTACTCTCTTCTTAGAGAAGTATGTACCTTAGTCCCGTCGCGAGGAGCTTCGTCACCAGTTTGAGTGATTAGTACAGGGCGACATGTCAGTGACCCAATATGAGCTGAGATATACCCAGTTGGCTAGGCATGCCATATGGATGATCCCGACAGTTCAGGAGCGGATTAGGAGGTTTATTGATGGCCTCAACTATTCCATTCGCATTCTGATGACCAGAGAGAGAGAGTACTATCATCATCTTTTGAGCAAGTTGTGGATATGGCATGCTCTATTGAGGCGGATCGTCTCCGTGAGCGAGAGGCAAAGAGGCCTCGAGGTTCTGGTAGTTTTAGTGGTGCTCCATCTAGAGGGAAGTTTCAGCAGGGCAGAGGTCTCTTATCTAGACCTCCTCAGTCAGGCCGCCCTGAGCAGAGCGGAGCTTTTTCTTCTTCTGGTCGTGGCCGCCAGGGATTCCAGCAGGGCCAGTCTTCACTTAGTGCCCTCCCAACTTAGGGTACAACACCTACTTTTTCAACCCAGGGTTCGTCTGCTGCGAGGGGTTCCCTTCAGTCCCCTTCTCCAGCACCAGGTAGCTGTTTTGAGTGTGGCTAGTTTGGCCACATGAGGAGGCAGTGCCTTCGACTTTGCAGAGATAGGTCCCAGCAAAGGCATCAGCCCTCCTCTTCAGCACCATCTCAGGCTAGTAGAGGTGGATGTCAGTCTTCTCGTGGTCGCCCTAGAGGTGAGGAGCGATCCAGTGGGGGCCAGGCACGATTCTATGCACTCCCTCACAGACGTAATGCAGTTGCCTCAGATGTAGTGATTACAGGTATTATTTCTATCTGTCACAGAGATGCCTCTGTCTTATTTGATCCCGAGTCCACATATTCGTATGTGTCTTCTTATTTTGCACATCATTTAGGTGCGACCCGTGGTAGTCTTGATTTTCCTGTTCATGTATCCACCCCAGTGGGTGATACGATTATTCTGGATCATTTTTATAGATCCTGTGTTATTTCTATTGGGGGTCTGGAGACCCAGGTGGATCTGTTATTATTAGGGATGGTGGACTTCGATATGATATTGTGCATGGACTAGCTGTCTCCGTGCCATGCTATATTGGACTGTCATGCCAAGACAGTTACATTGGCTATTCCTGGTATTCCTCAGATTGAGTGGCGGGGTTCGACTAATTACGTCCCTAGCCGTGTTATTTCATTCTTAAAAGCTCAGAGAATGGTTGAAAATGGGTGTTTGTCATATTTAGCATTTGTGAAGGATGTGGGAGCTGAGTGTCCTAGTATTGATTCTGTACCTGTTGTGAGGGACTTTCCAGATGTATTCCCCTCATGCCTGTCGGGGATGCCAACGGACAGGGACATTGATTTTGGCATTGACTTGGTTTCGGGCACTCAGCCCATTTCTATTTCTCCTTATCGGATGGCACCATCTGAGCTGAAGGAATTGAAAGAACAGCTTCAGGAGATTTTGTATAAGGGATTCATTCGCCCTAGTGTGTCCTCGTGGGGGTGCACTAGTGTTATTTGTTAAGAAGAAAGATGGTTCTATGCGGATGTGTATTGATTATAGACAGTTGAACAAGGTAACAGTGAAGAACAAGTACCCTCTACCGCGTATCGATGATTTATTTGATCAGTTACAGGGTGCGAGGATATTTTCTAAGATTGATCTTCGTTCAGGCTATCATCAGCTGAAGATTAGGGACTCTGATATTATGAAGACTGCATTCAGGACTAGATATGGGTACTATGAGTTCCTTGTGATGTCTTTTGGGCTGGCCAATGCCCCAGCAACATTCATGCACCTGATGAACAGTGTGTTCAGGCCATACTTGGATTCATCCGTGATCGTGTTCATTGATGATATTCTAGTTTACTCTCATAGCCAGGAGGAGCACGCTCAGCATTTGAGCATTGTATTGCAGAGGTTGGGGGAAGAGAAGTTGTATGCTAAATTCTCCAAGTGCGAGTTTTAGCTCAAGTCAGTAGCATTTCTAGGTCATGTGGTGTATTGTGATGGTATTCAGGTTGACCCGAACAAGATAGAGGCGGTGCAGAGTTGGCCTAGACCGTCCTCAGCTATAGAGATCAGGAATTTTCTTGGTTTGGCGGGGTATTATCGCCGATTTGTTCAGGGATCTTCATCCATTGCTTCTTCTTTGACTAGGTTGACGCAAAAGGATGCACCATTCGTGTGGTCGGATGAGTGCGAGGAGAGCTTTCATAAGCTCAAGACAGCTTTGACCACAACTCCAGTATTAGTGTTGCCATTAGCTTCAGATTCATATACTATATATTGTGATGCCTCGAAAGTGGGGATAGGTTGTGTGTTGATGAAGGAGGGTAGAGTGATTTCTTATGCTTCTCGGCAGTTCAAGCCTTATGAGAAAAACTACTATGTTCATGATTTAGAGCTAGCTGCCATAGTTCATGCCTTGAAGATTTGGAGGCACTATTTATACGGCATGTCCTGTGAGGTGTATACCGATCATCGTAGTTTCCAACATTTGTTCAAACAGTGGGATCTTAATTTGAGACAGCGGAGATGGCTTGAGTTGCTCAAGGATTATGACATTATTATTCTTTATCATCCGGGGAAGGCCAATGTGGTGGCCAATGCTTTGAGCCTGAAGGCGTTCAGTATGGGCAGCTTGGCATATATTCCAGTTGAGGAGAGATCATTTGCTTATGATGTTCAGGCGCTAGCCAATCGACTAGTGAGGTTAGACATTTTAGAGCCCAGCAGGGTGTTGGCTTGTGTTGTCTCTCGATCTTCTTTATATGATTGTATTCGTGAGCGCCGGTATGATGATCCACACTTGCTTGTCCTTAAAGATAGAGTTCAGCATGATGATGCCAGAAATGTCACTATTGATAGTGATGGTGTATTGAGGATGTAAGGCCGGATATGCGTGCCCAATGTTGATGGCCTTCATGAGTTGATATTGGAAGAGGCCCATAGCTCGTGGTATTCTATCCATCCAGGTGCCGCGAAGATGTACCAAGACTTGAAACAATATTATTGGTGGAGGAAGATGAAGATGGACATTGTTAGACATGTAGCACGGTGCCTCAACTGTCAGCAGGTCAAGTACGAGCATCAGAGGCCCGGTGGCGTGTTTCAACGTATTGATATTCTCGAGTGGAAGTGGGAAAGTATCACTATGGACTTTGTTACTGGACTTTCTCGGACGGCGAGGAAGTTTAATTCAGTTTGGATGATTGTGGATAGGCTGACCAAGTCAGCTCACTTCATTCTTGTGTGTACTACGTACTCCTCAGAGCGGTTAGCTTAGATATTCATTTGGGAGATCGTTAGATTGCATGGAGTCCCGGTTTCTATCATATCAGACAGAGGTACTCAGTTTACTTCGCAGTTCTGGAGGACATTTCAGCATGAGTTGGGCTCCCAGGTTGAGTTAAGTACTGCAATCCATCCTCAGACGGACGGACAGTCCGAGCGTACTATTCAGATCTTGGAGGATATATTGAGAGCTTGTGTTATTGACTTTGGTGGTCCATGGGCTGATTATTTGCCTCACGCAGAGTTTGCCTATAACAACATCTATCAATCCAGTATCCAAATGGCGCTGCATGAGGCTTTATATGGGAGACGGTGTAGATCTCCAGTTGGTTGGGGACAAAGTTAGTCCAGGATGCTTTGGACAGGGTGCAGGTGATTCAGGAGAGACTTCGCACAGCTCAGTCGCGCGAGAAGAGTTATCGGACCGGAAGGTTCGGGATGTGTCTTATTTTGTGGGTGAGAAGGTCTTACTAAAGGTTTCGCCTATGAAAGGCGTCATGAGATTTGGGAAGAAAGGAAAGCTCAGTCCGAGATTCATTGGCCCTTTTGAGATCCTCAGGAGGATTGGAGAGGTGACATATATGCTTGCTTTGCCACCCAGTCTATCGGGAGTTCATCCAGTGTTTCACGTATCCATGCTCCGAAAATATGTTGGCGACCCATCGCATGTGTTGGACTTTAGCACTATTCAGCTTGATGATGACTTGACCTATGATGTGGAGCCTACAACTATATTGGGTCGTCAGGTGAGGAAATTGAGATCCAAGGACATTGCATCAGTAAAGGTTCAGTGGAGAGGTCGACCCGTGGAGGATGATACTTGGGAGATCGAGCGGGAGATGCGGAGCAGATATCCTCACTTATTTGAGTGTCCAGGTATGTTTCTTGACCCGCTCGAGGACGAGCATTTGCTTAAGTGGGGGAAAATGTAATGACTCGGTCCGTCATCATGAGAAGTACCACACTGTTACCCCTTCATTTATGTGTTTCATGTTTCTAAATATGTGTTAGAGTTTATCGGATGAATTGAGAGTGATTCTGATTGAAAATGAGGCATATAGCCTTTTAAAATGAAGCTTGTTTATGAAAAGTCAACCTGAAGTTGACTATGTGGTTAGAGGGCTCGGAATCAAATTCTGATGATTCGGTTAGTTCCGGGAGGTGATTTGTGACTTAGGGGAGCGATCATAATTGAATTTGGAGGTCTGGTGTAGAAATAGGCTTGAATTGGCTAAGGTTGAATTTTGGCGAAATCCGAACGGTAGGTGAGATTTTGATCCGAGAGTCGGAATGGGATTCTGACAGTTGTAGGAGCTTCGTTAGGTGATTTTGGATATGTCTGCAAATTTTCAGGTCATTCGGACATCGTTTGGTCGGGTTTTTAATTGGATGTAGTTTTCGGAAGTTCTAGTTGAAACTTAGGCTTGAATTCGCTTTGATTCGATGATTTCCATGTTTAAGGGCGTGTTTTCATCATTGTAACAAGTTGTATCGTGTTTTGGAGTAGGTTGGTGGTTTTCGTTGGGGTCCCGGGGGTCCAAACGGACCATTTTGTGCCAAAATACACAGCTGATCTACTGCAATAAGATTGCAGATAATTTGTTCTTCGCGATCGCGAAGTGCTTCATGCGATCGCTTAAAGTGAAGTTTGGGTGCATCGCGATCGCGAGGGTCTATATGCGATCGTGTAAGGCAAGGTCTGGAAGCAATACGATCGCGTAGCCAGTGTCGCGATCGCGTAAAGCTGTTAAGGTGGTCATCGCGATCGCGGTTGAGTTCACAATATCGGATAAAAAATGAAATTCAGTCGCCCAAAATTTTGTACATCGCGATCGCGTGCCAAATGCTGCGATCGCGTAGAGTAACGAGGCCTGACAGATGATCGGTTAAGTTCAGAACTTTTCATCCGCGAACCAATTACACATTTCCTCCATTTTTGAGTTTTTAAGAGCTAACTAACGGGAATTGAAGAGGATTTCATCGGGTAAACATTGGAGGTAAGTTGTATGGCCTAAATACGTGATTTTATCTTAGAATCTTCAATTATTTCACTGTAAATGGGAGGATTAATGGGGGATTTTTGCCCTAAGACTGGGTTATGGTAAATCATCGATTTGAATGGGCAAACAGAGTCCGATTTCGGTAAACTTTATATGTATGGACTCGTGTTGAGATAAGGAATCCGAATATGTAACTTTTGTAATTTTTTTAGGAACGTACCGAAAGTCGGATTTTGGCAACTTTGTGGTTTTTGGTGTAATTCGAGTTGTTTCGATTGGGTAATATCCCTTTAGCCATTTTGATGTATTTCTATTAATTTTGATCAGATTCTATACCTGTGGAGGCCGATTCTCGTGGCAAGGGCATTGCGGGCTAGTCTTTGAGCCGAGTCGAGGTGAGTAATAGGTGTGGGTGATGACCAGCGGGTTCGAAACCCCGATATATCACTATGTGACGCCGTATTGAGGCGAGACACGTACTCTTCTGTAAGTGCGGGGTCGAATGTGATTGGGGACTATGACTTAGTTCGACCTGTTGATACTATACTGTGTTGTTGGCTATTATTGAGCCGGTGAACCTCTTACTTAGATGGTTGTGTATATCTTTGGGTTGTGAGCTAGTTATTGGAATCCCGCGAGGATTGATGCTATTGTTTCTATGATATTGACATGCTATTTTGATACCAGTCCTGAGATACTACTGTTAAAAATGATTTTCCAAACCCTGGAATTTCTGAAACACTGTTTTCTACTAAAAATGATTTGAAAAGAGTTTTCAACTACTATTTTTGAGCCTGTAAGGTTGCATTGCATATTAGCTGATTGGTAGTGGATCGGGCTGCACACCGCAACGTATCATGATATTGTGCTTGGGCTGTAGGAGCCCCTCCGGAGTCTAAACCCCCACAGTGAGCACGGGTACCCAAATGGATCGAGCTACGCGCCGTAGCGGTCATATTCATGCATTGCATTGCATTGCATTGCATTTAGCTATACCTGTTATTCTGATAGCTGATATTGCTGGTTCAGATATTGCTTATGCTGATACCGATACAGGATATTGTGTATAGCTTTACTTAGTGTTGTATTGGGTTTTCTTACCTTCGTTGTCTTACCCCTGCTTATTATCACTGAGTCTGGAAGTACTCACTTTACTCCGTGCACCTTGTGTGCAGATCCAGGTACATCGCAACATAGTTGATTCTATAGCTGCTTGGGAGTTGCATTGGACAGTCGAGGTAGCTGCAAGCGTCCGCAGGACCTATTTTGTTTTATCCTTATTTTTGTTCTGTCTATTCCACACTTGTGCATGGTTGTATACACTATCACAGCTTATAAATTCTGGTAGAGGCTCATGACTTGTGACTCATGTTCCGTTGGGAGGTTATATTGGTTTGGGATGTCTAATCCCAGTGTGTTGGATATTTTCATTATTATTTTATCACTGTTTGTGCTTAAAAAGGGTAAAGTGTGAGCTGATAGCTCCGTATTTCAGTTGATTGGTCGGGCTGGCCTAGCAGTGTGCTGGGCGCCATCACGACCGGGTTTTGGGGTCGTGACAAATATAAAGCAAAGAAAAATAGAATAGCAATTCTACCATTGACATCCATTAAAAATCTTTGAAGCTTTTAACTGAAATTTGGGTTTTTAAAATTTTTTATTTGTTTGGATTGGATGTTGTTGCAAATAATTGGGAATATGATTTGAAATTTATATCTCAATTTTGAGGGGTTTTGGTGAAGATTATACTTGGTTTTGGCAGAATTTCAAATTGAAACTCGAAGAAGAAGAAGAAGAAGAAGAAGAAGAAGAAGAAGAAGAAGAAGAAGAAGAAGAAGAAGAAGAAGAAGAAGAAGAAGAAGAAGACATGACGTACATTATATTGCAGAAATTGTAGCAAATTATAGATAAATTATAAAAATTGTAGATTGTTGTTTATTTATTTTTCTTTTATTCATTTACATATTGTATAATATTTTATAAAAATTATATTTAAGCGGATGATTTAGTACTGTTTTGGACAAAAATATGTATCAAAAATGTAAAACATACATTTCAGAGGAAGTATGTCGAGTCCACAGTTTGTAGATATTTTATAGATAAATTGTAGATTATTTGTATCGATTGTAGATACTTTATTTTCTGTTTTCACGAATAAAAAATGACTAAAACTTCTACAAATCTCCTGTAAAAACGCAATTATGTGAAAAATCTTAATTATGCTACAATTGAACGGGAATTGGGATATTAAAATGCAGTGTACCTAATTTGTAGATAAATTATAGATTATTTGTATTCTGATTGTAGATGCTTTATCTTTTGTTTTCACAAATAAAAAATGACTAAAACTTCTATAAATCTTCTACAAAAAAACTCAATTATGTTGAAAATCCCAATTATGCTACAATTGAATGAGAATTAGGATATTAAAATTCAATGTACTCAGTTTGTATAAATGTTGTAGATAATTTGTAGAAACATTAAAATTCTATATTTTCATATTAAAATTTTAAATGATATGTAATTTTGTTGTAGATTAATGTAGAAAATAAGCTATTGTGAGTCTTATTTGACTCATTCCTCACATTCAACATATTCTACAAATTCACGTCTCTTTAAATATAATACAACCATACTTCTTGAATTTAAGGGTATAGCAATATATATATAACTTAAAAATCATCTTATTCTTTGCACAAGTTAGTTCCAAAATATACTAAGTGGAATAACAAGCTCTCATCAAAACTTTTAACACAAAAACACAAAGCTGAAAAATAATAAAGAATAATTTATAATTTTTTTATAATCTATAATTTCTGTAATATAATATATGTCATGTCTTCTTCTTCTTCTTCTTCTTCTTCTTCTTCTTCTTCTTCTTCTTCTTCTTCTTCTTCTTCGAGTTTCAATATGAAATTCAGCCAAAATCCCTCAAAATTGAGATATAAACTCCAAACCATATTCTCAATTATTTACAACAATATCCAATCCAAACAAATAATAATTTTTGAACCCAAATTAGACTTTAAAGCTTTTTAATGGTTGTCAATGGTGGAATTGCTATACTCTTTTCTTTTCCTCTTATATTACTGAAATTCTTAAAAAAATAAATGCTAAAATTTTTTTCGAACAAAAAAGACTTGAATATGTGAGGCATTGTGTAAAAATAAATTACAGAAGATGATCTAGCTTCTAATATTGCAGAAACAACTGAAACTCCATAAAAACAGCGAGTTAAAAAATCAATTGCTAAGACAACAAGCAACTAAAATTGCAGAAACATTTGAAAAATCAATAATAATAGAGGAAAAAGAATCAAAATTTCTTGCAGCTAAGATTACAACAACAATAACAACAGCCCAGTGTAATCCCACAAGTGGGATCTGGGGAGGCTAATATGTACGCAGGCCTTACTCCTACCCCGGGGGATAGAGAAGTTTTTTCCAGGAGACCCTCAACTCAAAAAGCAACAAAAGACGATATATTATTAGTATCGATAAACTCATAATAAAATAACATAAAATAATAAAATAACAGCAAAAGGAAATACATGCAATACGAAAAAGATGGAATATACCATAATATCCAGCAAATAAAGCCTTGCATCCGTAGTGGATCCGTAGCATCGTAGGACTAAAATCCTAAGACTAACTCATAATTGGCTAGTCTCACTCTAGTGCCCTCTAAAAATATTCATAGACTTCCTCTAACCTACAACCTTAATGCTCGACCTCCACAATTCCCTGTCAAGAGTCATGTCCTCAGTAGTTCGAAGTCGCGTCATGTCCTGCATG
>JASVEL010001254.1:0-362782 GCA_032618575.1 Nicotiana noctiflora | reverse complement strand
CGGTCAATAAAAGAAAATAGTTTGTCTTGACGGACCGAACTACGCGGGTTTGATTCTCACCGGATGTGAGATACGTAGGCAACCCCCGTCGGGTCCAACTTGCCATTTTTCAAAAAAAATATACCAAAATCTGTAAATTTTGAAAAAATCATTGCCAGCCAAAATGATCGTTTTCTTTAAATAAATGTGCAGGATGAGCACGATTCAAAATGAACCCTTTTCACTCATGACTAAAATCCCGGTACAAATACGACTATGGTGGGATGATCTAGGCAAAGAAAGGCAGGATGAGGTTAAGAAGTATTTGAAAGGTCTCACAGGTCTGCTTGAAATAAAACCTCGAGGGGACATCATAAGAGCATTAGTCACATATTGGGATTCCGCGCACAATGTTTTTCACTTCTCGGACTTCGAGCTCACCCCAATTGTGGAGGAGATGACCGGATACATTGGAAACACTGATATACCATTGGGGCATCAATATCTAATCGCCCCCAGGGTTGTCGCCATACACCGGTTTTTAGACTCACTGAAGACAGCCAGAACGGTACGTAACCCAGATCTAGCACAAGGGTTTTGTACTTTAAACTTCATCTACCAAAGGTACGGTCATGTGGGAGGTTTCGACAAGCCAGAAAACAAATTATGCAGCAAGGGTAATCGCCAGAAATGGGAGGAGCACAGACGAGTTGCTTTCATGATAGCCTTCTCTTAGGACTCGTGGTATTCCCGAGAAAAGACGGGAATATTGATATAAAGTTAGCCGGAGTCGTCAGTACTTTGCTTGACCAAAGCGAAAGTACTCTTGCTCCCATGATACTATCGGACATATATCGAGCTCTCACAGCCTGCAAAGCCGGAGGAGATTTTTTCGAAGGCTGTAATTTACTGCTACAAATGTGGATGATCGAGCACCCGTGTCGCCGCACCCAATTCTTGAGATATGGGTTGGTTGAGAAAACTTGCATAAGCAAATTCTATACAAGGATTGATAAGACCGTCTTGCTTGAAGGAACATTGGCATGGAGGGCATACTTTCAGGCTCTCAGCGCAAGTCAAATACAATGGACGTTGGGTTGGTTACAAATAGACAGAATCGTGTACATGCCAGCAGCTAAGTCCCCATTTCTCTTAATGGGACTTAAAAGCATTCAACCTTATGCGCCCCATCGGGTGTTGAGACAGCTCGGGAGGTGCCAGATAGTACCCAAAGAAGAAGACCTGAGTACCCGGGTTATTGAAATTGGTCCCGATGGTCAATTCCCAGAAGCAAGGGTCCGCCAGATCTGGAGCAAATGCCAATATCTGGAGGCAAACACTTGTGTGCAGGATCGAGCTAGGGGAGAAGTTGTACCCAGATATCTTACTTGGTACAAAGGAGAAACATCGGGTGAAAGACCAGCCAAAAGACCTCACCTCGGGGAATTTGCTGAAGCATCACAAGAACAATGGGACTGGTTGGCTAAGGAAGAGGTTTACAGAACAAGGATCGGCAAGATAGAGCAACGGGTCCAAGATCTCCAATTTGAAAAGGATATGCAAGCCGCCGCCGACGAAGGAGATAAAAAGAAGTTGGCACAAGAAAATGACTTTTTGAGGGCTCAAATCCAGCAAATGAAAAGGGATGCTGACAGACAGTTGAGGAGTCGAGCAGACGAAAAGTTGATAAAGGGTTTGAGAAGCCAAGTTGCCGATGTCCAAAGAGAATTGGAAGAGTCGAGGGCCCAAACAATGAGGATCCGTTCTAGCTGGAGAAAGGAGGCACATCAACATGCACTTCACCTACAACGGGTGGAAGAAGATTACATTGAGATCATCACTAGTCTAAGGGAAGCAAATGTTATCCTCAGGGAGCGGGTTTTCAAGCAAGCCCGAGATGCCAGAGCAGACCTCGACCGTTGCCACGATTTGATGGCCCGACTGCAAGAACAAGTGGATAGGCTCCTAGACCAAGTCACCAACAATGCTCGAAGATTGGGGGCGAAAAACCAGCAGATAGAACAGCTACTCAGAGAAAGGGACATGATCAAGGACAGAATTGGAGAAATAGGGCACTATGTCACCATGAAGTGTTTAGCTTGTGAACAGATGCCCCGCCCTGCCCTTTTTGCTTCGGTTATGGGCTATGTTCATCAGATCATGAGAGATTTAAGGGGACTACACAAGGACCTCACACCAAGGCCCGCGGCAAGGCCGAATGATGCCTCGCGGGCCCCCAGGAATTTTAGAGCATTAGACTTCTGATTTAAAAATGTATTTTGAAATATTGAGTCAAGTTGGTTGGCATTTTATTTTCCTTTTTCGAGTCAAGCATTCCTCTATTTTGTCGATTATTGTAAGACATGTTTTGTAACTTTAAGGTTTTATTTGATATAAAAGTTACTGAATTTTGCCACAATCTTGTTACCAGAACTACGCTCGGTCTGATTCACGCGGGGACGTGATACGTAGGCAATCCACATAAGATTCGACCACCACTAAAAAAAAAAAAAGAAAGGAAAAGAATACGAAGGTTAATAACAATACGGCTTTCAAGGATAGTTGAAAAAGAGAAAAGGAAAAGAAGAAAAAAGAAAAAGAGAAAAAGAGAAAAGCTGGAATGACGCATGTTATGAGTACATATAGAAAGGGTTATTTGGTTAGGTGCATTGCATCCAACATGCTATAACATATCTGTTAAACTCGGTAAACTAACAAGTTTGTTGCATTTCCAGAAAAGTTTAGCAGTTGGTTTGACAGAATATACGGGCCAGCCATCATTACCGTACTAGATCCAAAGGACCGATTACAGTAAGCATGTCTAGTTCTGGTAAAAGCCTCGAGGAAGAAAAATCAGAGTTACAAATCATGAAAGAAGAGGTAGACCGGTTGAAACAGCAGATAACAGAGATGCACCTGGCCTGGGCCAGGGAACAGTCTTCACCAAACCGCCCTACCCTCGCCTCAGCTCCGGAACATCCGCCCATCGATCCTTCGACAAGCGCCCCGATCTATCCATACTTTCGGGGGGAAAACCCATATGCCACCCACATTCTACCAGCCAAACCAAATCCTCCTCCAGCCACCCCTGTTTTTGTGGCACCTCCACCTGCTCCTCTGCAAAGGCCGGCCAGCGAGCCGCATGTTCAGATCCATGACAACTCTTACTATCCTCCAGAGCCTACTTTTAGGGCTCCTGAACCGCAATCACATACCCCTCACTGGGATAATCCGGCAGAACCGGAAAAGTACTTCCAAAGTTTGGAGCATGAGGAAGTTATTCGAAAAGTTAAAAGCCTGGAGCAGTCCTTCAGGAATATGCACGGTTTGGGCAACCAGGTCAGTGTCGCTTACAAGGATCTGTGTCCATTCCCAGATGTCCAATTGCCGGTCGGGTTCAAAATGCCCAAGTTTGACCTATACGAGGGGCATGGTGATCCCGTAGCCCACCTCCGAGGGTTTTGTAGTAAAATGCGAGGAGCCGGAGGACGGGACGAGATTCTGATAGCTTACTTCGGTCAGAGTCTGGGAGGATCTGCGCTGGAGTGGTACACTAGACAGGACCCCGGCAGATGGTTTACGTGGGATGATTTGGCTCAAGCTTTTATCGGCCAGTTCCAGTACAATCTTGAAATAATCCCCGACCGCTTATCATTGCTAAAATTAGAGAAGAAACCCGCTGAAAGTTTCAGAGAATTTGGTTTCCGCTGGAGGGAACAGGCGGCAAGGGTAGATCCGCCTATGAGAGAGAGCGAGATGGTGGATTACTTCTTGCAGACACTAGAGCCAACCTATTTCGGACATCTGGTGACGTCCGTGGGCAAATCATTCACTGAGGTGATAAAAATGGGGGCTATGATCGAGGAAGGCTTGAAAGCCAACAAGATCATGAGCTACTCAGCATTGAAAGCCACCACCCAAGCTATTCAAAGTGGTACCGGAGGAGTGCTTGGGAAAAAGAGGAGAGAAGAAGTCGCGGCAGCCGAGTCCGGAACATGGTTCAGAAACAGAGGCCCCGTACCCCAATATAACCCACCACAACCTCACCACCAAAATTACCTCCACAATCCATATAACTACCCGCAACACTACTATCCGGCACCTGATCCCCATTTTACTGTCCATCATGCTCAGTCATATGTCGCACCTCCCGTCCATGCAGCATGGCATGCACCAAACCCGCAAAACAATTACCCACCCTCAAGAGCCTACAGAAACCCCTCAGGCGCGAGTTTCCGTCCGAACCAAGCATTCAGGGGCGACAGGGCGCCGAGGCCAAAGACTTTCACTCCCTTAGGAGAGTCTTACACCAATCTGTTCCACCGGTTGAAGCAAGTAGGGTTGCTAAATCCGGTTGAAGCTAAGCTACCAAACCCTCTTCCAAAGAACTTGGACCATTCAGTAAATTGTGCATACTGCTCAGGATGTCCGGGACACGACACGGAAAAGTGTTGGAGGTTGAAAACAGCCATCCAGGAGCTCATCGACACTCACAGGATTGAGGTTCGGACTCCAACAGAGCCCAACATCAACCAAAATCCACTTCCAACTCATCATGAGACCAACATGATCGAGTTGGTACGGGTAGAAGAAGGAAAGGAGAAAACCTCTCAGACCGTAATGATGATCAAGTCTAGCGGGGTAGGAATGAGAAAAGGGCCGAGCCTGGATGAACCACCCATTTGCAAGAAGGACGTACAAGAGGGGTTGGAAGCAGAAAGGGGAAGCGCAAGCGAAGTACCGGTGAGGCCAAGGGAAGTAAAAATAGTTGTACCGGGGGTAGCAACCAAACCCGTCTTGACTGTAGCAGGTGTTCGAGGGGATCATTTCATCATCAAGCCAGCAATACAGTTGCCAATAGCTGATAGCAGAGCTATTCCATGGAATTATGCTCGGATTACGACAACCTACAAAGGAAAGGAAGTGAAAGAGGAAGTTTGCGAAGCGCAAGGTTTGACCCGCTCGGGGAGATGTTTTGCCCTTGCGGAATTGAGGAAGATCACTCCGGCAACATTGAAAAAGCCGGTAACTGACGAAGAGGCAGAAGAATTCCTGAAAAAGATGAAGCTGCATGATTATTCTGTTTTAGAACAGCTGAAGAAAACCCCTACGCAAATCTCATTGATGTCCTTGCTGATACATTCGAAGAACATCGGCAAGCTTTGATGAAAGTTTTGAATGAGGCCCATGTACCTGATAAAATCTCTGTGAGTCATTTGGAAAAGATCACCAATAGGATCTTCGAAGCGAATCGGATCACCTTCACCGATGATGAGTTGCCTGAGGAAGGCACCGAGCACAACAAGGCTTTATATCTTACGGTAAAGTGCGAGGAGTCGGTGGTTACCAAAGTCCTTGTCGATAATGGATCCAGTGCTAACATCTGTCCTCTCTCTACACTGGACAAGTTGAAAGTGGACATCGGCAGGATACGCAAGAACATCATATGTGTTCGAGGGTTTGATGGAGGAGGCAAGGCGTCGGTCGGGGACATAGTGTTAATCTTGACAATTGGGCCGGTGGAGTTCACCATGGAATTCCAGGTGCTGGACATGGTAGTGTCATATAACCTTCTGATAGGGCGACCGTGGATCCATGCCGCAAGAGCAGTTCCATCCAGCCTACACCAACTCGTCAAGTTTGAGTGGGACCAACGGGAGATCGTCGTCCATGGAGAGAATGATCTACAACCAGGCACCACCGTCCCCTTTGTTGAGACAGAAGAGGATGTTGGGCCATGGGTATACCAGATCTGCGATGTGGTATCCGCCAACCGAGTTCCCGAAGGGGAATGCATTCCCAATGACAGAATAATTACCGCAGACATCATGGTGGCTCATGAAATGCTGAGAAACGGTTTCGTACCCGGCAAAGGTTTAGGTGCATCTCTGCAAGGAATCATACAACCGGTATCTGTGGTCGAAAACATAGGAACCTTCGGCTTGGGATTCAAGCCAACATCAGAGGACATCCGACAAGCCAAGAGGAATAAGCAGAAGACATGGGTGCTCCCGAATCCTGTTCCACGCCTTTCCCAATCTTTCGTCAGGTCTGGAGTAAGAGGGCGTCCGACGACAAAGATTCCCGGTCCTATGGTTAGGCCAGACGAAGAGTTCTTAAGAAAGTTCGAGGACCTATTCGCGGATGTATGTATGCTCGAGGATGGTGAAGGATCCAGCCATGCCGAGATACAGTTTGTGGGACCGAAAGCAAAACTGAATAATTGGAAGGCTACTCCTCTCCCTGTCCGGAAGGAGTCGTGGTAGTTTGTTTTGGATTGTTTTCTCTCGAAATTTTGTGTTGGGGGTTGTCCCCGGAGTAAAATCCGTTTGTTTTAATTCTTTTTGATTTGAGTTTGCAAGTTTGTTTTCCTTGTACTGTTCCCATTAATGAAATTCTATTCCCTTCGTGTCTAATTTTGTTTATTTTCCTTCTTTTACTTTTCTGAACATCCTTCTTTCAACTGATCTTAATGATATGGCGTGCTTAAAGATTAATCAACCCAGTCTAGAAAGTCAATCGGGTTTGGAAATAATAACACATAAAATAAGAAGTGACGAGAGTGAATCGGAATACGGCGATGATGAAGCCATAGAAGAAATCGGTGAAGAATTAAGTCACTTCGAGGAAAAACCCAAACCAAATTTAAATGATACTGAGGCTGTTAATCTGGGGAACGCGGATGACGTCAAAGAAACCCGAATAAGTGTCCATATTGAACCAAACCTGAGAGAAGAGTTGATCAAAACACTCATGGAGTTTAAAGACATTTTTGCATGGTCGTACGACGACATGCCGGGACTCAGCACTGATCTAGTGGTTCATAAATTACCCACTGATCCGGCATATCCTCCCGTCAAGCAAAAACTGCGGAAATTCAAGACGGAGATGAGTGTAAAGATCAAGGAGGAAGTAACCAAGCAGTTGCAGGCGAAAGTCATTCGTGTCACTCGATACCCTGAATGGTTGGCTAACGTAGTACCGGTGCCAAAGAAAGACGGAAAGATCAGAGTATGCGTGGACTACCGCAATCTCAACAAGGCAAGTCCTAAGGATAATTTCCCGCTTCCCAATATCCATATCCTGAATTGATAATTGCGCCGGACGTGAAATCGGATCCTTTGTGGACTGCTACGCGGGATATCATCGGATCTTGATGGATGAAGAGGACGCAGAAAAGATGGCTTTCATCACACCATGGGGGACTTATTGCTACCGGGTGATGCCGTTCGGTTTGAAGAACGCAGGGGCAACATACATGAGAGCGATGACTACGGTATTCCATGACATGATACACAAGGAAATTGAAGTGTACGTGGATGATGTGATCATAAAATCTAGACGTCGGGAAGACCACGTTGCCGACCTCAGGAAGTTCTTTCAAAGACTTCGAAGATATGATATCAAGCTCAATCCGGCCAAATGCGCATTCGGAGTTCCATCGGGAAAGTTGCTAGGATTCATCGTCAGCCGACGGGGCATTGAGTTGGACCCATCCAAAATCAAGTCCATCCAGGAGTTACCCCCGCCAAGGAATAAAACAGAGGTAATGAGTTTGTTGGGAAGGTTAAATTACATCAGTAGGTTTATTGCTCAGCTTACAGCAATCTGTGAGCCCATATTCCGTCTGTTGAAGAAAGACGCTGCGATAGAATGGACGACAGAATGTCAGGAAGCGTTTGACCAAATCAAAGGGTATCTGTCAAACCCACCCGTACTAGTTCCGCCTGAACCGGGCAGACCCCTGATTCTTTATCTGACGGTTTTGGAGAATTCGTTCGACTGCGTACTGGGGCAGCATGATCTTACTGGCAGGAAGGAACGGGCCATTTACTACCTCAGTAAGAAATTCACGGTCCACGAGGTCAAGTACACTCATCTGGAAAAGACATGTTGCGCTTTGACTTGGGTAGCCCAAAAGCTAAAACATTATTTGTCTTCTTACACCACTTACCTCATTTCGCGTTTGGATCCGTTGAAGTATATTTTCCAGAAACCTATGCCTACAGGGAGGTTAGCAAAATGGCAAATATTACTTACCGAGTTCGACATCATATATGTGACAAGGACGGCTATGAAAGCTCAAGCCCTAGCCGATCACTTAGCTGAGAATCCTGTTGATGACGGATACGAACCTTTGAGGACATATTTTCCGGACGAAGAAGTACTGCAAATTGATGGGTTGGAATTAACCGAGGATCCGGGGTGGAAGCTTTTCTTCGACGGAGCGGCGAACGCAAAAGGAGTCGGAGTAGGGGTTGTGCTCATCTCTGAAACAGGACATCATTACCCTGTTACTGCTCAACTGCGTTTTCATTGTACCAATAATATGGCTGAGTACGAGGCATGTATCTTGGGATTGCGATTAGCGGTGGACATGGATGTACGGGACGTCTTGGTCTTGGGGGACTCGGACCTCTTGGTACATCAGATTCAGGGAGAATGGGAAACCAGAGATTTGAAGCTTATCCCATATCGTCAATGTTTGCATGATCTGACCAAGTGTTTTCGATCGGTAGAATTCAGGCATATCCCAAGGATGCATAATGAGTTTGCCGACGCTCTGGCTACTTTGGCGTCAATGCTACATCACCCGGACAAGGTTCGTGTCGATCCGTTACATATCCAGGTCCGGAATCAACATGCTTATTGTAATATGATAGAAGAAGAGATGGATGGTGAGCCATGGTTTCATGATGTCAAAGAGTACCTCGGGTTAGGAATATACCCAGAGCAGGCAACTGGAGATCAAAAGAGAGCTATTCGGCGGTTGGCGAACGGATTTTCCTTAGTGGAGGGGTACTGTACAAAAGGACCCCAGACTTGGGATTGTTAAGATGCATAGATGCAAGTCAAGCCACAACAGTGATGACAGATATACACTCGGGAGTTTGTGGACCACACGTGAGCGGGTATGTATTGGCAAAGAAGATTCTTCGAGCAGGATATTACTGGCTCACTATGGAGCGTGATTGTATAAGTTTCGTGCGAAGATGCCATCGGTGTCAGATACACGGAGATTTGATTCATTCTCCGCCGACTAAATTACATACAATGTCAGCACCATGGCCGTTTGTCGCATGGGGTATGGATGTCATCGGACCTATAGAACCTGCAGCTGCCAATGGTCATAGGTTCATTCTGGTGACGATCGATTACTTTACCAAGTGGGTGGAGGCCAAAACCTTCAAATCCGTGACTAAGAAGGCGGTGGTGGACTTCGTACATTCCCACATCATCTGTAGGTTTGGAATTCCAAAGATAATCATCACAGATAACGGTGCAAATCTTAACAGCGGATTGATGAAAGAGGTATGTCAACAGTTCAAGATTACACACCGAAATTCCACACCATATCGTCCCAAAGCAAATGGTGCGGTTGAGGTAGCAAACAAGAATATAAAGAAGATATTGAGGAAGATGGTAGAAGGGTCTAAGCAATGGCATGAAAAGTTACCATTTGCACTGTTGGGTTATCGCACTACCGTCCGGACTTCGGTAGGTGCAACTCCTTACTTGTTGGTGTACGGGACTGAAGCAGTAATACCCGCCGAAGTTGAAATTCCATCCCTCCGAATTGTCGCTGAAGCTGAGATCGACGATGATGAGTGGGTCAAAACCCGATTAGAGCAATTGAGCTTGATCGATGAAAAGAGATTGACAGCAGTATGTCATGGCCAATTGTATCAAAAGAGAATGGCAAGAGCATATAACAAGAAGGTACGTCCCGGGAAATTTGAAGTGGGACAACATGTGTTGAAGAGAGATCTACCACATCAGGCCGAAGCGAAAGGCAAGTTCGCTCCAAATTGGCAGGGACCGTTTGTTGTGACTAGGGTATTATCCAACGGCGCGCTATGTCTAACTGATATTGAGGGAAGATGCACTGATATGGCTATCAATTCCGATGCGGTCAAGAGATATTATGTGTAATTCTTTAATGTATTTGTCAATGTTTGGTTTCGTTTGTGTGTGTTTTGGCATTTTTCGGAGAATGAAATGACAGAGGCGATTTTTCTACTACCCAAACACTTTAACCTTTGTTTTCCCCTTTGAGCCTTAATAATTCTTTCATATACCCTCTTTCGGAATCACTAAGGAAGATGTGTAACAAAATAGAAAAAAGAAACAAAGAAAAGACACAAGAAAAAGTGAACTACGTTCGACCTGATTCCTCAAGAAGGATACGTAGGCGCCACACGGCTCGGTCATAATAAAACAAAAATCAAAGATTCCCCAAGCGACAAAACTGGGGCAGAAGTCATTGTTTCGTTTGAAAGATAGTGTGGATTCCGAAAGTTGTAATGAGCTAACCGTTGAGGTTGAACCCCTTTTCTTTAGCCTCACGCGCAGAAACCACATTAAGAACCAAAAAGACCTCTCGATCGGTATTTGAGAAATGCCAAGTCATGCGAGTGAAACTACGAATGACACTTCAATCCTCGATTGAATTTAGGACTTACAAGCTGAAAAGGGATGGCCCCTTTTGAGGAAATTCTATGGATAATACCACAGCCCACCGCAAGGAAAGAAAGCGAAAATGAGAGAGTCTTAACGGTGAAAACCCTCGCGGGCACCTTAAGGCGAAGAAAGTTGAGAGAAATAAAATGAGAGAGTCTTACGGTGAAAACCTTTACGGGCACCCTAAGGCGACGGGAGATAGAGAAATGAGAGAAATCTCATTAGTGAAAACCCTTCGAAGGGCACTATGAGGTGACAAGGCGAGATGGTTACAAGGTGTCTTCATGAGACAAGGTTTGAACATTCATTTACTCCTAACACAGCGCGGCCATCAGAAAGTGATTGACATGAATAGACTGGGTAGATTAATCTCAAAGGCGCGGCATAACCATTGGATCAGTCACACATTCAGATAAGTTTTTTCCTATTTTTTTGAGTTCAGAAAAGTTTTCCTTTTCTTTTGTCATTTGCGGTCAACATTCATTTTCTTTTCTTTCGTTTTCGAAAACTGATTTTTCAAAGCTTACTACCAAGTCTCCCAAAGCAGTATAATGAAAATGAATAGGCGTGGAACGAGGCAATAAGGCAGAAGTCGTTCCGATAGTAAGATTGGAACGACAGGTTGATTGGAAGGTTCACAGGAATTATGGAGTATGATGGACACATATGGCACGTCCGGAAGATGATTTCTCACAACAGATCACCGGCTAAAAGAGTCGGATCAAACCAAAGGTTGGAATAAAAGGGAGAGATGAGAAACCATCTGTGGAAAGAGCATCATCCCCAACAAGCGCCAACGTCGTCCCCAAAGTTCGAGGGGGGCCAAGCAGCTGAAAGAGAAAAGAAAATGGCCCCAACAAGAGTGGCACGAACACTCTTTGCGTTTTGAAACTAACAATTTTTCTTTGATTTAAAGCAGGAAAAGAGGGTTCGTCGGCGGAAAAGCATACCACCTAGAAGTTTATCAAACTGGGGCAGAAAATTTTCTCCCATTGCGAAAATTTTCTTGAAAGCAAATACCCAGTGGATAAGGATAGAAAACAACACGAGATTTCGGGAAATACCAGTTCCGAGCAGAATAGTTTTGAGAGAGGCCAGACAACACGAGGGGGTGATCTTTGAGCCTGGTATCATCCCCAGCAGTTGTTGGGAAAATGAAACACTAACTTCGAGATTCCCCCAGCAGCATTATATCCCATAAGTTTTTCAAGGAAGCAGAGGCGTGAGTCCCGGAGGAGGTATGGGAAGAAGGAAAAGGAAAAGGGGTCCCCCGCCAGGGTAATCCTCAGTTAATGACATTTCAATCCCCGGCGAGTCCAAGAGAGAACGAAGGGTGAAAGAAATAGAAAAATACTTCCTCAGCAGCATCATCCCCAGCAGGTGAGTAAACAGTTCCAAAGATATCCCCAGCAGCCAAAAGAAAAGTAATACGACCCAGGGGGAAAGCAATTCCAAGACAAGATAATTCGGAAGAAAAGGTGGCCCAAGAGGCGATGCAGGAAGAAGAAAATGGTACGGAAAACAAAGGAAGGCGATAAGGATGGGATGAAATTAGGAGTTATAGTTGAAGTCAGGGAGCCCGCCTGAAGAATGGAATGGCGATTTTATTTTGAAGTTTGTAGTTGAAGTCAGGGAGCCCGCCTGAAGAATGGAGTGGCGATTTATTTTGAAGTTGTAGTTGAAGTCAGGGAGCCCGCCTGAAGAATGGAGTGGCGATTTATTTTGAAGTTGTAGTTGAAGTCGGGGAGCCCGCCTGAAGAATGGAGTGGCGATTTATTTTGAAGTTGTAGTTGAAGTCGGGGAGCCCGCCTGAAGAATGGAGTGGCGATTTATTTTGAAGTTGTAGTTGAAGTCGGGGAGCCCGCGCCTGAAGAATGGAGTGGCGATTTTATTTTGAATATGTAGTTGAAGTCAGGGAGCCCGCCTGAAGAATGGAATGGCGATTCATTTTGAAGTTGTAGTTGAAGTCAGGGAGCCCGCCTGAAGAATGGAGTGGCGATTTTATTTTGAACTTTGTAGTTGAAGTCAGGGAGCCCGTTTGAAGAATGGAGTGGCGATTTATTTTGAAGTTGTAATTGAAGTCAGGGAGCCCGTCTGAAGAATGGAGTGGCGATTTATTTTGAAGTTGTAGTTGAAGTCAGGGAGCCCGCCTGAAGAATGGAGTGGCGATTTATTTTGAAGTTGTAGTTGAAGTCAGGGAGCCCGCCTGAAGAATGGAGTGGCGATTTATTTTGAAGTTGTATTTGAAGTGAGGGAGCCCGCCTGAAGAATGTAGTGGCGATTTATTTTGAAGTTGTAGTTGAAGTCAGGGAGCCCGCCTGAAGAATGTAGTGGCGATTTATTTTGAAGTTGTAGTTGAAGTCGGGGAGCCCGCTTGAAGAATGGAGTGGCGACTTATTTTGAAGTTGGTTGAGGAAAGCGGTAGAGTATAACGGAAATCTCCAGCATGAATCCAAGTTCATAATCAAAAGGAAGGCGGCAAGGACCAGAAAGATGGGTTCAGACTTTATTTTGAAGTTGTAGTAGAAGTCAGGGAGCCCGCCTGAAGAATGGAGTGGCGATTTTATTTTGAATATGTAGTTGAAGTCAGGGAGCCCGCCTGAAGAATGGAATGGCGATTCATTTTGAAGTTGTAGTTGAAGTCAGGGAGCCCGCCTGAAGAATGGAGTGGCGATTTTATTTTGAAGTTTGTAGTTGAAGTCAGGGAGCCCGCCTGAAGAATGGAGTGGCGATTTTATTTTGAAGTTGTAGTTGAAGTCAGGGAGCCCGCCTGAAGAATGGAGTGGCGATTCATTTTGAAGTTGTAGTTGAAGTCAGGGAGCCCGCCTGAAGAATGGAGTGGCGATGTATTTTGAAGTTGTAGTCGAAGTCAGGGAGCCCGCCTGAAGAATGGAGTGGCGATGTATTTTGAAGTTGTAGTTGAAGTCAGGGAGCCCACCTGAAGAATGGAGTGGCGATTCATTTTGAAGTTGTAGTTGAAGTCAGGGAGCCCGCCTGAAGAATGGAATGGCGATTTATTTTGAAGTTGGAATTGAAGTCAGGGAGCCCGCCTGAAGAATGGAGTGGCGATTTATTTTTGAAGTTGGTTGAGGAAAGCGGTAGAGTATAACGGAAATCCCCGGCGTGAATCCAAGTTCATAATCGAAAGGAAGGCAACAAGGATCAGAAAGATAGGTACAAACTTCGAAGGAGAATAGTTCGAAGATTACAAAGGAAGGGACCAACGGTCGGAGTTCGGCAATCAAGATAGGCCGAAATAACAATTGTTAGAAGAGAAGAAGTACGAAACATCAAGGCCAGCAGGATGGCAAGGAACATGGCAAGATCAAGTTAAAAAGATAGATAAGAATTTGCAATACTGTAACTTAGTCTAGCTTCTTATTTTTTGGTTTAGTACGGTGTAATAAGGAGATCAGTTGAGCAGTAGCATCGGCAGCAACAACAGTAACAGCAAGATCACAGCAGTCATGGTAGTCCCAGCTACCAAAACTTCCCGAACTACATTGACCTGATTCCATTTTAGCCAGGGATATGTAGGAGACCTTTTGAAGCAAGGTTCGGTCAAACATTTCCAAAATGCTTCATACGGAGTGCTTGAACGGACAAAAATCGCTCGTATCCGCTCACTTATCTTTGCACGAAAACTCTTCGTGTTTTCGCGCAAAGAGGGGCAGCTGTGAGCACGTGATTTTCGCCCTATACGAGAATTACTCCCAAAATATCAAAAATAAAAGAGTTTTTGTTTGTTTGAAATGTTTGGGGATCACATGTTCTTTTTCTTATCGCTTGCATTTGTGGGTCCGTGTCTGTTTGCTTAAGTTAACAATCAAAATACATATACCAAATATGTCACATTTATATTTGTAGGGTTAGTTCCGTACTTAGAAATAGTTAAGTTCATTTTTTTACGAAAATGAGAAAATCATAAAAAATGTATTTCTCGCATTTCTTGTCATTTTAATGTACATCTGTAAGGATTCGGTATTTACGTATGTCAATTGTTAGTAAAATTAATTATGTGTGTTACAAATTAATCTGATTATATATATCTAAAGTTAATAAACAAAAATACATATACCAAATATGTCGCATTTATATTTGTAGTACAATATAAAGTTTAGTGTAGGAAATAACAAAGAAGGAAAATCGGAATTGGGCCATAGCAAAATCAGGCCCAATGTAATTCATTACAAAGCCCCAATCCCTTACCCGATCTGCCCAACCCCAAGTGGCCCCGTTGATCTGGACCGTTGGATTTTATTATCCAACGGCCCAGATTAATCAATCAATTCCCAAATATACCCGGACCCCAACTTAATCAAACGACGTCGTTTGATGCTTAAAAAATAATCCAGGTCGTTGATCAAGTTTGATCCGATGGCCGAGATTAAAACTCTAATTTTAAACACACCCAAAGAACCCCAATACCCCCTTACCCGTTTTCATTCTCTCCCAGCCCTTTCTCGTCTCTCTCAGAGACGATAAAACCTCCGTCGTGCCTCCGCCGCCCTCCGCCTACCGGAAATCGCCTCGCGGCGGTTCCGGTAGGCCAATCCCAACCAAATTAACACTACAAAACCCCCTAAACCCCCTCTACACGGATCTACCAATGGTTAGGGTCGAATATGGCCTGAACTCTTTGAATATTCCTTTGAAACTTGCCGGAATTTGAACATTCATTCCAATCGAGCCCAAACTCAAACCCTAGCACCTCCAGACCACCCTCACACCCAAACCACCCTTAGTTTTGCTCGAATCAAACCCAAAGCCCCAATCCCCAAATTTGAGCCTATGAACCCTAGATTTCAAAATTAGAGTCTTCATTTATATTTGAGAAAAGTTGAAGCCTAATAGAATTTAATTGGGATGTTTTCGCTTGAAAACATCTCAATTAAAGTCCGTTAGACTCCAAATTCAAGTCCAAGCTCAAAACAGCTCGATTTTTGCTTTGATTTCGATTTCGTTCAAGGTAATCTCCCTTTGCCTATCTATTTCAATTAGGTATGTGTTGTTTGGGTATTTGTTTAGTTCAATTCGTTTAATTCTCTTCTCGTTCCTGTTGGCCGTCCCTATCTGTCTTCTCCCCTCAAAGACCTTTTATTTGGTCAAATTGTATTCTGTTATTTATTCGAATGTGTTTGTCATAGGATAGTTATTCGTTTCGATTAGCGTCGTCGAATACCTAGTTTCACTTTGGCCGAGATTTTAGAATCACTATTTGGCTGATTAATTTGTTATCCATATTATGTGTTGTAGTTAATTGAATGTCGTCGTTTAACTGCGTAGGTTTGGTTGGTTAAAATTCCGGACAGTGATTAGCATTGTTAAAGTGAGTTTAGGTTTGTTTGATTTGAAATTGAAATTAGGATTGAAATTAGCTGACTAGGAAATTAGGTGTTAGCATTTTAAAATATTTCTAATGCCCTGCACATGAAGCTGGACAGTGGAGCCTGCTGTCACAGCAGGGCACTTAGCCATGTCTGGATAGAGATTATTGTTTAACTAATAAAGCCCATACATGGACAATGGATAGTGGGAGTTCAGGGAGCAATAGGGTCTGGGCAGAGGTAGGAATGGGCAGGGGTATTAGTTTAGTTAGGGGCACCATTAGGAGCTGGGTTAAAAAGCTATATATACAGACTTAGGACTGGATGTTGAGGGACACGAAAGAGAGACATAGATTTCCGATAAAAACATACATACATAGCTTTGAGGGAGATAGTTTGAGAGAAAAGTAAGGAAGAAAACATTGTGCTTCTTCACTGGCTCACTGTTTTATTAAGCTTGGATTGGGTTTTGTATTGGTTTATTGCCATTTGGTCTCTGGACTTGTTACTGGGTGTCCGCTTCTGTTTGTCATTAGCCCTGGTTTGCTGTTTGGTATTGTGTCTGGTTGCTAAGTGTGGTGGGGTTTGGCTACCACTGGTGTGTAGAGTGTTTGGTTACTGTTTGCTGGGTTGGTTTTTGTTGCATGCTTCTGTTGTTACTTGGTCCTGCTCTTGCTGTTGTTGCTGTGGTTTGATTTGGTCCTGTTGTTGCTGTTGGTATTGCTGTTGTTGTTGTATCTTCTGCTGCTGCAACTGATTTATACTCATTGTGACTTCCAGGTATTCCTCTGTTCGATTAGAAGCTGTAATGGTGATTTGGTTGAATGAAAGTGAAGCCTCAGTTAAATTTCAATGCTATTGTATACTGTATAATTCAACACTGTTATCAGTGTTAGTATTAGTTTAGATTCGAGGTTTAAATTGTAGTGTAGAATGTAATAGTAGAAAAACCAACACAAAAACATTTGTAATGGCCAGTAATGTAGTAATAGTATATCATTTAGCTTATTCAGGTAAAAACTTTAAAACGAAAGCTATCATATCACAGTTTTAAAACCGCTAATTGATCCTCACAGTAGTTTTCGTAGACTAAGATCGCATAGCTATCCATATTTCCATGAATCTGCATATAGACACGAGTAGGATTTAAAGAAGAAAACTCCAGATTGAGCTGTGATTGGGATAATAACCCTACAATGAACTAGGTCGTGGTAAAGCCTGTTATGTGATTCTGCTAAAATCTTAAAGCCATTCGAATTTAGGAGTGTGAGTGTTCAGTTGAGTAATTAGACTATAAAATCACTGCTCATGTAGTTAATTAATTTTTAAGGATCAGGAGTTCAGATTTGGTCAAGTATTAAAATGGGAATAACTAGATGATATAACGACTTTAATCAGGACAGATTGATGATGACAAGGGGTTTAGCTCGCGACCAAATCAGTAATAATTGTTATCTTTTGCATAACTCACCTTGGCCTTAGATAGTTTGTAACTAATTAGTCTAACTGTTCTTCAGGTTTCTTATACATTGAACCACTTTCTCAGAACTAGTATGAACTTCAAGGGTTAGTGCAAACTCATTAATAGAGGAAGAAGTAGCCTGTAGTTCAAGCTTTCGTGTATAGTAGACAATTGATTCGTAGTTAACGTTGATAATTCGAGTACTGATTTTCTTTATTGATAAATAAAAGTGCAAGTTAATTCCTTTGTTAATTCCAAATGTGTGGGCTTGTCTGTAGTCATTCGCTTATACCATTATTATTCCTATCTAGTCTGGGCCTGAACCATGTTCATACGAATACTGGGCCAGCAATTGAAAGTAAAGACCTGGACCTGCTTATAATGTAATAAAACCCATTCCGAAAATCTAGGCCCAATAACGACCAAAATTGACGGGCCTGGAATGTTTGGTAACATAATAGATTAAGGAAAAAAACATACGTAGAAATATAGTCGGGTTAGGATCGGCCTCTAAATAAAAGTGAGATGAGCCTCGCCAAACGAAAATACACAATTGCGGGGCCCTCAAATTAGTTGTTACAAAAACTTAGACTTGGAAGGGCCGTTTAGTGAATTTCACGGTCCTTTCCCCAAAGTTAATAAAGACGATAGACTCTTTAGACACAATTTATAAGTAAATTACTTTCCTAAATACGGGTGCGCATTTATGTGACCCAAATCTTACTCTCGGCGGAACTGAAATACATTAAAGTCACAGGCGTACTGGTTGCGGTGTGACTCGAAATGTGTTTTCGTGACGTCGCAATTCTTCTAAAAATAAAAGCGGAGCATTAAAAATACATAGTTAAAATATATAAAGAAATCAGGATAAAAGCAAAAAGTGCAGTTGAGCGACCGTGCTAAAATCACGAAATCCGGGAGTGCCTAGCACCTTCTCCCGGGTTAACAGAGTTCCTTATCCGGTTTTCTAGTTTCGCAGACTATATTACAAAGTCATAAGTTTCCTCGGTTCGGGATCAAACCGGTGACTTGGGACACCATTATTTTTCCAAGTGGCGACTCTGAAATTAATAAATGGATCCCGTCTCGATTGTCCTTTAATTGGAAAAACTCCCTCGCGCCCTCGCGGGTGCGCCAAAAGGAGGTGTGACATGTGGTATGTTGGGTTTTGAAAGAATGAGGAAAAGAGATGTAAAATTCGTTTAAATATCAGATTGCACAACTGCGGTTATGGGAATTGCAAACGTTTGTTCGCAATTGCAAACATAGCAGGTTTTGGACTGTTGCTCTCACATTTGCGAACTTTGGCCCAAGTCTGCCAGTCTTGCATTTGCGAGATGTTTTTCGCATTTGCGAGCTTGAGGCTTCCTGCGCAGGATCGCATTTGCGACCCATTTTTCACATTTGCGAACCCAGGCCATCTGAGAGCCTTTTCGCATTTGCGACTAATTGTTCCTTTTGCGAACTTAGCATGATCCTGGAACACTTCGCAATTGCGAATATTTCTTCGCAATTGCGAAGATATCAGCTGGGGCAAAATACCTGCTGTGTTATTTTTCAGAAATTGCTCCAATGGCCTATCAAATCTTTACCCGAGCCCTCGGGCTCCAAACCAAACATGCACATAACGTCAAAAACATATTACGAACTTGCTCGTGCGATCAAATCGCCAATATAAGATCGTTTTCATCAAATCAAGCCTCAAGTTCATGATTACTGTCCTTTAACTTTATAAACTTTTAAATTTGGAACTCAAGGTTCAAAACACATCAAACGACATCGTAATGTCGCAAAACTTTGAAGAAATCACTTATATAATATTTAAGACTTGTACCGGGCGTCGGAACAAAAATACGAGCCCGATATCATGGTCGTTTAATCCATTTTTATTTAATAATTTCAGCAAAAACAATTTAATAGAAAAATTCATATCTTGGGCTCTAGGCCTCACAATTCGACTCCGGACGCATGCCCGAGTTCCATATTTTCCTATGGACCTTCCGGGACCGTCTGATCTCGGGTCCGGGTCCGTTTACCAAACATGTTGACCAAAGTCAACTATATCAATATTAATATCGATTTTCTTCAAATCTTTCATAGAATTCACATATTCTAGCACAAAATCTTTCTGGCTACTTGCCCGGACTATGCACGTAAATTGAGGTAACATAAAATGAGGGTTTCAAGGCCTTGGAAGCACGGAACAAGTGAGAAAAATAGGTGATGACCCTCTGGCGTCACATCCTCCACCTCTAAAACAACCGTTCGTCCTCGAACGGACAAGAGAAGGAAGTACCTGAGTCGGGGAACAAATATGGGTAACGACTCCGCATATCAGACTCGGACTCCCAGGTCGATGCCTTAGGAGACTGACCTCTCCACTAAAGACGCATAGAAGGAAAACTCTTCGACCTCAACTGTCGAACCTGCAGGTCTAGAATGGCCACCGACTCCTCCTCGTAAGATAAATCATTATCCTATTGGACAGTGCTGAAGTCTAACATATGTGTGGGATCATCGTGGTACCTCCGAAGCATAGATACATGAAAAACTGGATGTACAGCTGATAAGAGAGGTGGCAGTGCTAGTCTGTAAGCCACCTCTCCCACTCGGTCCAGAATCTCAAATGGACCAATATACCTAGGGGCTGAGCTTGCCCTTCTTTCCGAACCTCATCACGCCCTTCATAGGAGATACTCGGAGCAATACCCGCTCACCAACCATAAAATCTACATTTCGAACCTTACGATCCACATAAGTCTTCTGTCTGGACTAAGCTGAACGCAATCTCTCCTGGATAGTCTTGACCTTTTCTAAGGCCTCCTGAACTAAGTCTGTGCCTAACAACCGAGCCTCTCCTGGCTCAAACCATCCGACTGGAGACCGACATTGCCTACCATACAACGGCTCATACGAGGCCATCTGAATGCTAGACTGGTAGCTGTTGTTGTAGGTGAACTCCGCTAATGGCAGAAACTGGTCCCACGAGCCTCCAAAATTAATGACACAGGCTCGGAGCATAACCTTTGGGATCTGAATAGTCCTGTCGGACTGACCGTCCATCTGAGGATTAAAAGCTGTACTCAACTGGACGTGGGAGCCTAACTCCTGCTGGACCGCTCTCCAGAAATGCTAGGTAAATTGCGTACCTCGGTCTTAGATAATAGACACCGGTACCCCATGAAAACGAACAATCTCCCTAATGTAAATCTCTGCTAACTTCTCCAATGAGTAAGAGATAGATACTGGAATGAAGTGTGCTGACTTGGTCAGCCTATCAACAATGACCCAGAAAGCATCAAATTTCCTCCGAGTCAAAGGAAGTCCAGTAATGAAGTCCATTGTGATCCGCTCCCATTTCCACTCGGGAATTTCAATTCTCTAGAATACACCACCAGGCCTCTGGTGCTCATATTTCACCTGCTGACAATGTAGACACCAAGCGACATACGCAACGATGTCCTTCTTCATCCTGTGCCACCAATAGTGCTGCCGTAAATCCTGATACATCTTCGCGGTGCCCGGGTGAATAGAATACCGCGAACTGTGGGCCTATGCTAGGATCAACTCTCGAATCCCCTCAATATTGGGCACACAAACTCGCCCCTACAATCTTAATACTCCGTCATCGTCTAGAGTTACCTTCGTAGCACCTCCCCGCTGTACAGTATCCCTCAAGTCACGCAAATGAGGATCATCAAATTGCCTCTCACGGATACACTCTAATAGAGAAGAACAAGCGATCATGCAGGCTAACACCCTACTAGTCTCAGAAATGTCTAGTCTCACGAACCGATTGGCTAAGGCCTGGACATCTAGGGGAAGTGGTCTCTGACATACCGGAATATAAACGAGACTACCTATGCTGGCAGACTTTCTACTCAACGCATCGGCCACCACATTGGCCTTACCTGGGTGATATAAGATAGTAACATCATAGTCCTTCAGCAACTCTAACCATCTCCTCTGTCGAAAATTCAAATCCTTTTGCTTGAATAAATACTGTAGGCTTTTGTGATCCGTGTACACCTCGCACACCACTCCCTATAGATAATGCCTCCAAATTTTTAAGGCATGAACCACTGCTGCCAGATCAAGATCATGAACCGGATAATTCTTCTCATGGATTTTCAACTGTCTCAAAGCGTAAGCAATAACCTTACCATCCTGCATCAATACTGCTCCAAGCCCCGTACGGGATGCATCACAGTAAACTGTGTAAGGCCCTACACCCGTATGTAATATCAACACTCGTGTTGTAGTCAAAGATGTCTTGAGCTTCTGAAAGCTCGCCTCACACTCGTCTGACCACTTGAACTGAACACCCTTCTGGGTCAACCTGGTCATCGGGGCTGCAATAGAAGAGAACCCCTCTACAAATCGACGGTAGTAACCTGCTAGCCCCAAGAAACTCTGGATCTCGGTCACTGAAGCTGGTCGAGACCAATTCTCGACTGCCTCAATCTTCTTTGGGTCCACCTAAATACCTTCCACTGATACAATATGACCCAGAAATGCCACCAAACTCAACTAGAACTCACATTTTGAAAATTTGGCATATAGCTGATTATCCTTCAGAGTCTGAAGAACCACTCTGAGGTGTTGCTCGTGCTCTTCCTGGCTGCGGGAGTATACTAGGATGTCATCTATAAAGACTATCACGAACAGATCTAGATAAGGCCCGAACACCCGATTCATCAACTCCATGAATGCTGTGGGAGCATTGGTCAACCCGAAAGACATGACCAAGAATTCATAGTGTATGTATCTAGTGCGAAAGGTCGTCTTAGGAATGTCAGCCGCCCTGATCTTCAGCTGATGGTAGCCCGACCTCAAGTCTATTTTTGAGAACACCCTCGCTCCTTGGAGCTGATCAAACAAAGCTGATGGTAGTCCGACCTCAAGTCTATTTTTGAGAACACCCTCGCTCCTTGGAGCTGATTAAACAAATCATCAATCCTCGGCAGTGGATACTTGTTCTTATCGTCACTTTGTTTAATTACCGATAATCAATACACATCTGCATTGAGCCATCCTTCTTCTTCACAAATAACACAGGTGCACCCCAGAGAGAAACACTAGGCCTGATAAAGCCCTTTTCTAGAAGGGCTTGCAACTGATATTTTAACTCTTTTAACTCCGGCGGGGCCATGCGATAGGGTGGAATAGAGATGGGCTGAGTGCCCGGTGCCAGATCAATGCAGAAGTCAATATCCCTGTCGGGTGGCATACCCAGTAGGTCTGAAGGGAAAACCTCGAGAAACTCCCGTACAATAGGAGTAGAGTCAATAGAAGGAACCTCTGCGCTAGAGTCACGAACATATGCCAGATAAGCTAAACACCCTTTATCGAACATACATTGAGTCTTTAACATAGGAAATAACAGTGCAAACGGAGTGGCATGAGGTCCCTCTCCACTCAAGTCGGGGTGATTCTGGCAAGCCAAGGTCACTGTCGTGGCATGACAGTCTAAGATAGCATGATACGGGGACAACCAGTCCATCCCCAATATGACATCGAAATCCACAATGTCTAATAGCAATAAATCAACACGGGTCTCAAGACCCCCGAATATAACTACACGCGAACGATGCACCCGGTCGACTACTATAGAGTTACCCACTGGTGTAGACACATAAACTGGGATATCCAGGGCATAGCTAGGCACGGCTAGATATGGTGCAAAGTAGGAAGACACATATGAATATGTAGACCCATGGTCAAATAATATTGAAACGCCTCTGTCACAAACAAGAATGGTACTTGTAATCACAACATCTAATCGGCCTGGCCTAGCTGGTAAAGCATAAAATCGGGATCAGCACCTCCCCCCTGAGCTACATCTCTAGGATGGTCATCCACTGGCTGACCTCTACCTCTGGCTGGATGGTCTCCACCTCTACGGTCTCGACCTCCACCTCTACGATCTCTACCCCCGCCTCTGGCTGGCTAGGCAGGCTGTGGGTTAGCTGGGACCTGAATCATGGGATGAGGACCGCGCTACTAAGTGTTGCCCGTTGCTCGAGGGTAAAACCTGACAAGATGACCTAGATCACCACAACCGTAAAAATATTTAGGCTGATGGGGCTGCTGGCCCCGACAACCCGAATGGCCCCCACGAACACTTTGAAGAGGCTGAGCACTGATGGGAGGCTGATCTGAATACTGCTCACGAAACCCACGATCACCTGGATCACCCTACGAAGCCTGGAGGGCTGACTGAAAAGTCCTGGAAGACTGGCCCCTATCAAAAGATTCCCTGCCTCCAGAAGAAGAACCACTAAATCTGCCGGAATGACGAGGCCTCTTGTCTGAAGGATAACCACCTCCCCGAGCAAGAGCCATCTCAACTCTACGAGCTGCATTAGCTGCCTCTTGAAAAGATATGTCACTCCCAACTCCCATAGCCATCTGAAGTCTAATCGACTGATTTAGCCCATCTATAAACCTGCGGACCCTCTCCCGATCTGTGGGGAGTATCAAAACCGTATGATGCGCCAGATCAACAAACCTCATCTCATACTGGGTGACAGTCATAGTACCCTGCTAGAGGCGCTCAAACTGCCTCTGAAGTGCCTCCTGCTGAGTAACAGGGAGAAACTTCTCCAGAAATAACTCTGCAAACTGGTCCCATGTTAAAGGCCCGGACCCTGCTGGTCGAGTCAATCAGTAATCTCTCCACCAAGTCTTGGCGGATCCTGAAAGCCTGAATGTGCAGAAGTCAACTCCATTAGATTCCACTATTCCCATAGTCATGAGAATCTCATGGCAACTGAATAAGAAGTCCTGGGATCCTCTGATGTGGCACCGCTGAAAGTAGTAGTAAACAACTTGGAGAACCGATCAAGTCTCCATAGAGAATCAGAAGTCATGGCCGCCCCATCTCCGGCCTGAGCTGTGGTGCCTAACTGAGTGGCCACAGCTCTGGCTGAACTACTGGTGCCTGAGGCTGGGGAGCTACCTGCTCCGGAGTACGTACACCAGGAGTCTGGACCCCTCCTCCAGCCTGCAAAGTGGCTGGTGCAACTGGTAATAAGCCTGCTCTGGCGACACTGTCCATAACACCCGTTATTCTAACCAGAGCCTCCTGAAGATCCCGGGTAAATAAGACCTCCCCTGGGACTTGAGTTGGGCCTACTGGAGCTGCTGGTGCTGGAACCTCCTCACCAATCGCAACATGAGGCTCCACTTCTGGAATCGCGGCCTGGGGTTGAGCTCTGCCCACACCACGGCCTCCGATACGGCTGCGGCCCCTGCCCCTCACGGGAGCTGCCTGGGGCTCAGGCTGCTGATCAGCGGATGAAGAAGCGCGTGTCCTCACCATATGCGAAAGGACAAAGTAGAAATTCAATCAGTATTTGAGGAACAAATCGCACGACAAGAAGGAACAAATGAGAGACTCTTTCCTAACACAATTGACTGTGGAGGACAAATACTGACGTCTCCGTACCTAACCCTCAAACTCTACTAAGCTTGTTCGTGAGTGGTGAGATCTATGTAACCTAGAGCTCTAATACCAACTTGTCACGCCCCAAATTTTTCCCCCGTCATCGGGATTATGATGGCGCCTACTCGTGGTAGCTAGGCAAGCCAATTTATTCAACATTAACCTGTTCATATCAACATTTTTATACTCATACTTAATAACAAGAATTAATTACTCAATTTAATAAATGCGGAAGTCTTTCTAAATAGAGATGAATGGCAAATAGGTAAAACACTGAAAAAATCCTCAACCCAAGATGTGGAGTTACCAACTCACAAACTACTAAAGAATACTACACATAATGGTCTGAAAGAAAATAATAAATATCTGTCTGTCTCGGAACAATGAGTCCACAACAATAATATAAGTAAATAGAAGAGACGCCGGGCCTACGGACGCTTGCAAGCTACCTCGGTCTCGAAATGCTCAGAAAATCCCACAAGTACTCTACTGCCGCTGCTGCTCCTGCTCAAAACTTGGACCTGTGCAAAAACGCATAGAAGTGCAGTATTAGTACAATCCGACCCCATGTGCTGGTAAATGCCTGGCATATCCCGGCGAAGTAGTGACAAGTCTAGGACCAGACACTCATATAAACCTGTGCAGTTCTATATATATATATATATATATATACATACCATAAAATAACAGGATTATCAAGTAACACAATTAACTAAGAAGTATCATACTGGGGGAAACATAATCAACAACATGTATTAAATCAGTAAAGAAAATCAGAGTGTAATGAAAATAGCTATTATCAAAACCAGGAAATTTCAAATAGTTGCACGACATCACCTTTCGTGCTTTTACTCTCATCCTCACATCCATAGCACGATATGATCCTTCGTGCATGGTTCAAATAACAACGACACGGAATGTTCCTCCGTGCATAATCAATATCACAAGGCACGACATGATCCTTCGTGCATAATCAATAACAAGGCAAGGCATTACCCTTCGTGCATAATCAATAAAATAAGGCACGGCATTGTGAGCACGTGATTTTTGCCTTACTTGAGAAGTACTCCCAGAAAATTCAAAAATAAAAATAGTTTCGTGTTGGGCACGATTTGTGTGATTTTGTGTTAATTTTATCTTTTGTGTGCACGTTTATTTATTTAAATTAAAAATACAAAAATATATGCTAGGCTTTGCATTTTCAGTGTTTGATATCGAAGTCATGTGACTCACATTTTTGGGTGATATGTAATCATGTGCGTTAATTGTAGTAAAAAACAGCGGTGTTATAGGTTAGTATATATACATATGTGTGTATATATATATATATATGTATATATATACATATATATATATATATATATACACTTACACATGTAATATATCATGAAGATCCGATCTGGGCCAAATTCAGTCCAAAAGCCAGGCCCAAATGAATTGCTTCTGACCCAGCCCAAACACCCGCCCAGCTACAGCCTGTGTAACACTTGATCTGGACCGTTGGATTTTATTATCCAACGGCCCAGATTAATCCTTTAATTCTAATATGCATTCAGCTTAAGACTTGACCAAACGACGCCGTTTGGTTTAAGTGAGAAGATCCTGATCGTTGATCAAGTTTGATCCAACGATCAGGATTTAACTGCTCAAAACATATATAAGCTCATTTCCATACCCCGCCCCCCCCAAGCCAGACCCCCCTCTCCCTTCTTCTCCCTCAGGAGCTCTCAAATCCCCGGCGTAACGCCGCCGTGCGCCGCCTGCCGGAAATCGCCTCACGGCGGTTCCGGTAGGCCAATCAAACCCAAACCAACGCCAAAACCTTCCCCTTACCTCCCCCATCACGATCCCCGCCTCCATTAACCTCGAATCATGCCGGAGCTCCTCGAATCTTCATTTGAAGATTCGAGTCAAACTCGAACCTATGCCAAATCACCCCAAATTCACACCACGGTCTCCTCACACCTCCCCCACACTCCCACCGGCATTGGTTTGCTTCGAATCTAACCAAAAATGCAAAAGCCCCAAATCCGAGCCCAAGAACCCTAATTTTGAAGAAACTCAATTCAAGCCGGATTAGCCACAATTGAAGTCCAAGGGACTTTAGTCCAGGTGTTCTCAATCGAGAACATCTTGATTAAAGCCCGTTTGGCTTCAATAAGTCCGAGTTTTAGTTCGAAGTTTGGTCGGCAGATTTCTTGCAAGGTATTCATTCCTTCTTTTGGTCGATTCAATGCGATTTTTGTGAATATGTGTGTTTGTTATTCATTGTTTCAATTCTATGCTAGCATGCTTCTAATTTCTCATAACAGTCGACCTGCTATCCTCCTTTGAGGCCTTTTATTTGGCCAATTACTCTGTTTTAGTAGTTAAAATGAATCATGAGTCCAATGTGATTAAAGTCGTCAAATAGTTCGTAATATTAATCCCTTGAATCTGCCTGATGCAATTCACTGGTATAGAGCTTGTTACTGTTTGATTGGTTTGAAACTAAAGTTGTGATTCAAATTAAGCCAACTAGGGAATCAGGGTTCACACTTAGAGTATTGGGTGCCCTGCACATGAGGCTAGTCAGTGGAATCCACTGTCACAGCAGGGCATCCCACTGAACACTGCCACCAGCATTGTTTAATGCTTAAGTCCATATTTTGGACAGTAGGTAGTGGGGAATGCAGGGAATTTGATGGGTCTGGCAGAGTTGGGAGTGGGCAGGGTGATAGTAACCTTAGGGGCAGGTGTTCTGGAGGGACTATTGGCTATAAATAGGGCATATTCATACATGTATAGAGGATATAGATATACATTGATAGGCATACACACAGACACTTGAGAGCATCTGGGAGAGCAAAGAACAGTACCTGGAGAGCAAATATTCATAGATACATATAGACACTTGAGAGGATATACATACAGAGATTGGAGAGTACACTGAGAGTGACAAAAGGTCACTGTTTCATTGGTTTGGAGTCACTGTTTCATCGAATTTCTTGGCTACTGTCTCGTTGCTTTGGATGCAATAGCTTGTTGCCTTGATCGTTTGGTTGCTGCACTGGTTTGGTTGTTGTTGTTGTTACACTGTTGTGTTGTTGTTGGTCTGTTAGTGTTTGCTGCCTGGGGTTGGTCTTTTGGGTTGCTGCCAGTTCAGTGCTAGTGTGTTGTTACTGTTGGGTCCACTGCCACTCTTTTTGTTGTTCACTTGGTCTATTGTGTGGCTGGTTGGTCTATTTGGTTGCTGCTGGTTGTTGTTTTGTGACTGTAGTGGTGCTGCCTGGCTGGTTTTGGTGGCTGTCAATCCATTGGTTGTCACTGGTTGTTGGGGCTATCGGTCTATTTGATTGCATTGGTTGTTGTGGCTGTTTGGTATACTGTTGATTGCTGTTGGTTTACTGTGGTTATTATTGGTCTTTGGTTGTTGTTCCTGTTACTGTTCTTGTTGCTGTTGCTGCATTGCCATTGCTCACTCTTCCTTGTCCTTCCGCATTCCAGGTACATACCTCTGTTATTGTAGTTCCTTGGTACGAAAAGAATGAAGTTTGAAGCTTGTACATAAAGTCTATTGAAACATGTAGTCGTTTATAGTTCTTATGTTTAATTACATTCTGTTATTCTTCAATTAAATTTGTATTGCTAGTTTTGTTACGGAAATGTAGCTAGACCAAAGATACACTATCATTAGATATGCACGTAAATCCAAATTAGTCTGTTGTATCTTTGTTCAATCTTCTCTACTCATGTGTATAATCTCCAAACCTGTTAAATGATAGACCTTATGTTAAAAGCAAGATTAGCTAGGGAGTTGTCACTCAACGGAATGACGTAATTAGATTAAAAAGAGTCGGGGGTGCATTTCATGTGACCCGACCCCGATTTTGGGCAAGAATGAACAAAGCGTGTCAGGAACCACAGGCGCATTTCATGCGGTGTGGTTCGTAGCAAGTTTTAAGTAATTTGGAATCAACTCTTAAGTGAGATACAGTGAGATGTAGTTCGCTTTAGATTTGAATCAAAGGTACGCCTCGCCCAATAGTTACACTAATCACATAGCCGTCATAAATGTACATATAAATACTTAGGTTTCGAGATGCGTCGTTTCTTAACGAATATCACGCCTTTCTCAACCGTGTAAATAAGTAGTCGATCCGGGCGCATATTTTAGTTTTACCTTTTTAAATACGGGTGTGCATTTCATGTGACCCAAATCCAAACCCCGAATGTTGAATACGAATATGTCGAGGATCCGGGTGCATTTCATGTGACGTGATTCGGAAGCATATTTTTAAGCAACTTTCTCTTTCGTAAATCACAACCAATAATAAAAGCGGTAAAGGGGTATTAACTTGCACTAAGTACATAATTGTAAAAAGCAGATAGATAAGCCAAACACGACAGCTGAGCGACCGTGCTAGAACCACGGAATTCGGGAATGCCTAATACCTTCTCCCGGGTTAATAGAATTCCTTATCCGGATTTCTGGTTCGCGGACCGTTAAATAGAGTCATTCTTTTCCTCGATTCGGGATTTAACCGGTGACTTGGGACACCATAAATCTCCCAAGTGGCGACTCTGAAATAATTAAAATAAATCCCATCTCAATTGTCCTTTAATTGGAAAAACTCTTTGCATCCTTGCGGGTGCGTAAAAAAGAGGTGTGACAGCTCTGGCGACTCTGCTGGGGAGTTATCTTTAGAATTCGAGCTCGGAATAACTGTTGTATTTGGCATATTTTATTATCTGATTTTTTTTGTTGGCATCAATGTGCAAATGTTGTTTTTACTGCTTTGATATTGTGTGAACTGTACATATAAATTGTGCCGGAACCAATCTCCTTTCTGAGTCTTCTAAATCATGAAGAAGGGTGCACTTCGTGTGACTTCTTTTCTGTATAGTGTCTAATTCCCATTTTAGAACGAGGTTTGGATAAGTTGCAAAACCGGTGAAGCTTCTGTATTCCCGGGTTGCTGCCTCCTCCTCGGCTCGAGCCGTCCGCTCGGGTAAGCCAAGTCTAGAACGGATAAACCCAGGTTTTAAAACCTAGAATAACAAAGCTTCATGCCGGATCCCTAGTAGGAAACGTTTATTTGCATCATGTCGCATTTGGCTTAGGGGACTCAACACAGGGGTTGGGTCCGTCTAGGACAGGTGACTATAAATAAACAGACTATCCTGCTGCATCCTGTTTGTCTTGCGCATTTATCTGTTAAAAAAAAAAAAAAAAAAAAAAAAAAAAAAAAAAAAAAAAAAAAAAAAAAAAAAAAAAAAAAATGTGTGTTACTCTTAAGATAGAAATAGCTTATTTGTTTTCCTTTAGTAAAGTGAGTAAATAAATAATGCCGTTTGTTTCGTCAAAACCGAACTACGGGGGTTTGATTCTCATCGGATGTGAGATACGTAGGCAACCTCCATCGGGTCCAACTTCACCTTTTGAAAAATTAATTTTTGTACTAAATAAGTCGGTGACGCTGTTTTCAAAAATAGCCGAATGTTCCCGGAAGGGACGCCGGAAGGCTAGTTTCGTATAAACGGCCACCTTTGGGTCAATTTTGATCAATTTACCCCACAGCCTTAAAAGCCTTCGTCCCCGAGACGTTGAAAGGCCGTGATTGAAAACTGATTTTTTTTATTTTTTTTTAGCAAAACAAAGTTGTTTTCTTATTCAAATCACCTTAATAAATGTGCAGGATGAGCACGAATCAGAATAAATCATTTTCAATCTTTAGTGAGGTCCCTCAGCAACTCCGTGTATGGTGGAACGATTTGGAAGACAGTAGCAAAAAGGTCGTAGGGAGAATTTTGGGAGGTTTGGTTGATCTGTTGAATATTGAGCCAAGGGAGGACATCATCAAGGCACTGGTATCTTTCTGGGATCCGACCCGCAATGTGTTCCGTTTTGTTGACTTTGAATTGACGCCCACATTAGAGGAAATTGCGGGCTATGCAGGACTTAATGGGAAATTAAGAGGGCAATACCTACTCTCACCAAGACCGGTATCTCCACATGGGTTTCTGGATCTGCTGAGCATTAGTCGGAAGGTGAAAAATGATGATCTGCCGAAAGGGTGTTGCGACCTCCAATTCTTATATCAACGGTACGGCACTCCTCGGGGTTTTGAAGAGTCAAACCTTTTCCCGAACCACACGTTGTACTTTGGATCCACCTCTCCCTTGGCTAATTCCCGGACCATGGTTTTAGGCTCAAGGAACCGACACTCGTGCTACAGCCTTCTAACCTTCTCTTCGGGGAAGACAACTCCCGGGCTCAACTCAATGGCGTACTTCCTTAGGTCTTGATCGGTAGGAATAACCTGAAACCTTCCTAGTTGACGTAATACACGGTGAGGGACATATGGTTGGACACCGCGGATTCCCATCAGAAGGATATAACACTCCTCGGCTGCCATATATATTACTTCAGTATCGGGTAACCACCCGAATGCCCATTCAATCCGATCGGCTTCTATTGAGCTCAGTCGTGCAAGCCATGCCTCGACGCCTTCAGGGAATACAGCACCCATCATCCGTTCTTCGAAACCCCCGATACAGTTTTTTCCGGTCAACCCATGGTTCATGTATTGTGTTCGGTGATGGAGGTGTTCTTGCATCCACAGTTGAAGCAACAGATTGCAACCTTGGAAGAAATTGCCCCCTTCTCGGCATACAGTCAAAGCTCGATAGATTTCGGACAAAACCAAAGGGACCACAGTGCTGGTAGCCTTTTTGATTGCAACATCGGCTATTCCTACCAGACTTATCTCTATTTTCTTATCTTCACGCGGACAAATCACAACCCCCAAGAATGTCGTTAGGAATGCTAGAATTCGTCTAGCCTCCCACTTGGTTCTATTCCCTGCGTGAGTCAGTCCAAGGTTTGACTCTTCAAAACCCCGAGGAGTGCCGTACCGTTGATATAAGAATTGGAGGTCGCAACACCCTTTCAGCAGATCATCATTTTTCACCTTCCGACTAATGCTCAGCAGATCCAGAAACCCATGTGGAGATACCGGTCTTGGTGAGAGTAGGTATTGCCCTCTTAATTTCCCATTAAGTCCTGCATAGCCCGCAATTTCCTCTAATGTGGGCGTCAATTCAAAGTCAACAAAACGGAACACATTGCGGGTCGGATCCCAGAAAGATACTAGTGCCTTGATGATGTCTTCCCTTGGCTCGATATTCAACAGATCAACCAAACCTCCCAAAATTCTCCCTACAACCTTTTTGCTACTGTCTTCCAAATCGTTCCACCATATACGGAGCTGCTGAGGGACCTCACTAAAGATTGAAAATGATTTATTCCGATTCGTGCTCATCCTGCACATTTATTAAGGTGATTTAAATAAGAAAACAACTTTGTTTTGCTAAAAATAAAAAATAAAAAAAAAATCAGTTTTCAATCACGGCCTTTCAACGTCTCGGGGACGAAGGCTTTTAAGGCTGTGGGGTAAATTGATCAAAATTGACCCAAAGGTGGCCGTTTATACGAAACTAGCCTTCCGGCGTCCCTTCCGGGAACATTCGGCTATTTTTGAAAACAGCGTCACCGACTTATTTAGTACAAAAATTAATTTTTCAAAAGGTGAAGTTGGACCCGATGGAGGTTGCCTACGTATCTCACATCCGATGAGAATCAAACCCCCGTAGTTCGGTTTTGACGAAACAAACGGCATTATTTATTTACTCACTTTACTAAAGGAAAACAAATAAGCTATTTCTATCTTAAGAGTAAAACACACACATTTTTTTTTTTTTTTTTTTTTTTTTTTTTTAATCTCTAAAAGCCGGTCAGCATGCAAGTCTATAACAGATAAATGCGCAAGACAAACAGGATGCAGCAGGATAGTCTGTTCATTTCAGGTCACCTGTCCTAGACGGACCCAACCCCTGTGTTGAGTCCCCTAAGCCAAATGCGACATGATGCAAATAAACGTTTCCTACTAGGGATCCGGCATGAAGCTTTGTTATTCTAGGTTTTAAAACCTGGGTTTATCCGTTCTAGACTTGGCTTACCCGAGCGGACGGCTCGAGCCGAGGAGGAGGCAGCAACCCGGGAATACAGAAGCTTCACCGGTTTTGCAACTTATCCAAACCTCGTTCTAAAATGGGAATTAGACACTATACAGAAAAGAAGTCACACGAAGTGCACCCTTCTTCATGATTTAGAAGACTCGGAGAGGAGATTGGTTCCGGCACAATTTATATGTACAGTTCACACAATATCAAAGCAGTAAAAACAACATTTTGCACATTGATGCCAACATGTAAAAAATCAGATAATAAAATATGCCAAATACAACAGTTATTCCGAGCTCGAATTCTAGAACAATCCCCAGCAGAGTCGCCAGAGCTGTCACACCTCTTTTTTACGCACCCGCAAGGATGCAAAGAGTTTTTCCAATTAAAGGACAATCGAGATGGGATTTATTTCAATTATTTCAGAGTCGCCACTTGGGAGATTTATGGTGTCCCAAGTCACCGGTTAAATCCCGAATCGAGGAAAAGAATGACTCTATTTAACAGTCCGCGAACCGGAAATCCGGATAAGGAATTCTATTAACCCGGGAGAAGGTATTAGGCATTCCCGAATTCCGTGGTTCTAGCACGGTCGCTCAACTGTCGTGTTTGGCTTATCTATCCGCTTTTTACAATTATGTACTTAGTGCAAGTTAATACCCCTTTACCGCTTTTATTATTGGTTGTGATTTACGAAAGAGAAAGTTGCTTAAAAATATGCTTCCGAATCACGTCACATGAAATGCACCCGGATCCTCGACATATTCGTATTCAACATTCGGGGTTTGGATTTGGGTCACATGAAATGCACACCCGTATTTAAAAAGGTAAAACTAAAATATGCGCCCGGATCGACTACTTATTTACACGGTTGAGAAAGGCGTGATATTCGTTAAGAAACGACGCATCTCGAAACCTAAGTATTTATATGTACATTTATGACGGCTATGTGATTAGTGTAACTATTGGGCGAGGCGTACCTTTGATTCAAATCTAAAGCGAACTACATCTCACTGTATCTCACTTAAGAGTTGATTCCAAATTACTTAAAACTTGCTACGAACCACACCGCATGAAATGCGCCTGTGGTTCCTGACACGCTTTGTTCATTCTTGCCCAAAATTGGGGTCGGGTCACATGAAATGCACCCCCGACTCTTTTTAATCTAATTACGTCATTCCGTTGAGTGACAACTCCCTAGCTAATCTTGCTTTTAACATAAGGTCTATCATTTAACAGGTTTGGAGATTATACACATGAGTAGAGAAGATTGAACAAAGATACAACAGACTAATTCGGATTTACGTGCATATCTAATGATAGTGTATCTTTGGTCTAGCTACATTTCCGTAACAAAACTAGCAATACAAATTTAATTGAAGAATAACAGAATGTAATTAAACATAAGAACTATAAACGACTACATGTTTCAATAGACTTTATGTACAAGCTTCAAACTTCATTCTTTTCGTACCAAGGAACTACAAAAACAGAGGTATGTACCTGGAATGCGGAAGGACAAGGAAGAGTGAGCAATGGCAATGCAGCAACAGCAACAAGAACAGTAACAGGAACAACAACCAAAGACCAATAATAACCACAGTAAACCAACAGCAATCAACAGTATACCAAACAGCCACAACAACCAATGCAATCAAATAGACCAATAGCCCCAACAACCAATGACAACCAATGGACCAGCAGTCACTTAGACCAGCCAGGCAGCACCACTACAGTCACAAAACAACAACCAGCAGCAACCAAATAGACCAACCAGCCACACAATAGACCAAGTGAACAACAAAAAGAGTGGCAGTGGACCCAACAGTAACAACACACTAGCACTGAACTGGCAGCAACCCAAAAGACCAACCCCAGGCAGCAAACACTAACAGACCAACAGCAACACAACAGTGTAACAACAACAACAACCAAACCAGTGCAGCAACCAAACGATCAAGGCAACAAACCACTAACAAAAGAACCAGCCAGACAGTAGCCAAGAAAATTCGATGAAACAGTGACTCCAAACCAATGAAACAGTGACCTTTTGTCGCTCTCAGTGTACTCTCCAATCTCCGTATGTATATCCTCTCAAGTGTCTATATGTATCTATGAATATTTGCTCTCCAGGTACTGTTCTTTGCTCTCCCAGATGCTCTCAAGTGTCTGTGTGTATGCCTATCAATGTATATCTATATCCTCTATACATGTATGAATATGCCCTATTTATAGCCAATAGTCCCTCCAGAACACCTGCCCCTAAGGTTACTATCACCCTGCCCACTCCCAACTCTGCCAGACCCATCAAATTCCCTGCATTCCCCACTACCTACTGTCCAAAATATGGACTTAAGCATTAAACAATGCCGGTGGCAGTGTTCAGTGGGATGCCCTGCTGTGACAGTGGATTCCACTGACTAGCCTCATGTGCAGGGCACCCAATACTCTAAGTGTGAACCCTGATTCCCTAGTTGGCTTAATTTGAATCACAACTTTAGTTTCAAACCAATCAAACAGTAACAAGCTCTATACCAGTGAATTGCATCAGGCAGATTCAAGGGATTAATATTACGAACTATTTGACGACTTTAATCACATTGGACTCATGATTCATTTTAACTACTAAAACAGAGTAATTGGCCAAATAAAAGGCCTCAAAGGAGGATAGCAGGTCGACTGTTATGAGAAATTAGAAGCATGCTAGCATAGAATTGAAACAATGAATAACAAACACACATATTCACAAAAATCGCATTGAATCGACCAAAAGAAGGAATGAATACCTTGCAAGAAATCTGCCGACCAAACTTCGAACTAAAACTCGGACTTATTGAAGCCAAACGGGCTTTAATCAAGATGTTCTCGATTGAGAACACCTGGACTAAAGTCCCTTGGACTTCAATTGTGGCTAATCCGGCTTGAATTGAGTTTCTTCAAAATTAGGGTTCTTGGGCTCGGATTTGGGGCTTTTGCATTTTTGGTTAGATTCGAAGCAAACCAATGCCGGTGGGAGTGTGGGGGAGGTGTGAGGAGACCGTGGTGTGAATTTGGGGTGATTTGGCATAGGTTCGAGTTTGACTCGAATCTTCAAATGAAGATTCGAGGAGCTCCGGCATGATTCGAGGTTAATGGAGGCGGGGATCGTGATGGGGGAGGTAAGGGGAAGGTTTTGGCGTTGGTTTGGGTTTGATTGGCCTACCGGAACCGCCGTGAGGCGATTTCCGGCAGGCGGCGCACGGCGGCGTTACGCCGGGGAATTTGAGAGCTCCTGAGGGAGAAGAAGGGAGAGGGGGGTCTGGCTTGGGGGGGGGCGGGGTATGGAAATGAGCTTATATATGTTTTGAGCAGTTAAATCCTGATCGTTGGATCAAACTTGATCAACGATCAGGATCTTCTCACTTAAACCAAACGGCGTCGTTTGGTCAAGTCTTAGGCTGAATGCATATTAGAATTAAAGGATTAATCTGGGCCGTTGGATAATAAAATCCAACGGTCCAGATCAAGTGTTACACAGGCTGTAGCTGGGCGGGTGTTTGGGCTTTTAGAAGAAATCCGTTTGGGCCTGGCTTTTAGACTGAATTTGGCCCAGATCGGATCTTCATGATGTATTATATGTGTATGTGTATATATATATATATATATATGTATATATATACATATATATATATATATACACACATATGTATATATACTAACCTATAACACCGCTATTTTTTACTACAATTAACGTACATGATTACATATCACCCAAAAATGTGAGTCACATGACTTCGATATCAAACACTGAAAATGCAAAGCCTAGCATATATTTTTGTATTTTTAATTTAAATAAATAAACGTGCACACAAAAGATAAAATTAACACAAAATCACACAAATCATGCCCAACACGAAACTATTTTTATTTTTGAATTTTCTGGGAGTACTTCTCAAGTAAGGCAAAAATCACGTGCTCACAATGCCGTGCCTTATTTTATTGATTATGCACGAAGGGTAATGCCTTGCCTTGTTATTGATTATGCACGAAGGATCATGTCGTGCCTTGTGATATTGATTATGCACGGAGGAACATTCCGTGTCGTTGTTATTTGAACCATGCACGAAGGATCATATCGTGCTATGGATGTGAGGATGAGAGTAAAAGCACGAAAGGTGATGTCGTGCAACTATTTGAAATTTCCTGGTTTTGATAATAGCTATTTTCATTACACTCTGATTTTCTTTACTGATTTAATACATGTTGTTGATTATGTTTCCCCCAGTATGATACTTCTTAGTTAATTGTGTTACTTGATAATCCTGTTATTTTATGGTATGTATATATATATATATATATATATAGAACTGCACAGGTTTATATGAGTGTCTGGTCCTAGACTTGTCACTACTTCGCCGGGATATGCCAGGCATTTACCAGCACATGGGGTCGGATTGTACTAATACTGCACTTCTATGCGTTTTTGCACAGGTCCAAGTTTTGAGCAGGAGCAGCAGCGGCAGTAGAGTACTTGTGGGATTTTCTGAGCATTTCGAGACCGAGGTAGCTTGCAAGCGTCCGTAGGCCCGGCGTCTCTTCTATTTACTTATATTATTGTTGTGGACTCATTGTTCCGAGACAGACAGATATTTATTATTTTCTTTCAGACCATTATGTGTAGTATTCTTTAGTAGTTTGTGAGTTGGTAACTCCACATCTTGGGTTGAGGATTTTTTCAGTGTTTTACCTATTTGCCATTCATCTCTATTTAGAAAGACTTCCGCATTTATTAAATTGAGTAATTAATTCTTGTTATTAAGTATGAGTATAAAAATGTTGATATGAACAGGTTAATGTTGAATAAATTGGCTTGCCTAGCTACCACGAGTAGGCGCCATCATAATCCCGATGACGGGGGAAAAATTTGGGGCGTGACAAGTTGGTATTAGAGCTCTAGGTTACATAGATCTCACCACTCACGAACAAGCTTAGTAGAGTTTGAGGGTTAGGTACGGAGACGTCAGTATTTGTCCTCCACAGTCAATTGTGTTAGGAAAGAGTCTCTCATTTGTTCCTTCTTGTCGTGCGATTTGTTCCTCAAATACTGATTGAATTTCTACTTTGTCCTTTCGCATATGGTGAGGACACGCGCTTCTTCATCCGCTGATCAGCAGCCTGAGCCCCAGGCAGCTCCCGTGAGGGGCAGGGGCCGCAGCCGTATCGGAGGCCGTGGTGTGGGCAGAGCTCAACCCCAGGCCGCGATTCCAGAAGTGGAGCCTCATGTTGCGATTAGTGAGGAGGTTCCAGTCCTAGCAGCTCCAGTGGGCCCAGCTCAGGTCCCAGGGGAGGTCTTATTTACCCCGGATCTTCGGGAGGCTCTGGTCAGGATAGCGGGTTTCATGAACGATGTTGCCAGAGCAGGCTTATTACCAGCTGCACCAGCTGCTTCTCAGGCTGGAGGAGTGGCCCACACTCCTGTTGCACGTATTCCGAGCCAGTAGCTCCCCAGCCTCATGCACTAGTGGTTCAGCCAGCTGTGGCCACTCAGTCAGGTACCACAGCTCAGGCCGGAGATGGGGCGGCCATGACTTCTGATTCTCTATGGAGACTTGATCGGTTCTCCAAGTTGTTTACTACTACTTTCAGCGGTGCCACATCAGAGGATCCCAGGACTTCTTATTCAGTTGCCATGAGATTCTCATGACTATGGGAATAGTGGAATCCAATGGGGTTGATTTCTTCACATTCAGGCTTTCAGGATCCGCCAAGACTTGGTGGAGAGATTACTGTTTGACTCGACCAGCAGGGTCCCCGGCTTTAACATGGGACCAGTTTGCGGAGTTATTTCTGGAGAAGTTTCTCCCTGTTACTCAGCGGGAGGCACTTTAGAGGCAGTTTGAGCGCCTCTAGCAAGGTACTATGACTGTCACCCAGTATGAGATGAGGTTTGTTGATCTGGCGCGTCATGCGGTTGTGATACTCCCCACGGATCGGGAGAGGGTTCGCAGGTTTATAGATGGGCTAAATCATCCGATTAGACTTCAGATGGCTGTGGGAGTTGGGAGTGAGATATCTTTCCAGGAGGCAGCTAATGCATCTCGTAGAGTTGAGATGGCTCTTGCTCGGGGAGGTGGTTATCCTTCGGACAAGAGGCCTCGTCATTCCGGCAGATTTAGTGGTTCTTCTTTTGGAGGCAGGGAATCTTTTGATAGGGGCCAGTCTTCCAGAACTTTTCAGTCAGCCCTCCAGGCTTCGTAGGGTGATCCAGGTGATCGTGGGTTTCGTGAGCAGTATTCAGATCAGCCTCCCATCAGTGCTCAGCCTCTTCAAAGTGTTCGTGGGGGCCATTCGGGTTGTCGGGGCCAGCAGCCCCATCAGCCTAAATATTTTTACGGTTGTGGTGATCTAGGTCATCTTGTCAGGTTTTACCCTCGAGCAACGGGCAACACTTAGTAGCGCGGTCCTCATCCCATGATTCAGGTCCCAGCTAACCCACAGCCTGCCTAGCCAGCCAGAGGCGGGGGTAGAGATCGTAGAGGTGGAGGTCGAGACCGTAGAGGTGGAGACCATCCAGCCAGAGGTAGAGGTCAGCCAGTGGATGACCATCCTAGAGATGTAGCTCAGGGGGGAGGTGCTGATCCCGATTTTATGCTTTACCAGCTAGGCCAGGCCGATTAGATGTTGTGATTACAAGTACCATTCTTGTTTGTGACAGAGGCGTTTCAATATTATTTGACCATGGGTCTACATATTCATATGTGTCTTCCTACTTTGCACCATATCTAGCCGTGCCTAGCTATGCCCTGGATATCCCAGTTTATGTGTCTACACCAGTGGGTAACTCTATAGTAGTCGACCGGGTGCATCGTTCGCGTGTAGTTATATTCGGGGGTCTTGAGACCCGTGTTGATTTATTGCTATTAGACATTGTGGATTTCGATGTCATATTGGGGATGGACTGGTTGTCCCCGTATCATGCTATCTTAGACTGTCATGCCACGACAGTGACCTTGGCTTGCCAGAATCACCCCGACTTGAGTGGAGAGGGACCTCATGCCACTCCGTTTGCACTGTTATTTCCTATGTTAAGGCTCGACGCATGGTCGAGAAGGGGTGTCTAGCTTATTTGGCATATGTTCGTGATTCCGGCGCGGAAATTCCTTCTATTGATTTAGTTCCTATTGTACGGGAGTTTCCCGAGGTTTTCCCCCAGACATGTCGGGCATGCCACCCGGCAGAGATATGATTTCTGTATTGATCTGGCACCGGGCACTCAGCCCATCTCTATTCCACTCTATCGTATGGCCCCAGTGGAGATAAAGAAGTTAAAAGATCAGTTGCAAGACCTTCTAGAAAGGGGCTTTATCAGGCCAAGTGTTTCTCCCTCGGTGCACCTGTGTTATTTGTGAAGAAGAAGGATGGCTCAATGCAGATGTGTATTGATTATCGGTAATTAAACAAAGTGACGATAAGAACAAGTATCCACTGCCGAGGATTGATGATTTGTTTAATCAGCTCCAAGGAGCGAGGGTGTTCTCAAAAATAGACTTGAGGTCGGACTACCATCAGCTTTGTTTGATCAGCTCCAAGGAGCGAGGGTGTTCTCAAAAATAGACTTGAGGTCGGGCTACCATCAGCTGAAGATCAGGGCGGCTGACATTCCTAAGACGACCTTTCGCACTAGATACATACACTATGAATTCTTGGTCATGTCTTTCGGGTTGACCAATGCTCCCACAGCATTCATGGAGTTGATGAATTGGGTGTTCAGGACTTATTTAGATCTGTTCATGATAGTTTTTATAGATGACATCCTAGTATACTCCCGCAACCAGGAAGAGCACGAGCAACACCTCGGAGTGGTTCTTCAGACTTTGAAGGATAATCAGCTTTATGCCAAATATTCAAAATGTGAGTTCTGGTTGAGTTCGGTGGCATTTCTGGGTCATATTGTATCAGTGGAAGGTATTCAGGTGGACCCAAAGATGATTGAGGCAGTCGAGAATTGGTCTCGACCAGCTTCAGTGACCGAGATCCAGAGTTTCTTGGGGCTTAGCAAGTTACTACCGTCGATTTGTAGAGGGGTTCTCTTCTATTGCAGCCCCGATGACCAGGTTGACCCAGAAGGGTGTTCAGTTCAAGTGGTCAGACGAGTGTGAGGCGAGCTTTCAGAAGCTCAAGACATCTTTGACTACAACACGAGTGTTGATATTACATACGGGTGTAGGGCCTTACACAGTTTACTGTGATGCATCCCGTACGGGGCTTGGAGCAGTATTGATGCAGGATGGTAAGGTTATTGCTTACGCTTTGAGACAGTTGAAAATCCATGAGAAGAATTATCCGGTTCATGATCTTGATCTGGCAGCAGTGGTTCATGCCTTAAAAATTTGGAGGCATTATCTATAGGGAGTGGTGTGCGAGGTGTACACGGATCACAAAAGCCTACAGTATTTATTCAAGCAAAAGGATTTGAATTTTCGACAGAGGAGATGGTTAGAGTTGCTGAAGGACTATGATGTTACTATCTTATATCACCCAGGTAAGGCCAATGTGGTGGCCGATGCGTTGAGTAGAAAGTCTGCCAGCATAGGTAGTCTCGTTTATATTCCGGTATGTCAGAGACCACTTCCCCTAGATGTCCAGGCCTTAGCCAATCGGTTCGTGAGACTAGACATTTCTGAGACTAGTAGGGTGTTAGCCTGCATGATCGCTTGTTCTTCTCTATTAGAGTGTATCCGTGAGAGGCAATTTGATGATCCTCATTTGCGTGACTTGAGGGATACTGTACAGCGGGGAGGTGCTACGAAGGTAACTCTAGACGATGACGGAGTATTAAGATTGTAGGGGCGAGTTTGTGTGCCCAATATTGAGGGGATTCGAGAGTTGATCTTGGCGGAGGCCCACAGTACGCGGTACTCTATTCACCTGGGCGCCGCGAAGATGTATCGGGATTTACGGCAGCACTATTGGTGGAGCGGGATGAAGAAGGACATCGTTGCGTATGTCGCTCGGTGTCTAAATTGTCAGCAGGTGAAATATGAGCACTAGAGGCCTGGTGGTGTATTCTAGAGAATTGAAATTCCTGAGTGGAAATGGGAGCGGATCACAATGGACTTCATTACTGGACTTCCTTTGACTCGGAGGAAATTTGATGCTTTCTGGGTCATTGTTGATAGGCTGACCAAGTCAGCACACTTCATTCCAGTATCTATCTCTTACTCATTGGAGAAGTTAGCAGAGATTTACATTAGGGAGATTGTTCGTTTTCATGGGGTACCGGTGTCTATTATCTAAGACCGAGGTACGCAATTTACCTAGCATTTCTGGAGAGCGGTCCAGCAGGAGTTAGGCTCCCACGTCCAGTTGAGTACAGCTTTTAATCCTCAGACGGACGGTCAGTCCGAGAGGATTATTTAGATCCTAGAGGACATACTCCGAGCCCGTGTCATTAATTTTGGAGGCTCGTGGGACCAGTTTCTGCCATTAGGAGAGTTCGCCTACAACAACAGCTACCAGTCTAGCATTCAGATTGCCCCGTATGAGGCGTTGTATGGTAGGCGATGTCGGTCTCCGGTCGGATGGTTTGAGCCGGTAGAGGCTCGGTTGTTAGGTACACACTTAGTTCAGGAGGCCTTAGACAAGGTCAAGACTATCCAGGAGAGATTGCGTTCAGCTTAGTCCAGACAGAAGACTTATGTGGATCGTAAGGTTCGAAATGTAGATTTTATGGTTGGTGAGCGGGTATTGCTCCGAGTATCTCCTATGAAGGGCGTGATGAGGTTCGGAAAGAAGGGCAAGCTCAGCCCTAGGTATATTGGTCCATTTGAGATTCTGGACAGAGTGGGAGAGGTGGCTTACAGACTAGCACTGCCACCTCTCTTATCAGCTGTACATCCAGTTTTTCATGTATCTATGCTTCGGAGGTACCACGATGATCCCACACATATGTTAGACTTCAGCACTGTCCAATAGGATAATGATTTATCTTACGAGGAGGAGTCGGTGGCCATTCTAGACCTGCAGGTTCGACAGTTGAGGTCGAAGAGTTTTCCTTCTATGCGTCTTTAGTGGAGAGGTCAGTCTCCTAAGGCATCGACCTGGGAGTCCGAGTCTGATATGCGGAGTCGTTACCCATATTTGTTCCCCGACTCAGGTACTTCCTTCTCTTGTCCGTTCGAGGACGAACGGTTGTTTTAGAGGTGGAGGATGTGACGCCAGAGGGTCATCACCTATTTTTCTCACTTGTTCCGTGCTTCCAAGGCCTTGAAACCCTCATTTTATGTTACCTCAATTTACGTGCATAGTCCGGGCAAGTAGCCAGAAAGATTTTGTGCTAGAATATGTGAATTCTATGAAAGATTTGAAGAAAATCGATATTAATATTGATATAGTTGACTTTGGTCAACATGTTTGGTAAACGGACCCGGACCCGAGATCAGACGGTCCCGGAAGGTCCATAGGAAAATATGGAACTCGGGCATGCGTCCGGAGTCGAATTGTGAGGCCTAGAGCCCAAGATATGAATTTTTCTATTAAATTGTTTTTGCTGAAATTATTAAATAAAAATGGATTAAACGACCATGATATCGGGCTCGTATTTTTGTTCCGACGCCCGGTACAAGTCTTAAATATTATATAAGTGATTTCTTCAAAGTTTTGCGACATTACGATGTCGTTTGATGTGTTTTGAACCTTGAGTTCCAAATTTAAAAGTTTATAAAGTTAAAGGACAGTAATCATGAACTTGAGGCTTGATTTGATGAAAACGATCTTATATTGGCGATTTGATCGCACGAGCAAGTTCGTAATATGTTTTTGACGTTATGTGCATGTTTGGTTTGGAGCCCGAGGGCTCGGGTAAAGATTTGATAGGCCATTGGAGCAATTTCTGAAAAATAACACAGCAGGTATTTTGCCCCAGCTGATATCTTCGCAATTGCGAAGAAATATTCGCAATTGCGAAGTGTTCCAGGATCATGCTAAGTTCGCAAAAGGAACAATTAGTCGCAAATGCGAAAAGGCTCTCAGATGGCCTGGGTTCGCAAATGTGAAAAATGGGTCGCAAATGCGATCCTGCGCAGGAAGCCTCAAGCTCGCAAATGCGAAAAACATCTCGCAAATGCAAGACTGGCAGACTTGGGCCAAAGTTCGCAAATGTGAGAGCAACAGTCCAAAACCTGCTATGTTTGCAATTGCGAACAAACGTTTGCAATTCCCATAACCGCAGTTGTGCAATCTGATATTTAAACGAATTTTACATCTCTTTTCCTCATTCTTTCAAAACCCAACATACCACATGTCACACCTCCTTTTGGCGCACCCGCGAGGGCGCGAGGGAGTTTTTCCAATTAAAGGACAATCGAGACGGGATCCATTTATTAATTTCAGAGTCGCCACTTGGAAAAATAATGGTGTCCCAAGTCACCGGTTTGATCCCGAACCGAGGAAACTTATGACTTTGTAATATAGTCTGCGAAACTAGAAAACCGGATAAGGAACTCTGTTAACCCGGGGAGAAGGTGTTAGGCACTCCCGGATTCCGTGGTTTTAGCACGGTCGCTCAACTGCACTTTTTGCTTTTATCTGATTTCTTTATATATTTTAACTATGTATTTTTAATGCTCCGCTTTTATTTCTTAGAAGAATTGCGACGTCACGAAAACACATTTCGAGCCGCACCGCAACCAGTACGCCTGCGACTTTAGTGTATTTCAGTTCCGCGAGAGTAAGATTTGGGTCACATAAATGCGCACCCGTATTTAGGAAAGTAATTTACTTATAAATTGTGTCTAAAGAGTCTATCGTCTTTATTAACTTTGGGGAAAGGACCGTGAAATTCACTAAACGGCCCTTCCAAGTCTAAGTTTTTGTAACAACTAATTTGAGGGCCCCGCAATTGTGTATTTTCGTTTGGCGAGGCTCATCTCACTTTTATTTAGAGGCCGATCCTAACCCGACTATATTTCTACGTATGTTTTTTCCTTAATCTATTATGTTACCAAACATTCCAGGCCCGTCAATTTTGGTCGTTATTGGGCCTAGATTTCCGGAATGGGTTTTATTACATTATAAGCAGGTCCAGGTCTTTACTTTCAATTGCTGGCCCAGTATTCGTATGAACATGGTTCAGGCCCAGACCAGATAGGAATAATAATGGTATAAGCGAATGACTAAGGACAAGCCCACACATTTGGAATTAACAAAGGAATTAACTTGCACTTTTATTTATCAATAAAGAAAATCAGTACTCGAATTATCAACGTTAACTACGAATCAATTGTCTACTATACACGAAAGCTTGAACTACAGACTACTTCTTCCTCTATTAATGAGTTTGCACTAACCCTTGAAGTTCATACTAGTTCTGAGAAAGTGGTTCAATGTATAAGAAACCTGAAGAACAGTTAGACTAATTAGTTACAAACTATCTAAGGCCAAGGTGAGTTATGCAAAAGATAACAATTATTACTGATTTGGTCGCGAGCTAAACCCCTTGTCATCATCAATCTGTCCTGATTAAAGTCGTTATATCATCTAGTTATTCCCATTTTAATACTTGACCAAATCTGAACTCCTGATCCTTAAAAATTAATTAACTACATGAGCAGTGATTTTATAGTCTAATTACTCAACTGAACACTCACACTCCTAAATTCGAATGGCTTTAAGATTTTAGCAGAATCACATAACAGGCTTTACCACGACCTAGTTCATTGTAGGGTTATTATCCCAATCACAGCTCAATCTGGAGTTTTCTTCTTTAAATCCTACTCGTGTCTATATGCAGATTCATGGAAATATGGATAGCTATGCGATCTTAGTCTACGAAAACTACTGTGAGGATCAATTAGCGGTTTTAAAACTGTGATATGATAGCTTTCGTTTTAAAGTTTTTACCTGAATAAGCCAAATGATATACTATTACTACATTACTGGCCATTACAAATGTTTTTGTGTTGGTTTTTCTACTATTACATTCTACACTACAATTTAAACCTCGAATCTAAACTAATACTAACACTGATAACAGTGTTGAATTATACAGTATACAATAGCATTGAAATTTAACTGAGGCTTCACTTTCATTCAACCAAATCACCACAACAGCAACACTCAGCAACAGTGACACAGTAGAAACCACAGCAGCAGTAGTATACACCCAGCAATAGCACAGAACGGCAATACCAACAACAGTAAAAGGACCCAACCAAACCACAGTAACAACAGCAACACTAAGTAACAACAGAAGCATGCAACAAAAACCAACCCAGCAAACAGTAACCAAACACTCTACACACCAGTGGTAGCCAAACCCCACCACACTTAGCAACCAGACACAATACCAAACAGCAAACCAGGGCTAATGACAAACAGAAGCGGACACCCAGTAACAAGTCCAGAGACCAAATGGCAATAAACCAATACAAAACCCAATCCAAGCTTAATAAAACAGTGAGCCAGTGAAGAAGCACAATGTTTTCTTCCTTACTTTTCTCTCAAACTATCTCCCTCAAAGCTATGTATGTATGTTTTTATCGGAAATCTATGTCTCTCTTTCGTGTCCCTCAACATCCAGTCCTAAGTCTGTATATATAGCTTTTTAACCCAGCTCCTAATGGTGCCCCTAACTAAACTAATACCCCTGCCCATTCCTACCTCTGCCCAGACCCTATTGCTCCCTGAACTCCCACTATCCATTGTCCATGTATGGGCTTTATTAGTTAAACAATAATCTCTATCCAGACATGGCTAAGTGCCCTGCTGTGACAGCAGGCTCCACTGTCCAGCTTCATGTGCAGGGCATTAGAAATATTTTAAAATGCTAACACCTAATTTCCTAGTCAGCTAATTTCAATCCTAATTTCAATTTCAAATCAAACAAACCTAAACTCACTTTAACAATGCTAATCACTGTCCGGAATTTTAACCAACCAAACCTACGCAGTTAAACGACGACATTCAATTAACTACAACACATAATATGGATAACAAATTAATCAGCCAAATAGTGATTCTAAAATCTCGGCCAAAGTGAAACTAGGTATTCGACGACGCTAATCGAAACGAATAACTATCCTATGACAAACACATTCGAATAAATAACAGAATACAATTTGACCAAATAAAAGGTCTTTGAGGGGAGAAGACAGATAGGGACGACCAACAGGAACGAGAAGAGAATTAAACGAATTGAACTAAACCAATACCCAAACAACACATACCTAATTGAAATAGATAGGAAAGGGAGATTACCTTGAACGAAATCGAAATCAAAGCAAAAATCGGGCTGTTTTGAGCTTGGACTTGAATTTGGAGTCTAACGGACTTTAATTGAGATGTTTTCAAGCGAAAACATCCCAATTAAATTCTATTAGGCTTCAACTTTTCTCAAATATAAATGAAGACTCTAATTTTGAAATCTAGGGTTCATAGGCTCAAATTTGGGGATTGGGGCTTTGGGTTTGATTCGAGCAAAACTAAGGGTGGTTTGGGTGTGAGGGTGGTCTGGAGGTGCTAGGGTTTGAGTTTGGGCTCGATTGGAATGAATGTTCAAATTCCGGCAAGTTTCAAAGGAATATTCAAAGAGTTCAGGCCATATTCGACCCTAACCATTGGTAGATCCGTGTAGAGGGGGTTTAGGGGGTTTTGTAGTGTTAATTTGGTTGGGATTGGCCTACCGGAACCGCCGCGAGGCGATTTCCGGTAGGCGGAGGGCGGCGGAGGCACGACGGAGGTTTTATCGTCTCTGAGAGAGACGAGCAAGGTCTAGGAGAGAATGAGAACGGGTAAGGGGGTATTGGGGTTCTTTGGGTGTGTTTAAAATTAGAGTTTTAATCACGGCCGTCGGATCAAACTTGATCAACGGCCTGGATTATTTTTTAAGCATCAAACGACGTCGTTTGATTAAGTTGGGGTCCGGGTATATTTGGGAATTAATTGATTAATCTGGGCCGTTGGATAATAAAATCCAACGGTCCAGATCAACGGGGCCACTTGGGGTTGGGCAGATCGGGTAAGGGATTGGGGCTTTGTAATGAATTACATTGGGCCTGATTTTGCTATGGCCCAATTCCGATTTTCCTTCTTTGTTATTTCCTACACTAAACTTTATATTGTACTACAAATATAAATGCGACATATTTGGTATATGTATTTTTGTTTATTAACTTTAGGCAAACAGACACGGACCCACAAATGCAAGCGATAAGAAAAAGAACATGTGATCCCCAAACATTTCAAACAAACAAAAACTCTTTTATTTTTGATATTTTGGGAGTAATTCTCGTATAGGGCGAAAATCACGTGCTCACAGCTGCCCCTCTTTGCGCGAAATCATGAAGAGTTTTCGTGCAAAGATAAGTGAGCAGATACGAGCGATTTTTGTCCGTTCAAGCACTCCGTATGAAGCATTTTGGAAATGTTTGACCGAACCTTGCTTCAAAAGGTCTCCTACATATCCCTGGCTAAAATGGAATCAGGTCAATGTAGTTCGGGAAGTTTTGGTAGCTGGGACTACCATGACTGCTGTGATCTTGCTGTTACTGTTGTTGCTGCCGATGCTACTGCTCAACTGATCTCCTTATTACACCGTACTAAACCAAAAAATAAGAAGCTAGACTAAGTTACAGTATTGCAAATTCTTATCTATCTTTTTAACTTGATCTTGCCATGTTCCTTGCCATCCTGCTGGCCTTGATGTTTCGTACTTCTTCTCTTCTAACAATTGTTATTTCGGCCTATCTTGATTGCCGAACTCCGACCGTTGGTCCCTTCCTTTGTAATCTTCGAACTATTCTCCTTCGAAGTTTGTACCTATATTTCTGATCCTTGTTGCCTTCCTTTCGATTATATACTTGGATTCACGCTGGGGATTTCCGTTATACTCTACCGCTTTCCTCAACCGACTTCAACAATAAATCGCCACTCCATTCTTCAGGCGGGCTCCCTGACTTCAATTACAACTTCAAAATAAATCGCCATTCCATTCTTCAGGCGGGCTCCCTGACTTCAACTACAACTTCAAAATAAATCGCCACTCCATTCTTCAGGCGGGCTCCCTGACTTCAACTACAACTTCAAAATAAATCGCCACTCCATTCTTCGGGCGGGCTCCCGACTTCGACTACAACTTCAAAATACATCGCCACTCCATTCTTCGGGCGGGCTCCCCTGACTTCAACTACAACTTCCCACTGCTTAGCTGATCTCCTTATTACACTGTGCTAAACAAAAATAAGAAGCTAGACTAAGTTACAGTATTGCAAACTCTTATCTATCTTTCCAGCTTGATCTTGTAATGTTCATTACCGTCTTGCTAGTTCTGATGTTTCTTCACATGCTTCTTCTCTTCTGACGATTGTTATTTTGGTCTATCTTGATTGCCGAACTCCGACCATTGGTCCCTTCCTTGTGATCTTCGAACTATTCTGCTTCGAAGTCTGAATCTATCTTTCTGATCCTTGTTGCTTTCCTTCCGATTATGAACGTGGATTCATGTTGGGGATTTCCGTTGCACTCAACCGCTTTCCTCGAACAAATTCAAAATAAATCGCCACTCCATTTTTCAGGCGGGCTCCCTGACTTCAGCTACGACTTCAGATACAACTTCAAAACTAAATCGCCACTCCATTCTTCGGGCGGGCTCCCTGACTTCAACTACAACTTCAAAATAAATCGCCACTCCATTCTTCAGGCGGGCTCCCTGACTTCAACTACAACTTCAAAATAAATCGCCACTCCATTCTTCAGGCGGGCTCCTTGACTTCAACTACAACTTCAAAATAAATCGCCACTCCATTCTTCAGGCGGGCTCCCTGACTTCAACTACAACTTCAAACTTAAATCGCCACTCCATTCTTCAGGCGGGCTCCCTGACTTCAACTACAACTTCAAAATAAATCGCCACTCCGTTCTTCAGGCGGGCTCCCTGACTTCAACTACAACTTCAAAATAAATCGCCACTCCGTTCTTCAGGCGGGCTCCCTGACTTCAACTACAACTTCAAAATAAATCGCCACTCCATTCTTCAGGCGGGCTCCCTGACTTCAACTACAACTTCAAAATAAATCGCCACTCCATTCTTCAGGCGGGCTCCCTGACTTCAACTACAACTTCAAAATAAATTGCCACTCCATTCTTCAGGCGGGCTCCCTGACTTCAACTACAGCTTCAAAATAAATTCGCCACTCCATTCTTCAGGCGGGCTCCCTGACTTCAACTATAACTTCAAAATAAAATCGCCACTCCATTCTTCGGGCGGGCTCCCTGACTTCAACTACAACTTCAAAATAAATCGCCACTCCATTCTTCAGGCGGGCTCCCTGACTTCAACTACAACTTCAAAATAAATTGCCACTCCATTCTTCAGGCGGGCTCCCTGACTTCAACTGCAACTTCCTAATTTCATCCCGTCCTTATCGCCTTCCTTTGTTTTCCGTACCATTTTCTTCTTCCTGCATCGCCTCTTGGGCCACCTTTTCTTCCGAATTATCTTGTCTTGGAATTGCTTTCCCCCTGGGTCGTATTACTTTTCTTTTGGCTGCTGGGGATATCTTTGGAACTGTTTACTCACCTGCTGGGGATGATGCTGCTGAGGAAGTATTCTTTGTTTCCTTCACCCCTCATTCTCTCTCGGACTCGCCGGGGGTTGAAATGTTATGGACTGGGGATTATCCTGGTGGGGGACCCCTTTTCCTCTTCCTTCTTCCCATTCCTCCTCTGGGACTCACACCTCTGCTTCCTTGAAAACTTATGGGATATAATGCTGCGGCGGGAATCTCGAAGTTAGTGTTTCATTTTCCCAACAATTGCTGGGGATGATACCGGCTCAAAGATCACTTCCTTGCATTGTCGGGCCTCTTTCAAAACTATTCTGCTCGGAACTGGTATTTCCCAAAATCTTGTGTTGCTTTCTATCCTTATCCACTGGGTGTTTGCTTTCAAGAAAATTTTCGCAACAGGAGAAAATTTTCTGCCCCAGTTTGAAAAACTTCTAGGTGGTATGCTTTTCTGCCGACGAACCCTCTTTTCCTGCTTTAAATCAAAGAAAAATTGTTAGTTTCAAAATGCAGTGAGTGGTCGTGCCACTCTTGTTGGGGCCATTTTCTTTTCTCTTTCAACCGCTTGGCCTCTCTCGAACTTTGTGGGCGACGTTGACGCTTGCTGGGGACGATGCTCTTTCCACGAACGACCTCTCATCTTTCCTTTTATTCCAATCTTCGGTTTGATCCGACTCTTTTCAGTCGGTGATCTGTCGCGCGAAATCATCTTTCGGACATGCTACATGTGTCCATCATACTCCATAATTCTTGCGAACCTTCCACTCAGCCTGTCATCCCAATCTTACTATCGTAACGACTTCTGTCCTTATTGCCTCGCTCCACGCCTATTCATTTTCATTATACTGCTTTGGGAGACTTGGTAGTAAGCTTTGAAAAATCAGTTTTCGAAAACGAAAGAAAAGAAAATGAATGTTGACCGCAAATGACAAAAGAAAAGGAAAACTTTTCTGAACTCAAAAAAATAGGAAAAAACTTATCTGAATGTGTGACTGATCCAATGGTTATGCCGCGCCTTTGAGATTAATCTACCCAGTCTATTCATGTCAATCACTTTCTGATGGTCGTGTTGTGTTAGGAGTAAATGAATGTTCAAACCTTGTCTCATGAAGACACCTTGTAACCATCTCGCCTTGTCACCTCATAGTGCCCTTCGAAGGGTTTTCACTAATGAGATTCTCTCATTTCTCTATCTCCCGTCACCTTAGGATGCCCGTAAAGGTTTTCACCGTAAGACTCTCTCATTTTATTTCTCTCAACTTTCTTCACCTTAAGGTGCCCGCGAGGGTTTTCACCGTTAAGACTCTCTCATTTTTGCTTTCTTTCCCTGCGGTGGGCTGAGGTATTATCCATAGAATTTCCTCTAAAGGGGCCATCCCTTTTCAGCTTGTAAGTCCTAAATTCAGTCGAGGATTGAAATGTCATTCGTAGTTTCACTCGCGTGACTTGGCATTTCTCAAATACTGATCGAGAGGTCTTTTTGGTTCTTAATGTGGTTTCTGCGCGTGAGGCTAAAGAAAAAGGGGTTCAACTTCAACGGTTAGCTCATTACAACTTTCAGAATCTACACTATCTTTTCAAACGAAACAATGACTTCTGCCCCAGTTTTGTTGCTTGGGGAATCTTTGATTTTTATTTTATTATGACCGAGTCGTGTGGCGCCTACGTATCCTTCTTGAGGAATCAGGTCGAACGTAGTTCACTTTTTCTTGTGTCCTTTCTTTGTTTCTTTCTTCTATTTTGTTACACATCTTCCTTGGTGATTCCGAAAGAGGGTATATGAAAGGATTATTAAGGCTCAAAGGGGAAAACAAAGGTTAAAGTGTTTGGGTAGTAGAAAAATTGCCTCTGTCATTTCATTCTCCGAAAAATGCCAAAATACACACAAACGAAACCAATCATTGATAAATACATTAAAGAATTACACATAATATCTCTTGACTGCATCGGAATTGATGGCCATATCAGTGCATCTTCCCTCAATATCAGTTAGACATAGCGCGCCGTTGGATAATACCCCAGTCACAACAAACAGTCCCTGCCAATTTGGAGCGAACTTGCCTTTCGCTTCGGCTTGATGTGGTAGAACTCTCTTCAACACATGTTGTCCCACTTCAAATTTCCTGGGACGTACCTTCTTGTTATATGCTCTTGCCATTCTCTTTTGATACAATTGGCCATGACATACCGCTGTCAATCTCTTTTCGTCGATCAAGCTCAATTGCTCTAATCGGGTTTTGACCTATTCATCATCGTCGATCTCAGCTTCAGCGACAATTCGGAGGGATGGGATTTCAACTTCTGCGGGTATTACTGCTTCAGTCCCGTACACCAACAAGTAAGGAGTTGCACCTACCGAAGTCCGAACGGTAGTGCGATAACCCAACAGTGCAAATGGTAACTTTTCATGCCATTGCTTAGACCCTTCTACCATCTCCTCAATATCTTCTTTATATTCTTGTTGGCTACCTCAACCGCACCATTTGCTTTGGGACGATATGGTGTGGAATTTCGGTGTGTAATCTTGAACTGTTGACATACCTCTTTCATCAATCCGCTGTTAAGATTGGCACCGTTATCTGTGATGATTATCTTTGGAATTCCAAACCTACAGATGATGTGGGAATGTACGAAGTCCACCACTGCCTTCTTAGTCACGGATTTGAAGGTTTTGGCCTCCACCCACTTGGTAAAGTAATCGATCGTCACCAGAATGAACCTATGACCATTGGAAGCTGCAGGTTCTATAGGTCCGATAACATCCATACCCCATGCGACAAACGGCCATGGTGCTGACATTGTATGCAATTCGGTCGGCGGAGAATGAATCAAATCTCCGTGTATCTGACACTGATGGAATCTTCGCACGAAACTTATACAATCACACTCCATAGTGAGCCAGTAATATCCTGCTCGAAGAATATTCTTTGCCAATACATACCCGCTCATGTGTGGTCCACAAACTCCCGAGTGTATATCTGTCATCACTGTTGTGGCTTGACTCGCATCTATACATCTTAACAATCCCAAATCTGGGGTCCTTTTGTACAGTACCCCTCCACTAAGGAAAAATCCGTTCGCCAACCGCCGAATAGCCCTCTTTTGATCTCTAGTTGCCTGCTCCGGGTATATTCCTAACCTGAGGTACTCTTTGACATCATGAAACCATGGCTCACCATCCATCTCTTCTTCTATCATATTACAATAAGCATGTTGGTTTCGAACCTGGATATGTAACGGATCGACACGAACCTTGTCCGGGTGATGTAGCATTGACGCTAAAGTAGCTAGAGCGTCGGCAACCTCATTATGCATCCTTGGGATGTGCACTGATCGAAAGCGCTTGGTCAGATCATGCAAACACTGACGATACGGGATAAGCTTTAAATCTCTGGTTTCCCATTCTCCCTGAATCTGATGTACCAGAAGGTCCGAGTCCCCCAAGACCAAGACGTCCTGTACATCCATGTCCACCGCTAATCGCAACCCCAAGATACATGCCTCGTATTCAGCCATATTATTGGTACAATGAAAACGCAGTTGAGCAGTAACAGGATAATGATGTCCTGTTTCAGAGATAAGCACAACCCCTACTCCGACTCCTTTTGCGTTCGCCGCTCCGTCGAAGAAAAGCTTCCACCCTGGATCCTCGGTTAACTCCAACCCATCAATTTGCAATACTTCTTCGTCTGGAAAATACGTCCTCGAAGGTTCGTATCCGTCATCAACAGGATTCTCAGCTAAGTGATCGGCCAGGGCTTGAGCTTTCATAGCCGTCCTTGTCACGTATATGATGTCAAACTCCGTAAGTAATATTTGCCATTTTGCTAACCTCCCTGTAGGCATAGGTTTCTGGAAAATATACTTCAACGGATCCAAACGCGAAATGAGGTAAGTGGTGTAAGAAGACAAATAATGTTTTAGCTTTTGGGCTACCCAAGTCAAAGCGCAACATGTCTTTTCCAGATGAGTGTACTTGACCTCGTGGACCCTGTGAATTTCTTACTGAGGTAGTAGATGGCCCGTTCCTTCCTGCCAGTAAGATCATGCTGCCCCAGTACGCAGCCGAACGAATTTTCCAAAACCGTCAGATAAAGAATCAGGGGTCTACCCGGTTCGAGCGGAACTAGTACGGGTGGGTTTGACAGATACCCTTTGATTTGGTCAAACGCTTCCTGACATTCTGTCGTCCATTCTATCGCAGCGTCTTTCTTCAACAAACGGAATATGGGTTCACAGGTTGCTGTAGGCTGAGCAATAAACCTACTGATGTAATTTAACCTTCCCAACAAACTCATTACCTCTGTTTTATTCCTTGGCGGGGGTAACTCTTGGATGGACTTGATTTTGGATGGGTCCAACTCAATGCCCCGTCGGCTGACGATGAATCCTAGCAACTTTCCTGATGGAACTCCGAATGCGCATTTGGCTGGATTGAGCTTGATGTCGTATCTTCGAAGTCTTTGAAAGAACTTCCCGAGGTCGGCAACGTGGTCTTCTCGACGTCTAGATTTTATGATCACATCATCCACGTACACTTCAATTTCCTTGTGTATCATGTCATGGAATACCGTAGTCATCGCTCTCATATATGTTGCCCTTGCATTCTTCAAACCGAACGGCATCACTCGGTAGCAATAAGTCCCCCACGGTGTGATAAAAGCCGTCTTTTCTGTGTCCTCTTCATCCATCAAGATCTGATGATATCCCGCGTAGCAGTCCACAAAGGATCCGATTTCACGTCCGGCGCAATTATCAATCGGGATATGGATATTGGGAAGCGGGAAATTATCCTTAGGACTCGCCTTGTTGAGATTGCGGTAGTCCACGCATACTCTGATCTTCCCGTCTTTCTTTGGCACCGGTACTACGTTAGCCAACCATTCAGGGTATCGAGTGACACGAATGACTTTCGCCTGCAACAGCTTGGTTACTTCCTCCTTGATCTTTACACTCATCTCCGTCTTGAATTTCTGCAGTTTTTGCTTGACGGGAGGACATGCAGGGTCAGTGGGTAATTTGTGAACCACTAGATCAGTGCTGAGTCCTGGCATGTCGTCGTACGACCATGCAAAAATGTCTTTAAACTCCATGAGTGTTTTGATCAACTCTTCTCTCAGGTTGGGTTCAATATGGACACTTATTCTGGTTTCTTTGACGTCATCTGTGTCCCCCAGATTAACAGCCTCAGTATCATTTAAATTTGGTTTGGGTTTTTCCTCGAAGTGACTTAATTCTTCACCGATTTCTTCTATGGCTTCATCATCGCCGTATTCCGATTCACTCTCGTCACTTCTTATTTCATGTGTTATTATTTCCAAACCCGATTGACTTTCTAGACTGGGTTGATTAATCTTTAAGCACGCCATATCATTAAGATCAGTTGAAAGAAGGCTGTTCAGAAAAGTAAAAGAAGGAAAATAAACAAAATTAGACACGAAGGGAACAGAATTTCATTAATGGGAACAGTACAAGGAAAACAAACTTGCAAACTCAAATCAAAATGAATTAAAACATACAGATTTTACTCCGGGGACAACCCCCAACACAAAATTTCGAGAGAAAATAATCCAAAACAAACTACCACGACTCCTTCCGGACAGGGAGAGGAGTAGCCTTCCAATTATTCAGTTTTGCTTTCGGTCCCACAAACTGTATCTCAGCATGGCTGGATCCTTCACCATCCTCGAGCATGCATACATCTGCGAATAGGTCCTCGAACTTTCTTAAGAACTCTTCGTCTGGCCTAACCATAGGACCGGGAATCTTTGTCGTCGGATGTCCTCTTACTCCAGACCTGACGAAAGATTGGGAAAGGCGTGGAACAGGCTTCGGGAGCACCCATGTCTTCTGCTTATTCCTCTTGGCTTGTTGGATGTCCTCTGATGTTGGCTTGAATCCCAAGCCGAAGGTTCCCACGTTTTCGACCACAGATACCGGTTGTATGATTCCTTGCAGAGATGCACCTAGACCTTTGCCGGGTATGAAACCGTGTCTCAACATTTCATGAGCCACCGTGACGTCTGCAGTAATTATTCTGTCATTGGGAATGCATTCCCCTTCTGGAACTCGGTTGGCGGATACCACATCGCAGATCTGGTATACCCATGGCCCAACATCTTCTTCCGTCTCAACAAAGGGGACGATGGTGCCTGGTTGTAGATCATTCTCTCCATGGACGACGATCTCCTGTTGGTCCCACTCAAACTTGACGAGTTGGTGTAGGCTGGATGGAACTACTCTTGCGGCATGGATCCACGGTCGCCCTATCAGAAGGTTATATGACACTACCATGTCCAGCACCTGGAATTCCATGGTGAACTCCACTGGCCCAATTGTCAAGATTAACACTATGTCCCCGACCGACGCCTTGCCTCCTCCATCAAACCCTCGAACACATATGCTGTTCTTGCGTATCCTGCCGATGTCCACTTTCAACTTGTCCAGCGTAGAGAGAGGACAAATGTTAGCACTGGACCCATTATCGATGAGGACTTTGGTAACCACCGACTCCTCACACTTTACCGTAAGATATAAAGCCTTGTTGTGCTCGGTGCCTTCCTCGGGCAACTCGTCATCGGTGAAGGTGATCCGATTCGCTTCGAAGATCCTATTGGTGATCTTCTCCAAATGACTCACTGAGATTTTATCGGGTACGTGGGCCTCATTCAAAACTTTCATCAAAGCTTGCCGATGTTCTTCAGAATGTATCAGCAAGGACAGCAATGAGATTTGCGCCGGAGTCTTCTTCAGCTGTTCTAAGATAGAATAATCATGCAGCTTCATCTTTTTCAGGAATTCTTCTGCCTCTTCGTCAGTTATCGGCTTTTTCAATGTTGCCGGAGTGATCTTCCTCAATTCCGCAGGGGCAAAACATCTCCCCGAGCGGGTCAAACCTTGCGCTTCGCAAACTTCCTCTTTCACTTCCTTTCCTTTGTAGGTTGTCGTAATCCGAGCATAATTGCATGGAATAGCTCTGCTATCAGTTATTGGCAACTGTATTGCTGGCTTGATGATGAAAGGATCCATTCGAACGCCTGCTACCGTCAAGACGGGCTTGGTTGCTACCCCTGGTACAACTATTTTTACTTCCCCCGGCCTCACCGGTACTTCGTTCACACTTCCCTTTTTTGCTTCCAACCCTCCTGGTACGTCCTTCTTGCAAACGGATGGCTCATCAAAGCTCGGCCCCTTTCTCATTCCTACCCCACTAGACTTGATCATCATTACAGTCTGGGAGGCTTTCTCCTTTCCTTCTTCCACCCGTACCAACTCGATCATGTTGGTCTCATGATGAGTTGGAAGTAGATTTTGGTTGATGTTGGGCTCTGTTGGAGTCTGGACCTCAATCCTGCGAGTGTCGATGAGCTCCTGGATGACTGTTTTCAATCTCCAACACTTTTCCGTGTCGTGTCCGGGACATCCTTAGCAGTATGCACAATTTACTGAATGGTCCAGGTTCTTTGGAAGAGGGTTTGGTAGCTTAGCTTCAACCGGATTTAGCAACCCTACTTGCTTCAACCGGTGGAACAGACTGGTGTAAGACTCTCCCAGGGGAGTGAAAGTCTTTGGCCTTGGCGCCCTGTCACTCTTGAATGCTTGGTTCGGATGAAAACCCGCACCCGAGGGGTATCTATAGGCTCTTAGGGGTGGATAATTGCTTTGCGGGTTTGGTGCACGCCATGGTGCATGGACGGGAGGTGCGGCATATGAGTGAGCGTGATGGACAGTGAAATGGGGATCAGGTGCCGGATAGTAGTGTTGCGGGTAGTTGTATGGATTGTGGAGGTAATTTTGGTGGTGAGGTTGTGGCGGGTTATATTGGGGTGCGGGGCCTCTGTTTCTGAACCATGTTCCGGACTCGGCTGCCGCGACTTCTTCTCTCCTCTTTTTCCCAAGCACTCCTCCGGTACCACTTTGAATAGCTTGGGTGGTGGCTTTCAATGCTGAGTAGCTCATGATCTTGTTGGCTTTCAAGCCTTCCTCGATCATAGCCCCCATTTTTATCACCTAAGTGAATGACTTGCCCATGGACGTCACCAGATGTCCGAAATAGGTTGGCTCTAGTGTCTGCAAGAAGTAATCCACCATCTCGCTCTCTCTCATAGGCGGATCTACCCTTGCTGCCTGTTCCCTCCAGCGGAAACCGAATTCTCTGAAACTTTCCGCGGGTTTCTTCTCTAATTTTAGCAATGATAAGCGGTCGGGGATTATTTCAAGATTGTACTGGAACTGACCGATAAAAGCTTAAGCCAAATCATCCCACGTAAACCATCTGCTGGGGTCCTGTCTAGTGTACCACTCCAGCGCAGATCCTCCCAGACTCTGACCGAAGTAAGCTATCAGAATCTCGTCCCGTCCTCCGGCTCCTCGCATTTTACTACAAAACCCTCGGAGGTGGGCTACGGGATCACCATGCCCCTCGTATAGGTCAAACTTGGGCATTTTGAACCCGGTCGGCAACTGGACATCTGGGAATGGACACAGATCCTTGTAAGCGACACTGACCTGGTTGCCCAAACCGTGCATGTTCCTGAAGGACTGCTCCAGGCTTTTAACTTTTCGAATAACTTCCTCATGCTCCAAACTTTGGAAGTGCTTTTTCGGTTCTGCCGGGTTATCCCAGTGAGGGGTGTGTGGATGCGGTTCAGGAGCCCTAAAGGTAGGCTCGGGAGGATAGTAAGGGTTGTCATGGATTTGAACATGCGGCTCACCGGACGACTTTTGTAGAGTAGCAGGTGGAGGTGCCACAAAAACAGGGGTGACCGGGGGAGGAGGATTTTGTTTGGCTGGTGGAATTTGGGTGGTATAAGGGTTTTCCCCTTGATAGTATGGATAGATCGGGGCGCTTGTCGAAGGATCAAGGGGTGGATGTTCTGGAGCTGATGCGAGAGTAGGGAGGTTTGGTGAAGACTGTCCCCTAGCCCAGGCTAGGTGCATCTCTGTTATCTGCTGTTTCAACCGGTCTACCTCTTCTTTCATGATCTGTATCTCTGATTTCTCTTCCTCGAGGCTCTTACCAGAACTAGACATGCTTACTGTAATCGGTCCTTTGGATCTAGTACGGTAATGATGGCTGGCCAGTATATTCTGTCAAACCAACTGCTAAACTTTTCCGGAAATGCAACAAACTTGTTAGTTTACCGAGTTTGACAGATATGTTATAGCACGTTGGATGCAATGCACCTAACCAAATAACCCTTTCTAAATGTACTCTTAACATGCGTCATTCCAGCCCTTTTTTTCTTTTTCTTTTCTTTTTTTTTTCTTCTTTTCTTTTATCCTTTTCAACTATCCTTGAAAGCCTTATTGTTATTAACATTCGTATTCTTTTCCTTTCTTTTTTTTTTCTTTTAGTGGTGGTCGAATCTTATGTGGATTGCCTACGTATCACGTCCCCGCGTGAATCAGACCGAGCGTAGTTCTGGTAACAAGATTGTGGCAAAATTCAGTAACTTTTATACCAAATAAAACCTTAAAGTTACAAAACATGTCTTACAATAATCGACAAAATAGAGGAATGCTTGACTCGAAAAAGGAAAATAAAATGCCAACCAACTTGACTCAATATTTCAAAATACATTTTTAAATCAGAAGTCTAATGCTCTAAAATTCCCGGGGGCCCGCGAGGCATCATTCGGCCTTGCCGCGGGCCTTGGTGTGAGGTCCTTGTGTAATCCCCTTAAATCTCTCATGATCTGATGAACGTAGCCCATAACCGAAGCAAAAAGGGCAGGGCGGGGCATCTGTTCGCAAGCTAAACACTTCATGGTGACATAGTGCCCTATTTCTCCAATTATGTCCTTGATCATGTCCCTTTCTCTGAGTAGCTGTTCTATCTGCTGGTTTTTCGCCCCCAATCTTCGAGCATTGTTGGTGACTTGGTCTAGGAGCCTATCCACTTGTTCTTGCAGTCGGGCCATCAAATCGTGGCAACGGTCGAGGTCTGCTCTGGCATCTCGGGCTTGCTTGAAAACCCGCTCCCGGAGGATAACATTTGCTTCCCTTAGACTGGTGATGATCTCAGTGTAATCTTCTTCCACCCGTTGTAGGTGAAGTGCATGTTGATGTGCCTCCTTTCTCCAGCTAGAACGGATCCTCATTGTTTGGGCCCTCGACTCTTCCAATTCTCTTTGGACATCGGCAACTTGGCTTCTCAAATCCTTTATCAACTTTTCGTCTGCTCGACTCCTCAACTGTCTGTCAGCATCCCTTTTCATTTGCGGGATTTGAGCCCTCAAAAAGTCATTTTCTTGTGCCAACTTCTTTTTATCTCCTTCGTCGGCGGCGGCTTGCATATCCTTTTCAAATTAGAGATCTTGGACCCGTTGCTCTATCTTGCCGATCCTTGTTCTGTAAACCTCTTCCTTAGCCAACCAGTCCCATTGTTCTTGTGACGCTTCAGCAAATTCCCTGAGGTGAGGTCTTTTGGCTGGTCTTTCACCCGATGTTTCTCCTTTGTACCAAGTAAGATATCCGGGTACAACCTCTCCTCTAGCTCGATCCTGCACACAAGTGTTTGCCTCCAGATATTGGCATTTGCTCCAGATCTGGCGGACCCTTGCTTCTGGGAATTGACCATCGGGACCAATTTCAATAACCTGGGTACTCTGGTCTTCTTCTTTGGGTACTATCTGGCACCTCCCGAGCTGTCTCAACACCCGATGGGGCGCATAAGGTTGAATGCTTTTAAGTCCCATTAAGAGAAATGGGGACTTAGCTGCTGGCATGTACACGATTCTGTCTATTTGTAACCAACCCAACGTCCATTGTATTTGACTTGCGCTGAGAGCCTGAAAGTATGCCCTCCATGCCAATGTTCCTTCAAGCAAGACGGTCTTATCAATCCTTGTATAGAATTTGCTTATGCAAGTTTTCTCAACCAACCCATATCTCAAGAATTGGGTGCGGCGACACAGGTGCTCGATCATCCACATCTGTAGCAGTAAATTACAACCTTCGAAAAAATCTCCTCCGGCTTTGCAGGTTGTGAGAGCTCGATATATGTCTGATAGTATCATGGGAGCAAGAGTACTTTCGCTTTGGTCAAGCAAAGTACTGACGACTCCGGCTACCTTTATATCAATGTTCCCGTCTTTCTTTGGGAATACCACGAGTCCTAAGAAGGCTATCATGAAAGCAACTCGTCTGTGCTCCTCCCATTTCTGGCGATTACCCTTGCTGCATAATTTGTTTTCTGGCTTGTCGAAACCTCCCACATGACCGTACCTTTGGTAGATGAAGTTTAAAGTACAAAACCCTTGTGCTAGATCTGGGTTACGTACCGTTCTGGCTGTCTTCAGTGAGTCTAAAAACCGGTGTATGGCGACAACCCTGGGGGCGATTAGATATTGATGCCCCAATGGTATATCAGGTGTTTCCAATGTATCCGGTCATCTCCTCCACAGTTGGGGTGAGCTCGGAGTCCGAGAAGTGAAAGACATTATGCGCGGAGTCCCAATATGTGACTAAAGCTCTTATGATGTCCCCTCGAGGTTTTATTTCTAGCAGACCCGTGAGACCTTTCAAATACTTTTTAACCTCATCCTGCCCTTCCTTTGCCTAGATCATCCCACCATAGTCGTATTTGTACCGGGATTTTAGTCATGAGTGAAAAGGGTTCATTTTGAATCGTGCTCATCCTGCACATTTATTTGAAGAAGAAGATCATTTTGGCTGGCAATGATTTTTTCAAAATTTACAGATTTTGGTATATATTTTTTGAAAAATGGCAAGTTGGACCCGACGGGGGTTGCCTACGTATCTCGCATCCGGTGAGAATCAAACCCGCGTAGTTCGGTCCGTCAAAACAAACTATTTTCTTTTATTGACCGACAAACAACAACAACAACAACAACAACCCAGTATAATCCCACTTAGTGGGGTCTGGGGAGGGTAGTGTGTACGGAGACCTTACCCCTACCCTAAGGTAGAGAGGCTGTTTCCAAATAGACCCCCGACATCCTTCCCTCCAAGAACTACCCACCTTGCTCTTGGGGAGACTCGAACTCACAACCTCTCGGTTGGAAGTGGGGGTTGCTTACCATCGGAGCAACCCCTCTTGTCGAAAACACATTTTGTTAAGAAACACATTTTCTTTTATTGACCGACAAAGAAAACACATTTTGTTAAGAAACCCATTGTCGGCAAAGTCAACCTTCCGTCGTCTTTTATTAGCAAACTGAACTATTGATTTGTTGGTAAAACACACTTTTGTATTTTCTGAAAATATCTATTTACCCATACTGTTTCCTTTTGTTTTTTCGTTTCTTTTCAGTATTAAAACAAACATGGTATAGCAGGATGGTCTTTTCATTTCAGGTTGCCTGTCCTAGACGGACCCAACCCCTGTGTTGAGTCCCCTAAGTCAAATGCAACGTGATGCAAATAAGCGTTTCCTACTAGGGATCCGGTATGCGGTTATGTTATTCTAAGTTCAAAACCTCGGTGCATGATCTAGACTGTGTACCCAAGCGGACAACTCGGGCTGAGGAAGGAGCTCCTTTCCAGGAACCAAAAGGCCAACCGGCTTAGAAACTTTCCGAGCCTCTTCATTATTTTGGGGTATGACACTAACAGAATAAGGAGTCTCAACCAGTGAGCACATCCCCGGGGGTGAGAAGTGAAGGGTTTTCGGCACAGTTTTATATACAATTCACGCAATATCAAAGCGGTAAATATATAGCAGTTTGTATATACGGTGCAACTAGTATCAAAGCGGTAGACATGTATCACATTAATTAAACATATAATAAAATCAGATATAGACAAAAACAACAATTTAACTGAGCTCGAATTCTTAGACCCTGAACCGAAGTTCAGAGAAAGTTATCCCCAGCAGAGTCGCCAGAGCTGTCACACCTCCTTTTGGCGCACCCGCGAGGGCGCGAGGGAGTTTTTCCAATTAAAGGACAATCGAGATGGGATCCATTTATTAAATTCAGAGTCGCCGCTTGGAAAAATAATGGTGTCCCAAGTCACCGGTTTGATCCCGAACCGAGGAAACTTATGACTTTGTAATATAGTCTGCGAAACTAGAAAACCGGATAAGGAACTCTGTTAACCCGGGAGAAGGTGCTAGGCACTCCCGGATTCCGTGGTTTTAGCACGGTCACTCAACTGCACTTTTTGCTTTTATCTGATTTCTTCATATATTTTAACTATGTATTTTTAATGCTCCGCTTTTATTTTTAGAAGAATTGCGACGTCACGAAAACACATTTCGAGTCACACCGCAACCAGTACGCCTGTGACTTTAATGTATTTCAGTTCCGCCGAGAGTAAGATTTGGGTCACATAAATGCGCACCCGTATTTAGGAAAGTAATTTACTTATAAATTGTGTCTAAAGAGTCTATCGTCTTTATTAACTTTGGGGAAAGGACCGTGAAATTCACTAAACGGCCCTTCCAAGTCTAAGTTTTTGTAACAACTAATTTGAGGGCCCCGCAATTGTGTATTTTCGTTTGGCGAGGCTCATCTCACTTTTATTTAGAGGCCGATCCTAACCCGACTATATTTCTATGTATGTTTTTTTCCTTAATCTATTATGTTACCAAACATTCCAGGCCCGTCAAGTTTGGTCGTTATTGGGCCTAGATTTCCGGAATGGGTTTTATTACATTATAAGCAGGTCCAGGTCTTTACTTTCAATTGCTGGCCCAGTATTCGTATGAACATGGTTCAGGCCCAGACCAGATAGGAATAATAATGGTATAAGCGAATGACTAAAGACAAGCCCACACATTTGGAATTAACAAAGGAATTAACTTGCACTTTTATTTATCAATAAAGAAAATCAGTACTCGAATTATCAACGTTAACTACGAATCAATTGTCTACTATACACGAAAGCTTGAACTACAGGCTACTTCTTCCTCTATTAATGAGTTTGCACTAACCCTTGAAGTTCATACTAGTTCTGAGAAAGTGGTTCAATGTATAAGAAACCTGAAGAACAGTAAGACTAATTATTTACAAACTATCTAAGGCCAAGGTGAGTTATGCAAAAGATAACAATTATCACTGATTTGGTCGCGAGCTAAACCCCTTGTCATCATTAATCTGTCCTGATTAAAGTCGTTATATCATCTAGCTATTCCCTTTTTAATACTTGACCAAATCTGAACTCCTGATCCTTAAAAATTAATTAACTACATGAGCTGTGATTTTATAGTCTAATTACTCAAGTGAACACTCACACTCCTAAATTCGAATGGCTTTAAGATTTTAGCAGAATCACATAACAGGCTTTACCACGACCTAGTTCATTGTAGGGTTATTATCCCAATCACAGCTCAATCTGGAGTTTTCTTCTTTAAATCCTACTCGTGTCTATATGCAGATTCATGGCAATATGGATAGCTATGCGATCTTAGTCTACGAAAACTACTGTGAGGATCAATTAGCGGTTTTAAAACTGTGATATGAGAGCTTTCGTTTTAAAGTTTTTACCTGAATAAGCCAAATGATATACTATTACTACATTACTGGCTATTACAAATGTTTTTGTGTTGGTTTTTCTACTATTACATTCTACACTACAATTTAAACCTCAAATCTAAACTAATACTAACACTGATAACATTGTTGAACTATACAGTATACAATAGCATTGAAATTTAACTGAGGCTTCACTTTCATTCAACCAAATCACCATTACAACTTCTAATCGAACAAAGGAATACCTGGAAGTCACAATGAGTAAAAATCGGTTGCAGCAGCAGAAGATACGACAACAACAGCAGCAACCGGACAGTACAACAACAACAGTAGACACCCAGCAACAAGTCCAGAGACACAAATGCAATAAACCAATACCAAAAAAACCACACCAGCAAACAGTAACCAAATACTCTACACACCAGTGGTAGCCAAACCCCACCACACTTAGCAACCGGACACAACACCAAACAACAAACCAGGGCCAGCGACAAACAGAAGCAAACACCCAGCAACAAGTCCAGAGACCAAATGGCAATAAACCAATACAAAACCCAATCCAAGCTTAATAAAACAGTGAGCCAGTGAAGAAGCACAATGTTTTCTTCCTTAGTTTTCTCTCAAACTATCTCCCTCAAAGCTATGTATGTATGTTTTTATCTGAAATCTGTGTCTCTCTTTCGTGTCCCTCAACATCCAGTCCTAAGTCTGTATATATAGCTTTTTAACCCAGCTCCTAATGGTGCCCCTAACTAAACTAATACCCCTGCCCATTCCTACCTCTGCCCAGACCCTATTGCTCCCTGAACTCCCACTATCCATTGTCCATGTATGGGCTTTATTAGTTAAACAATAATCTCTGTCCAGACATGGCTAAGTGCCCTGCTGTGACAGCAGGCTCCACTGTCCAACTTCATGTGCAGGGCATTAGAAATATTTTAAAATGCTAACACCTAATTTCCTAGTCAGCTAATTCCAATCCTAATTTCAGTTTCAAATCAAACAAAACTAAACTCACTTCAACAATGCTAATCACTGTCCGGAATTTTAACCAACCAAACCTACGCAGTTAAACGACGACATTCAATTAACTACAACACATAACATGGATAACAAATTAATCGGCCAAACAGTGATTCTAAAATCTCGGCCAAAGTGAAACTAGGTATTCGACGATGCTAATCGAAACGAATAACTATCCTATGACAAACACATTCGAATAAATAACAGAATACAATTTGACCAAATAAAAGGTCTTTGAGGGGAGAAGACAGATAGGGACGACCAACAGGAACGAGAAGAGAATTAAACGAATTGAACTAAACCAATACCCAAACAACACATACCTAATTGAAATAGATAGGAAAGGGAGATTACCTTGAACGAAATCGAAATCAAAGCAAAAATCGGGTTGTTTTGAGCTTGGACTTGAATTTGGAGTCTAACGGACTTTAATTGAGATGTTTTCAAGCGAAAAAATCCCAATTAAATTCTATTAGGCTTCAACTTTTCTCGAATCTAAATGAAGACTCTAATTTTGAAATCTAGGGTTCATAGGCTCAAATTTGGGGATTGGGGCTTTGGGTTTGATTCGAGCAAAACTAAGGGTGGTTTGGGTGTGAGGGTGGTCTGGAGGTGCTAGGGTATGAGTTTGGGCTCGATTGGAATGGATGTTCAAATTCCGGCGAGTTTCAAAGGAATATTCGAAGAGTTCAGGCCATATTCGAGCCTAACCATTGGTAGATCCGTGTAGAGGGGGTTTAGGGGGTTTTGTGGTGTTAATTTGGTTGGGATTGGCCTACCGGAACCGCCGCGAGGCGATTTCCGGTAGGCGGAGGGCGGCGGAGGCACGACGGAGGTTTTATCGTCTCTGAGAGAGACGAGCAAGGTCTAGGAGAGAATGAGAACGGGTAAGGGGGTATTGGGGTTCTTTGGGTGTGTTTAAAATTAGAGTTTTAATCACGGCCGTCGGATCAAACTTGATCAACGGCCTGGATTATTTTTTAAGCATCAAACAACGTCGTTTGATTAAGTTGGGGTCCGGGTATATTTGGGAATTGATTGATTAATATGGGCCGTTGGATAATAAAATCCAACGGTCCAGATCAACGGGGCCACTTGGGGTTGGGCAGATCGGGTAAGGGATTGGGGCTTTGTAATGAATTACATTGGGCCTGGTTTTGCTATGGCCCAATTCCGATTTTCCTTCTTTGTTATTTCCTACACTAAACTTTATATTGTATTACATACATATATATATATATATATATATATATATATATATATATATATATATATATATATATATATATATATATATAATCAGATTAATTTGTAACACACATAATTAATTATACTAACAATTGACATACGTAAATACCGAATCCTTACATATGTACATTAAAATGACAAGAAATGCGAGAAATACATTTTTTATGATTTTCTCATTTTCGTAAAAAAAAATGAACTCAACTATTTCTAAGTACGGAACTAACCCTACAAATATAAATGCGACATATTTGGTATATGTATTTTTGTTTATTAACTTTAGGCAAACAGACACGGACCCACAAATGCAAGCGATAAGAAAAAGAACATGTGATCCCCAAACATTGCAAACAAACAAAAACTCTTTTATTTTTGATATTTTGGGAGTAATTCTCGTATAGGGCGAAAATCACGTGCTCACACCACACACGATTCTCCAAGAGCAAAATCACTCCAAAACACTTGTAAGTCACTCTTTACTTAATTCTTTCAATTCCTAATATCATTAAACATATTTTTCAAGAGAAATAAAAGGTTTTCATGGAAGAAATTCTTGTTTTTGGGTAGAACCTAGATTTTTCATGAATTGGGGAATTGGACCTCGATTTGAGGTCCGATTTCGAAACAAATCATATAATTGAACACATGAAGGAATGGGTAACCAGATTTTTGTTCAAACCCCGAGTTTCGACCACATGGGACCAGGGGCATTTTTGGGAAATTTTGGGCTAAACTTTGAGAAAACCATTTTATGCATCCAAACCAATTTTTATAGTATATATTAAAGTAATTGAACCAATTGTGACTAGATTCGAGCAAGTTGAAGGCTGAAATTCGAGGTAAAGCTATAGTTGAAGGATAATTTGGACTTCAAAGCTTAGAGGTAAGTGTTTTATCTATCCTAGCTTGAGGGAATAGGATTTATGTGCTATTAGCTATGTGATCGAGTGCGGTGTATGGCCTGTGATGACGAGCATCCATACGCTGGCATCTAGCATGACCGTGAGTCATTTGTTGATATCTATTGTAGGATGTTTTTAAGATATAATCTTGAACCCTTGCCGGGTTGTGAAGTTGATCATTGCTTTCCCTTGCCGGGACTTTATTGTGAAGTTGATTATTGTTTCCCTTGCCGGGACTTTACTATGATGATTATTGTGTCCCTTGTCGGGACGGTTCATGTTAATTGTTTTCATTATTTTGCCCTTAACTGTGATTGTTATTTGGGTGAGAAAGAGCGATAATGCACGAAGGGTGATGCCGTGCATTGTTTATTGATTATACACGAAATGTAATGTCGTGCCTTGTTTTATCGATTATGCACGAAGGATAATGTCGTGCCTTATTTTATTGATTATGCACGAAGGGTAATGTCGTGTTATTGATTATGCACGAACGATCATGTCGTGCCTTGTGATATTGATTATGCACGAAGGAACATTCCGTGTCGTTGTTATTTGAACCATGCACGAAGGATCATGCCATGCTATGGATGTGAGGATGAGAGTAAAAGCACGAAGGGTGATGCCGTACAACTATTTGAAATTTCCTGGTTTTGATAATAGCTGTTTACATTATACTCTGATTTTCTTTCCTGATTTAATACATGATGTTGATTGTGTTTCCCCGAGTATGATACTTCTTTGTTAATTGTGTTACTTGATAATCCTGTTATTTTATGGTATGTACATATATAGAACTGCACAGGTTTATGTGAGTGTCTGGTCCTAGGCTTGTCACTACTTCACCGGGATAGGCCAGGCACTTACCAGTACATGAGGTCGGATTGTGCTAATACTGCACTTCTGTGTATTTTTGCACAGGTCCAGGTTTCGAGCCGGAGCAACAGCATCAGTAGAGTACTTGTCGGATTTTCTGAGCATTTCGAGACCGAGGTAGCTTGCAGGCATCCGCAGGCCTGGCGTCTCTTCTATTTACTTATGTTATAGCAGAAACGAGGCAGACAACTTTCGAGCAAGCGCAGGAAAATAGATCACCTCTGAACATATACAAACAGCAAAACCATTTAGTTTCAACACCACTTTAGACCCTGATCCAATAAGAATGACTCGTCGAGCAGCATACCAAATTCACAAATCAACTGCTTACGGCCAGATTCTAACTTGAGGAATCAACCGAACACAAAGGCGAGATGAACAGTCCACACCAAAAGGATTGCGACAAATTTGCTTATGGCAAGAAACTGTATCAATTTAAAACTATCAAGTAGTGGGACTAAACGACAGTAAACAAGAGATATTTCAAGAAGATTCCCTGATCTATTTCATATCAAGCCTCATTTAACCAAACATGAACATTTATGAGAACTACAAACTAACATATGATAGGTTTGCCCTCACGTTAATAGTCACATAATCCATTTGGGATTCAGTTAAACATGACGAATACTACTTTGATTAGATTATTTCAGAAAGAAACAAACCAAATGTATTCATGTACCTAATCTAGAGCACCCCTTTTATACCCAAACCTAGAAGCTTCCTTCAAAATCTGAAAATATTCCCCTCTAGAATGAATTCGGACAGATGGAGAGAGGGGATCAATCCAAAATCAATCCACGGTCCCTATTTGTCGGAATTCATTCTCATGGGAGACGAAAATCTGTCAGTGAGACCATTAGAATCTTGCTGACGTGGTGAGATAAGGTGCATGTGAGTGAGTTTGGCTCACTCGCCTGAGATTTTGCGAGTTTGAAGGTGATGTTGAATAGCGCCATCTCTGAGGTCTTTGAGATTTAGGTTAATCTCTCTTTTCTTTTAATAAGGGTTATTTTGGGTAATAGGTCGAGTCGGATCAATGGGGCAGGGCGGGTTAATGAGTGGAAGGTTGGGCTCAATTAAATTTGGCCCAAATTGCTTTTAATTTCTGGTTTCTCTTTTACCTTTTCTTAAACTTCAATTGTTTTCTTTTTCTCTTTTCTTCTTTTCAAATTAATATTAAGACCTATATTAATTATTAAACTATATCAACTTACAAAATTAGATTAATCATTCAACATAGTATTTTCAACAATTAATTAAACCCTAGATTAAAGAAAAACTATAAAAAGTCAAATTAAACAGTTAAAGATGCAAAATGAATTATTTTTTTTGTCATTTTCTAATTTTTGTAAAATAACTAACTTACTAATTAACCTAAAAATATAAAATGAAGTCCTAAATGCAAATGCATGGTATTTTTTGTATTTTTTCATGATTTAAGTAAAATAAATTATCACAAAATCCTATAAAATTGTAAAAAATGGAGAAACATTATTTTTCTTGAATTTGTGGGAGTAATTCATATAGGAAAAAAATCACGTGCTCACACAAAATGTAGTATTGTATCGTGCTTTACATATTCAATTTTTCTGAAATAAAATAGTTTTTTCGCAGTCGGTAAGCTTTTCATACCAACAAGGTAACCTACAAAATGTATTGTATCGCGCTTTACATATTCAATTTTTCTGAAACGAAATAGCTTTTTCGCAGTTGGTCAGCTTTTCAGACCGACACGACAACACACAAAATATAGTATTGTACCGCTCTATACATATTTATTTTTTTCTAAAACAAAACAGCTTTTTCTTGATTTATCCTTTATTATCTTTTATTTTCATGTATGTTGCTTTAGTTATAGTTGTTGTGCTTTTATCTCTTCGAATATTATGTTACGAAATTTCAATCTTCAGATTGGTCTTCTTCACTAAGGCCAATACGTTGAATGTTGGAACTATCATATCATCAAAAGGTCATGCTAAAAAATAAGATGTAACAAGACTGTGGAACATAATTTTATTTGATAGGTATTTCAATACAAACAAGTACAGACACTTATTACAAAAATATTACGAAAACAAAACACTAGGTGTATCCTTGATAGTTGGGTACAATCGACAAACTTGCATCGGGAGCTGGATTACCACCGCAAGCCAGACCAACTGAAGGACATTTACGACGGTCGTGTCCTGTTTGCGAGCATATGCCATATTTATGCGCATAACGGTATCACCAATATCCATTTGGTTATGTATATGCATTCTCTTTTGCAATTGCATCTTGCACAATACTCCTTGTTATACAGCATTTTAAATGGTACAGGCGCCCAATAATGCTCAGCACCCAATGGCTGCAACTGCCCATTATATGTATTTACGTATGCATCAACACTATATTGCTTATTAACATAGTTGGTTTCCTTTAAACCAACTTGTTGAAAGCACTTCATGGCATGTGTGCATAGCATGAGGTAAATGGATCATTTCTCATATGGACACAACCTGCTAGCTCTATTCACGGTGTGTAGATTATTCCCCCAGTATCCGCGGATAGCGGTGCAAACTTCAAAAATATCCCGATCTTGATCGTGCTATAAATATGAATGCCAATATGCTCGCCTCATATATTTCTCAAATCTTCTTATTGGTATGGCATAAATTGAACACCCTTATCCATCAATTCCAATGCAGCTCTATGCCTTTCAACAAACCTCTCCGCAATCTATTTGAATGACATCCGAACTATGGCAGTGACAGGTAATCCATATGCAGACTTCAATAAGCCATTGAATGACACTGATACATTTTTAGTCAGGACTCCCCATCGTCTGCCACCATCAGCATGAATGTCCACATGTGAAGCTCATGTCTCATCAGCCAAGTATAGGCTCGTGGATATAACTGTCGGATCGCTTCCATGCGTCTCGTGAATTTGCACTGATGGTGCTCAGTTGTAGCCATCCATATTAAATCATGCAAGGCCTTATCGTGATATTTCTTCTGAAAATTGTCCTTCAGGTGCCTCACACAGTAACAGTGGTATGCATATAGTTCCTGCCATTCAGGAAAATTCTATACATAACTTAAAAAACCACCATGCCGATCACATATTAGACAAATACCTAAATGTTGTTTGACAACGTGCTGCTTCAAGTGGTTCAAAAAACATATTCACGTCTCTTCGTTTTCATTGGCACAAATGGCAAAAGCTAGTAGAAATATTTGTCTGCTGGCATCTACTGCATCTGCGATCAAAAGCTTAATATCATACTTTCCATAGACATGAGTACCGTCTATGGAAATTACAAGACGACAATGCACAAAATTATCAATTGCTGGTTTAAATGACCAGAACACATAGTTGATAATATATTTCGATCTTACCGGACTCCGCTCAAGCCTCTATTCAACAACAGTCACATGGTTAAAGTGTTTCATTGCGGCCATGTACTTGGATAGAGATAAAAATGACTTATCCCAGTCAACATAAATAATTTCAAAAGTACGTTTGCGCCCGATATATGCCTTTCTTTTGGTTATAGTACACACATACTCCTGGTGGACGGCTATAATGCACTCTTTGAACTTAAAACTAATGGACACTTCCACGTATGAAATCAAGACAAGAGAAATTAAGTCTACATCCAAGTTGAAATGATTCTCATTGAATATATTGATTTCACATCTGTGGGTGCTAATATATTTACCCACTTTCTAACCCGACTTCTTCTTGCTGGCACGCAATATTTAGTTACAACCCATAAACTCTCTATGGTATACAACCTTGTATACCTACGGAGTTGACTCCCTTACCGTCATCTCACGGCACTCTCACGATGTAGATTTTTACATCCCCGATTAGGCAAGCTTTATAGGGAAATACATGCCCTTTTCCAGCACTGCTGTTCTAAACTCATCCCACCTCGCTGATCAAAATTTGTCAGCATCCCTTATGAGGGCCTCCACATCCAGACTACTTGGCAAATTATCAAGGTAGGAAATATTCCGCTCATGAAACGGCACGTGGGGCTCATACACTCTTGGTCTAACAAAAGGTGGATGAGAATGCTCCCTCATCAGCCCAGGTTCGACATTCGCTTCCTCCTCATCATCACCCTCATCAGGGAAGGGTGTGTCATCTTCAAACGCATCGGCATTGTTGTCATAATCACTATCATCTTCCTCACTCTGCGCATCTGCCAAATCACGAGTCAATACGTCGTCTACGGATAATTGTGTGAGGTCAAGAATATCAAGTTGCTCGTTTTCACTACACAAAAAGAAAAAAAAATGATAAACTACTCAAATTGATAAACATTTCACATATAGTTATATCACTTCACTTACAAGTCGTATTGTATTGACATTTAATAATGGACATTTTCTTGTTGGTGATGACTCCGGAATGGACCATCATGATCCAACATGCCAGAACTACGCATATTACAACTAGGAGCGAGGTCATAACTTGTAAAATTCATATTCGGACGGTACCCCTGTGGAAAATATGTGTGTTAATACAAATCCATTCAACATAAAATAAATATCGCTAAAGAGTAGAAAAATTGAAGTTTACCAGTCGTCTTTGTGAGCACGTGATTTTTGCCTTACTTGAGAAGTACTCCCAGAAAATTCGAAAATAAAAATAGTTTCGTGTTGGGCATGATTTTTGTGATTTTGTGTTATTTTATCTTTTTGTGTGCACGTTTATTTATTTAAATTAAAAATACAAAAAAAATATATGCTAGGTTTTGCATTTTTAGTGTTTGATATCGAAGTCATGTGATTTACATTTTTAGGTGATATGTAATTATGTACGTTAATTGTAGTAAAAAATAGCGGTGTTATAGGTTAGTATATGTACATATGTGTGTATATATATATATATATGTATATATACATATATATATATATATATATACACATACACATATAGTACATCATGAAGATCCGATCTGGGCCAAAACTTAGTCTAAAAACCAGGCCCAAACGAATTTCCTCTAATCCAGCCCAAATACCCGTCCAAGCTTCAGCCTGTGTAACGCTTGATCTGGACCGTTGGATTTTATAATCCAACGGCCCAGATTAATCCATAAATCCCCAAATACACTCAGACTATGACTTGACCAAACGACACCGTTTGGTTTAAGTGAAGGGGATCCTGATCGTTGATCGTAAATGATCCAACGATCAGGATTCAATCTCATATCTCGTATATAAACTCATTTTCATACCCCGCCCCCCCTTTCAGACCCCCCCCCCCTCTCCCTGCATCTCCCTCAGAAGCTCTCAAAGACCCGGCGTAACGCCGCCCTCCTCCGCCGTGCCCCGCCTGCCGGAAATCGCCTCACGGCGGTTCCGGTAGGCCAATGGCCACCAAACCAATGCCAAAATCTTCCCCTCACCTCACCCGTTACGAACCCAGCCTCCGCTAACCTCGAATCACTCCGGAGCTCCTCGAATCTTCATTTGAAGATTCGAGTCAAGCTCGAACCAATGCCAAATCACCCCAAACTCACCCCAAACCCTCACATGGCCTCCCTCGTACCCCCGCCGGCTTTCGTTTGCCTCGAATCTAACCAAAAATGCAAAAGCCCCAAATCCGAGCCCAAGAACCCTAGTTTTTGAAGAAACCCAATTCGAGCCGGGTTAGCCGTAATTGAAGTCCAAGGGACTTTAGTCTAGGTGTTCTCAATCGAGAACATCTTGATTAAAGCTCGTTTGGCTTCAATAGTTCCCAAATCTTAGTTCGAAGCTTGGGTCGGCAGATTTCTTACGAGGTATTCATTCCTTCTTTGGTCGATTTAATTCGATTGTGTGAATATGTGTGTTTGTTTTATTCATTGTTTCAGTTCTCATCTATCATGCTTTTAATTTCTCATGTCAGTCGATCTGTTCTCCTCCTTTGAGGCCTTTTATTTGGCCAATTCCCTCTGTTTTTAATAGTTAAAATGAATCATAGGTTCAATGTGATTAAAGTCGTCAAGGAATTAGTTCGTAGTATTGATCCCTGAATCTGCCTGTATGCCATTCATTAGTGTAGGGGTTTGTTACTGTTCGATTCAGATTAAAGGGGGTTAATTGGTTGTAGTTAATAGGTTAATTTTTAAATCACATACCCATACAAGGGCTAGTGGAACCTGCACAGCAGGGCATCCCACTGAGGTTCCTGCCACCAGCATTGTTTAATGCTTGAGTCCATACATTGGACAGTAGATAGTGGGGTTCAGGGAATAGGGATGGGCAGAGGGGAGTTTCTGAGTCTTCTGGTTTTTAGGAGTTCTTCTAACTATAAGTATAAGGGGCTAACGGGAGAGCAGGGGGACAGTCAGAATAGGAGAATTGGAGAATACCTAAAAGAGGGAGAGATTCAGACAGTGAACTAGAGTACCTGGAGAGCAAAAATACAGAGATTAGAGAGTACCTGGAGAGAAAAACAGATACAAAGATACAAAAAGAAGCTACTGTTTCATTGGCTCCTGTACTGTTTCGTGTGTTTTGATCCAGTGTCTGAGTATTTGGTCGCTGGTTTGTTGTTGTTCTGGTGTTGTTGGTAGTGCTGGGCCATTGTTTTAGCTGTGTTGAGTGTATGCTGCTGCTGTGTTGATTGATTGTGGCTGGACTATAGTTGTGGCTGCTGTGTTGATTGATTATTGCTGCTGTGTTCTAGTGGTTGCTGTTGGTTCGTTTGTTTGCTGCCACTGGTAGTGTTTGCTGAATGTCCATAGTGTTGCTACCTGCTTGATTGTTGTTACTGCTTGGTCCAATATTGTTGCTGGTTCAGTATTGTTGAGGCTGGTCCAGTTTGCTACTGGTGTATTTAGTTGAGTGCTGCCTGGTTGTTTATTGCTTGCTTGGTTCAAGTCTTAGTCACTGATTCGGTGATTGATAAAGTTCGATTACTGTTGGTCGTTGGGTTGTAGCTGGTTCACTGGTTGTTGTTGCTATTGGTTTACTATTGGTTGCTGTTGGTTTATTTTGGTTGCTACTGGCCTATTGTTGTTGCTCCTGTTACTGTTGCTGCATTGCCATTGCTCACTCTCCTTTGTTCTTCAGCGTTCCAGGTACACATCTCTGTTATTGTAATTCCTTGGTTCGAAAAGAATGAAGATTGAAGCTTATGCTTAAAGTCTATTGAATCATGTAGTCGTCCAAAGTTCTTATATTTGATTACGTTCTGTTATTCTTTAATTAAGTTGGTATTACTAGTTTTGTTATGGAAATGTAGCTAGACCAAAGATACACTATCATTAGATATGCGCGTAAACCTGAATTAGTCCGTTGTATCTCTGTTCAATCTTCCCTACTCATGTGTGTAATCTCCAAACCTGTTAAACGTTAGATCTTATGTTAAAAGCAAGATTAGCTAGGGAGTTGCTACTCAACGGAATGACGTAATTAGATTAAAAGAGTCGGGGGTGCATTTCATGTGACCCGACCCCGATTTCGGGCAAGAGTAAATAAAGCATGTCATGAACCACAGGCGCATTTCATGCGATGTGGTTCGTAGCGAGTTTTAAATAATTTGGAATCAACTCCTAAGTAAAATACAGTGGGATGTAGTTCTCTTTAGATTTGAATCAAAGGTGCGCCTCGCCCAATAGTTACACTAATCGCACAGCCTTCATAAATGTACATATAAAATACTTAGGTTTTGAGATGCGTCGCTTCTTAACGAATATCACGCCCTTCTCAACAATGTGAATAGGTAGTCGATCCGGGCGCATATCTTAGTTTCTGTCTTCTTAAATACGGGTGTGCATTTCATGCGACCCGAATCCAAACCTCGAAATGTTGAATAAGAATATGTCGAGGATCCGGGTGCATTTCATGTAACGTGATTCGAAAGCATATTTTTAAGCAACTTTCTCTTTCGTAAATCATAACCAATAATAAAAGCGGTAAAGGGATATTAACTTGCACTAAGTACATAATTGCAAAAAGCAGATAGGTAAGCCAAACACGACAGTTGAGCGACCGTGCTAGAACCACGGAATTCGGGAATGCCTAATACCTTCTCCCGGGTTAATAGAATTCCTTATCCGGATTTCTGGTTCGCGGACTGTTAAATAGAGTCATTCTTTTCCTCGATTCGGGATTTAACCGGTGACTTGGGACACCATAAATCTCCCAAGTGGCGACTCTGAATTAATTAAATAAATCCCATCTCGATTGTCCTTTAATTGGAAAAACTCTTTGCATCCTCGCGGGTGCGCAAAAAAGAGGTGTGACAGCTCTGGCGACTCTGCTGGGGACATCTTTAGAATTCGAGCTCGGAATAACTGTTGTATTTGGCACATTTTATTATCTGATTCTTTTACATGTTGGCATCAATGTGCAAAATGTTGTTTTTACTGCTTTGATATTTTGTGAATTGTACATATAAATTGTGCCGGAACCAATCTCCTCTCTGAGTCTTCTAAATCATGAAGAAGGGTGCACTTCGTGTGACTTCTTTTATGTATAGTGTCTAATTCCCATTTTAGAACGAGGTTTGGATAAGTTGCAAAACCGGTGAAGCTTCTGTATTCCCGGGTTGCTGCCTCCTCCTCGGCTCGAGCTGTCCGCTCGGGTAAGCCAAGTCTAGAACGGATAAACCCAGGTTTTTAAACCTAGAATAACAAAGCTTCATGCCGGATCCCTAGTAGGAAACGTTTATTTGCATCATGTCGCATTTTGGCTTAGAGGACTCAACATAGGGGTTGGGTCCGTCTAGAACAGGTGACTGAAATGAAAAAACCATCCTGATGCATCCTACTTGCTACTTGTGTATTTATTTGCTTCGGATTTGCATGTTGACTGGCTTGAACAATAATGGGAGAGAGTTGAAAGACAATAGCAGTGTTAGGGTATGTGTTTTGTTCTTAAGATAGAAATAGCTTATTTGTTTGCCTTTAGTAAAATGAATAAATAAATAATGTCGTTTGTTTCGCCAAAACCGAACTACGTGGGTTTGATTCTCATTGGATGTGAGATACGTAGGCAACCTCCATCAGGTCCAACTTCACCTTTTGAAAAATGGCCGAAAAATCAAAACTAACTTTCGTACTAAATAAGTCGGTGACGCTGTTTTTAGAAATAGCCGAATGTTCCCGAAAGGGACGCCGGAAGGCTAATTTCGTATAAACGGCCACCTTTGGGTCAATTTTGATTTCGATCAATTTACCCCACGGCCTTAAAAGCCTTCGTCCCCGAGACGTTGAAAGGCCGTGATTCAAAACTGATTTTTTTATTTTTGGCAAAACAAAGTTGTTTTTCTTATTTAAATCACCTTAATAAATGTGCAGGATGAGCACGAATCAGAATAAATCATTTTCAATCTTTAGTGAGGTCCCTCGGCAGCTCCGTATATGGTGGAACGATTTGGAAGACAGTAGCAAAAAGGTTGTAGGGAGAATTTTGGGAGGTTTGGTTGATCTGTTGAATATCGAGCCAAGGGAAGACATCATCAAGGCACTGGTATCTTTCTGGGATCCGACCCGCAATGTGTTCCGTTTTGTTGACTTTGAACTGACGCCCACATTAGAGGAAATTGCGGGCTATGCAGGACTAAATGGGAAATTAAGAGGACAATACCTGCTCTCACCAAGACCGGTATCTCCACATGGGTTTCTGGATTTGCTGAGCATTAGTCGGAAGGTGAAAAATGATGATCTGCTGAAAGGGTGTTGCGATCTCCAATTCTTATATCAACGGTACGGCGCTCCTCGGGGTTTTGAAGAGTCAAGCCTTGGACTAACTCACGCAGGGAATAGAACCAAGTGGGAGGCCAGACGAATTCTAGCATTCATAACGACATTCTTGGGGATTGTGATTTGCCCGCGCGAAGATAAGAAAATAGAGATAAGTCTGGTAGGAATAGCCGATGTTGCAATCAAAAAGGCTACCAGCACGGTGGTCCCTTTGGTTTTGTCCGAAATCTATCGAGCCTTGACTGTATGCCGAGAAGGGGGCAATTTCTTCCAAGGTTGCAATCTGTTGCTCCAATTATGGATGCAAGAACACCTCCATCACCGAACACGATACATGAACCATGGGTTGACCGGAAAAAACTGTATCAGGGGTTTCGAAGAACGGATGATGGGTGCTGTATTCCCTGAAGGCATCGAGGCATGGTTTGCACGACTGAGCTCGATAGAAGCCGATCAGATTGAATGGGCATTCGGGTGGTTACCCGATACTGAAGTAATATATATGGCAGCCGAGGAGTGTTATATCCTTCTGATGGGGATCCGCAGTGTCCAACCATATGTCCCTCGCCGTGTATTACGTCAACTAGGAAGGTTTCAGGTTATTCCTACCGATCAAGACCTGAGGAAGTACGCCATTGAGTTGAGCCCGGGAGTTGTATTCCCCGAAGAGAAGATTAGAAGGCTGTGGCACGAATGTCGGTTCCTTGAGCCTAAAACCATGGTCCGGGAACTATCTAAGGGAGAGGTGGACCCAAAATACAACGTGTGGTTCGGGAAAAGATTTCAGATTCGTCGGAAATGTTCTAAAAGAGCCCATGTCCAACAATTCACGGAAGATTCACGGGAACAATGGGATTGGTTAGCAAAGGAGGAGGGGTACAGGACGAAGATTGGCAGGATAGAACAGCAGGTCCGGGACCTCCAATTCGAGAAGAACATGCAAGCTGCCACCGACGAAGGAGACAAAAAGAAGTTGGCACAAGAAAATAACTTCTTGAGAGCTCAAATCCAGCAAATGAAAAGAGATGCTGACAGACAGTTGAGGAGTCGGGCCGACGAAAAATTGATAAAGGGTCTGAAAAGCCAAGTCACCGATATCCAAAGAGAATTGGACGAGTCAAAAGCCCAGACAACAAGGATCCGGGCTAGTTGGAGAAAGGAGGCACATCAACATGCACTTCACCTAGAACGGGTGGAAGAAGATTACACTGAGATCATCACTAGTCTGAGGGAAGCAAATGTTGTCCTCAGGGAGCGGGTTTTCAAGCAAGCCCAAGATGCCAGAACAGACCTCGACCGTTGCCACAATTTGATGGCCCGACTGCAAGGACAAGTGGATAGGCTCCTAGACCAAGTCACCAACAATGCTCGAAGATTGGGGACGAAGAACCAGCAAATAGAGCGGCTACTCGGAGAAAGGGACATGATCAAGGACAGAATTGGAGAAATCGGGCACTATGTCACCATGAAGTGCCTAGCTTGTGAACGAATGCCCCGCGCCGACCTTTTCGCTTCAATTATGGGATATGTTCATCGGATCATGGAAGAGTTGAGGGAACTGCACAAGGACCTCACACCAAGGCCCGCGGCAAGGCCGAATGATGCCTCGCGGGCCCCCAGGGATTTTAGGGCATTAGATTTTTGATTGAAAATGTATTTTTGAAATGTTGAGTCAAGCTAGTTGGCATTTTCATCCTTACCTTCCCAAGTCAAGCATTTTCTTTTGTTTTGTTGATTGTTGTAAGACGTGTTTTGTAACTACACGGTTTTATTTGATATAAAAGTTACTGAATTTTGCCACAATCTTGTTGCCAGAACTACGCTCGGTCTGATTCACGCGGGGTCGTGATACGTAGGCAATCCACATAAGATTCGACCACCACTAGGTTAAATATGTTAAATAACAATAAGGCTTGCAAAGATAGTCGAAAAAAAAAAAAAAAAAAAAAGAAGAAAGAAGAAAAAGAAAAAGAAAAAGAAAAAGGGCCGGAATGACGCATGTTAAAGAGTACACGTAGAAAGGGTTATTTGGTTAGGTGCATTGCATCCAACGTGCTATAACATATCTGTCAAACTCGGTGAACTAACAAGTTTGTTGCGTATTCCAGAAAGTTTAGCAGTTGGTTTGACAGAATATACTGGCCAGCCATCACTACCGCACTAGATCCAAAGGACCAGTTACAGTAAGCATGTCGAGTTCTGGCAAGAGTCTCGAGGAAGAAAAATCCGAGCTACAAATCATGAAAGAAGAGGTAGACCGGTTAAAACAACAGGATAACAGAGATGCACCTGGCCTGGGCCAGGGAACAGTCTTCACCAAACCGCCCTACTCTCGCCTCGGCTCCGGAACATCCGCCCATCGATCCTTCGACAAGCGCCCCGATCTATCCATACTTTCAGGGGGAAAACCCATATGCCACCCACATTCCACCAGCCAAACCAAATCCTCCTCCGGTCACCCCTGTTTTTGTGGCACCTCCACCTGCTCCTCTGCAAAGGCCGGCCAGCGAGCCATATGTTCAGATCCATGACAACTCTTACTATCCTCCAGAGCCTACCTTCAGGGCTCCTGAACCACAATCACATACACCTCATTGGGATAATCCGGCAGAACCGGAAAAACACTTCCAAAGTTCGGAACACGAGGAAGTTGTCAGAAAAGTCAAAAGCCTGGAGCAGTCCTTCAGGAACATGCACGGTTTGGGCAACCAGGTCAGCGTCGCCTATAAAGATCTATGTCCATTTCCGGACGTCCAGTTGCCAGCAGGGTTCAAAATGCCCAAATTCGACCTATACGAGGGGCATGGTGACCCAGTAGCCCACCTCCGAGGGTTCTGCAGTAAAATGAGAGGGGCCGGAGGACGGGACGAACTTCTGATAGCTTACTTCGGCCAGAGTCTGGGAGGATCGGCGGTGGAGTGGTACACTAGACAGGATCCCAGTAGATGGTTTACGTGGGATGATTTGGCTCAAGCTTTTATCGGCCAGTTCCAATACAATCTTGAGATAATCCCCGACCGCCTATCATTGCTAAAATTAGAGAAGAAGCCTGCTGAAAGCTTCAGGGAATTTGGTTTCCGATGGAGGGAACAGGCGGCCAGGGTAGATCCGCCGATGAGAGAGAGCGAGATGGTGGACTACTTCTTGCAGACATTAGAGCCCACCTACTTCGGACATCTGGTAACGTCCGTAGGCAAATCATTCACCGAGGTGATAAAAATGGGGGGTATGATCGAGGAAGGTTTGAAGGCCAACAAGATCATGAGTTACTCAGGCACTGAAAGCCACCACTCAGGCTATCCAAAGTGGTACTGGAGGAGTACCGGGGAAAAAGAGGAGAGAGGAAGTTGCGGCCGTCGAGTCCGGGGCATGGTTCAGAAATAGAGGCCCCGCACCCCAATATAGCCCACCCCAACCTCACCACCAAAATTACTCCCACAACCCATATAGCCACCCGCAACATTACTATCCCGCACCTGATCCCCATTTTACTGTCCACCATGCACAGTCCTATTCTGCACCTCCCGTTCGTGCACCGTGGCGTGCACTAAACCCCCAGAACAATCATCCACCCCCAAGAGCTTACAGAAACCCCTCGGGCGCGAGTTTCCGTCCGAACCAGGCATTCAGGGGCGACCGGGCGCCGAGGCCAAAGACTTTCACTCCCTTAGGAGAGTCTTACACTAGTCTGTTCCACCGGTTAAAGCAGGTAGGGTTGCTGAATCCGGTTGAAGCTAAGCTGCCAAACCCTCTTCCGAAGAACCTGGACCATTCGGTGAATTGCGCCTACTGCTCGGGATGTCCGGGACATGATACAGAAAAGTGTTGGAGGCTGAAGACGGCCATCCAGGAGCTCATTGACACCCGCAGGATCGAGGTCCAGACTCCAACAGAGCCCAACATCAACCAAAACCCGCTTCCAACTCATCATGAGACTAATATGATCGAGTTGGTACGGGCGGAGGAAGGAAAGGAGAAAGCCTCTCGGACTGTAATGATGATTAAGTCTAGCGGGGCAGGAACGAGAAAAGGGCCAAGCTTTGATGAGTCGCCCAGTTGCAAGAAAGACATACCAGGAGAGTCGGAAGCAGGAAAGGAAAGTGTGAACGAACTACCGGTGAAGCCGGCCAAGATAGTTGTACCAGGGGCAGCAATCAAGCCCATCTTGACAGTAGCAGGCGTTCGAATGGATCCTTTCATCATCCAGCCGGCAACACAGTTGCCAGTAACCGATAGCCGGGCTGTCCCATGGAATTATGCTCGGATTACAACGACCTATAGAGGAAAGGAGGTGAAAGAGGAAGTTTGTGAAGCCCAAGGGTTGACCCGCTCGGGGAGATGTTTTGCCCCTGCGGAATTGAGGAAGACCACTCCGGCAGTATTGAAAAAGCCGGTCACCGATGAAGAGGCGGAAGAATTCTTGAAAAAGATGAAGCTGCATGACTACTCTGTCTTAGAGCAGTTGAAGAAGACTCCGGCGCAAATATCATTGCTATCCTTGCTGATACATTCGGAAGAACATCGGCAAGCATTGATGAAAGTCCTGAATGAGGCACATGTGCCGGATAAAATCTCAGTGAGCCATTTGGAGAAGATCACCAATAGGATCTTCGAAGCAAATCGGATCACCTTCACCGATGACGAGTTGCCTGAGGAAGGCACTGAGCACAACAGGGCTTTATATCTTACGGTGAAATGTGAAGAGGCGGTGGTTACCAAAGTCCTTGTCGATAACGGGTCCAGTGCTAACATTTGTCCTCTCTCTACACTGGGCAAATTAAAAGTAGACATCGGCAGGGTACGCAAGAACAGCGTATGTGTTCGAGGGTTTGACGGAGGAGGCAAAGCGTCGGTTGGTGACATAGTACTAATCTTGACAATTGGGCCAGTGGAGTTCACCATGGAATTCCAGGTGCTGGACATGGTGGTGTCATATAACCTCCTGATAGGGCGACCATGGATCCATGCCGCAAGAGCAGTTCCATCCAGCTTACACCAACTCGTCAAGTTTGAGTGGGACCAACAGGAGATCGTCGTCCATGGAGAGAACGATCCACAATCAGGCACCATCATTCCCTTTGTTGAAACAGAAGAAGATGTTGGGCCGTGGGTATATCAGGTCTGCGATGTGGTGTCCGCCCACCGAGTTCCGGAAGGGGAATGCATTCCCGGCGACAGAACAATTACTGCAGATGTCATGGTGGCGCATGAAATGCTGAGACATGGTTTCATACCTGGTAAAGGTCTAGGTGCATCTCTGCAAGGAATCATACAACCGATATCAGTGGTCGAAAACTTGGGAACCTTCGGCTTGGGATTCCAGCCAACCTCAGAGGACATCCGGCGAGCAAAGAGGAGTAAACAGAAGATATGGGTGCTCCCAAAACCCGTTCCACGCCTTTCCCAATCTTTTGTCAGGACCAGATCAAGAGGACATCCAACGACAAAGATTCCCGGTCCTACGATCAGGCCAGACGAAGAGTTCTTCAGGAAGTTCGAGGACCTATTCACAAACGTATGTATGCTCGAGGACGGTGAAGGATCCAGTCACGCCGAGATACAGTTTGTGGGACCAAAGGCAAAACTGAATAACTGGAAGGCTACTCCTCTCCCTGTCCGGGAAGGAGTCTTGGTAGTTTGTCTTGGATTGTTTTTCTTTCGAAATTTTGTGTTGGGGGGTTTTGTCCCCAGAGTAAAATCCAGTTTGTTTTTAGTTCGTTTTTTTTTAAGTTTGCAGTTTGTTTCCCCTTTGTACAATTCCTATTAATGAAATTTGGTTCCTTCGTGTCTAATTTTGTTTATTTTCCTTCTTTTTTACTTTTCTGAACAGCCTTCTTTCAACTGATCTTAATGATATGGCGTGCTTAAAGATTAATCAACCCAGTCTAGAAAGTCAATCGGGTTTGGAAATAATAACGCATGAAATAAGAAGTGACGAGAGTGAGTCAAAGTACGGCGATGATGAAGCCGTAGAAGAAATCGGTGAAGAATTAAGTCACTTCGAGGAAAAACCCAAACCGAATTTAAATGATGCTGAGGCCGTTAATCTAGGGAATGCGGATGACGTCAAAGAAACCCGGATAAGTGTCCATATTGAACCCAATCTGAGAGAAGAATTGATCACAACACTCATGGAGTTTAAAGATATTTTCGCATGGTCATACGACGACATGCCGGGACTCAGCACTGATCTAGTGGTTCATAGATTACCCACTGATCCGGCATATCCTCCCGTCAAGCAAAAGCTGCGGAAATTCAAGACGGAGATGAGTGTGAAGATTAAGGAGGAGGTAACCAAGCAGTTGCAGGCGAAAGTCATTCGTGTCACTCGATACCCTGAATGGTTGGCTAACGTAGTACCGGTGCCAAAGAAAGACGGAAAGATCAGGGTATGCGTGGACTATCGCAATCTCAACAAGGCAAGTCCTAAGGATAATTTCCCACTTCCCAATATCCATATCCTGATTGATAATTGCGCCGGACGCGAAATTGGATCCTTTGTGGACTGTTATGCGGGATATCATTAGATTTTGATGGATGAAGAGGACGCAGAAAAGACGGCTTTTATCACACCGTGGGGGACTTATTGCTACCGAGTGATGCCGTTTGGTTTGAAGAATGCAGGAGCAACATACATGAGGGCGATGACTACGGTATTCCATGACATGATACACAAGGAAATTGAGGTGTACGTGGATGATGTGATCATAAAATCTAGGCGTCAAGAAGACCATGTTGCTGACCTCAGGAAGTTCTTTCAAAGACTCCGAAGGTACGACATCAAGCTTAATCCGGCCAAATGCGCATTCGGAGTTCCATCGGGAAAGTTGCTAGGATTCATCGTCAGCCGACGGGGCATTGAGTTGGACCCCTCCAAAATTAAGTCCATTCAAGAGTTACCCCCGCCGAAGAATAAAACAGAGGTAATGAGTCTGTTGGGAAGGTTGAATTACATCGGTAGGTTTATTGCCCAACTTACGGCAACCTGTGAACCCATATTCCGTCTATTGAAAAAAGACGTGGCGATAGAATGGACGGCAGAATGTCAGGAAGCGTTTGACCGGATCAAAGGGTATCTGTCAAATCCACCCGTACTAGTTCCGCCTGAGCCAGGTAGACCCCTGATTCTTTATCTGACGGTCTTGGAGAATTCGTTTGGCTGCGTACTGGGGCAGCATGATCTTACTGGCAGGAAGGAACGGGCCATTTACTACCTCAGGTAAGAAGTTTACAGTCCACGAGGTCAAGTACACTCATCTAGAAAAGACATGTTGCGCCCTGACTTGGGTAGCCCAAAGGCTGAAACACTACTTGTCTTCTTACACCACTTACCTCATTTCGCGCCTGGATCCGTTGAAGTATATTTTCCAGAAACCTATGCCTACAGGGAGGTTAGCAAAATGGCAAATATTACTTACGGAATTCGACATCATATACGTGACAAGGACGGCTATGAAAGCTCAAGCCCTGGCCGATCACTTAGCTGAAAATCCCGTTGATGACGAATACGAACCTTTGAGGACGTATTTTCCAGATGAGGAAGTATTGCAGATTGAGGGGTTGGAACTAACCAAGGATCCAGGATGGAAGCTCTTCTTCGATGGAGCGGCAAACGCAAAAGGAGTCGGAGTAGGGGCTGTGCTCATATCTGAAACAGGACATCATTATCCTGTTACTGCTCAACTGCGTTTTCATTGTACCAATAACATGGCTGAGTACGAGGCATGTATCTTGGGGTTGCGATTAGCGGTGGACATGGATGTACGGGACGTCTTGGTCTTGGGGGACTCGGACCTTCTGGTACATCAGATTCAGGGAGAATGGGAAACCAGAGATTTAAAGCTTATCCCATATCGTCGGTGTTTGCATGATTTGACCAAACGCTTTCGATCGGTAGAATTCAGGCACATCCCAAGGATGCATAATGAGGTTGCCGACGCGTTGGCTACTTTAGCATCAATGCTACATCACCCGGACAAGGTTCGTGTCGATCCATTACACATCCATGTCCGGAATCAACATGCTTATTGTAACGTGATAGAGGAAGAGGTGGATGGTGAGCCGTGGTTTCATGATGTCGAGGAATACCTCAGGTTAGGAGTATACCCAGAGCAAGCAACCGGAGATCAAAAGCGAGCTATTCGGCGGTTGGCGAACGGATTTTTCCTTAGTGGAGGGGTGCTGTATAAAAGAACCCCAGACTTGGGATTATTGAGATGTATAGATGCAAGTCAAACCACAACAGTTATGACGGATATACACTCGGGAGTTTGCGGACCACACATGAGCGGATACGTATTGGCAAAGAAGATTCTTCGAGCGGGATATTATTGGCTCACTATGGAGCGGGATTGTATAAGTTTCGTGCGAAGATGCCATCGGTGTCAGATACACGGAGATTTGATTCATTCTCCGCCGACTGAATTGCATACAATGTCCGCACCATGGCCGTTTGTCGCATGGGGTATGGATGTTATTGGACCTATTGAGCCTGCAGCTTCCAATGGTCACAGGTTCATTCTGGTAACGATTGATTATTTTACCAAGTGGGTGGAGGCCAAAACATTCAAATCAGGTGACCAAGAAGGCGGTAGTGGACTTCGTACACTCCCACATCATTTGTAGGTTTGGAATTCCAAAGATGATCATTACGGATAACGGTGCAAATCTTAACAGTGGATTGATGAAAGAGGTATGTCAACAGTTCAAGATTACACACCGAAATTCCACACCGTATCGCCCGAAAGCAAATGGTGCGGTCGAGGCAGCAAACAAGAACATAAAGAAGATATTGAGGAAAATGGTAGAAGGATCTAGGCAGTGGCATGAAAAGCTACCATTTGCGTTGTTGGGTTATCGCACTACCGTCCGGACTTCGGTAGGTGCAACTCCTTACTTGTTGGTATACGGGACTGAAGCAGTAATACCCGCGGAAGTTGAGATTCCATCCCTCCGAATCGTCGCTGAAGCTGAGATTGATGACGACGAGTGGGTCAAAACCCGATTAGAGCAATTGAGCTTGATCGATGAAAAGAGATTGACAGCAGTATGTCACGGCCAATTGTATCAAAAGAGAATGGCGAGAGCATATAACAAGAAGGTACGTCCCGGGAGATTTGAAGTGGGACAGCATGTGCTGAAGAGAGTTCTACCCCATCAGGCCGAAGCGAAAGGCAAGTTCGCTCCAAATTGGCAGGGACCTTTTGTGGTGACTAGAGTATTATCCAACGGCGCTCTATGTCTGGCGGATGTTGAGGGAAGATGCACCGATATGGCTATCAATTTTGATGCAGTTAAGAGATATTATGTGTAATTCTTTGATGCATTTGTCAACGTTTGGTTTCGTTTGTGTGTATTTGGCATTTTTCGGAGAATGAAATGAGAGAGGCAATTTTTCTACTACCCAAACACTTTAACCTTTGTTTCCCCATTTGAGCCTTAATTATTCTTTCATATACCCTCTTTCGGAATCATCAAGGAAGATGTGTAACAGAATAGAAAAGAAACAAAGAAGTAATACAAGAAAAAGTGAACTACGTTCGACCTGATTCCTCGAGAAGGATACGTAGGCGCCACACGGCTCGGTCATAATAAAATAAAAATCAAAAAATCCCCCAAGCAACAAAACTGGGGCAGAAGTCATTGTTTCGTTGGAAAGATAGTGTGGATTCCGAAAGTTGTAATAAGCTAACCGTTGAGGCTAAACCCCTTTCTTCAGCCTCACGCGCAGAAACCATATCAAGAACCAGAAAGACCTCTCGATTAGTATTTGAGAAGTGCCAAGGCATGTGAATGAAAGCCAAGAGTGACATCCCGACCCTCGATCGAATTCAGGATGCACAAGCCGAAAGGGGATAACGCTCTAGAGGGAATCTCAGGGATGATACCCCGCCGCAAGGAAAGAAAGCATAAATGAGAGAGTCTTAGCGGTGAAAACCCTCGCGGGCACCTTAAGGCGAAGGAAGTTGAGAGAAGTAAAATGAGAGAGTCTTACGGTGAAAACCTTTACGGGCACCTTAAGGCGACGGGAGATAGAGAGAAATGAGAGAATCTCATTAGTGAAAACCCTTTGAAGGGCACTGTGAGGTGACAGGACGAGATGGTTACAAGATGTCCGCATGAGACAAGGTTTGGACATCCGTTTACCTCTAGCAGAGGACGCGGCATCGGAAAGTGATTGATATGAATAGATTGGGTAGTTTAATCTCAAAGGCGTGGCATAAACATTGGATCAGGCACACATTCAGATAAGTTTTCTTATTTTTGAGTTCAGAAAAGTTTTTCTCTTCTTTTGTCATTTGCGGTCAGTATTCTTTTCTTTTCTTCCATTTTTCGGAAGTTGATTTTTCAAAGCTTACAACCAAGTCTCCCAAAGCAGTATATTGAAAGTGAGTAGGCGTGGAACGAGGCAATAAGACAGAATTCATTACGATAGCAAGATTGGGATGACAGGCTGAGTGGAAGGTTCGCAAGAATTATGAAGTGTGATGGACACATGTGGCATGTCCGAAAGATGATTTCACGCAACAGATCACCGGCTAAAAAGAGTCGGATCAAACCAAAGATTGGAATAAAAGGAAAGATGAGAGGTCTTTCGTGGAAAGAGCACCGTCCCCAGCAAGCGTCAACGTCGCCTTCAAAGTTCGAGAGAGGCCAAGCAGCTGAAAGAGAAAAGAAAATGGCCTCAACAAGAGTGGCACGCCCACTCGCGGCATTTCGAAACTAACAATTTTTCTTTGATTTAAAGCAGGAAAAGAGGGTCCGACGGCAGAAAAGCATACCGTCCAGAAGTTTATCACACTGGGGCAGAAAATTTTCTCCTGTTGCGAAAATTTTCTGGGAAGCAAGACTCGGAGGATAAGTGTAGAAAGCAACACAAGACGGAATGATCTTTGAGCCTGGTATCATCCCCAGCAGTTATTGGAAAAAGAAAAAATGGCTTCGAGATTCCTCCAGCGGTATTACATTCCATAATTGGCTCGAGGAAGCAAAAGCGCGAGTCCCATAGGAGGTATGGGAAGAAGGAAGAGCATGAGGGGTGAAGGAAACAAAGAATATTTCCTCAGCAGCATCATCCCCAGCAGGCGAGTAAACAATTCCAAAATACTCCCCCCAGCAGCCAGAAGAAAAGTAATACGACCCAGGGGAAGGCAATTCCAAGACAGGTTATAATTCAGAAGAGAAGGTGGCCCGAGAGGCAACGCGGGAAGAAGAAAATGGTACAAGAGGCAAAGAAGGTAATCAAGATAGGATGAAATCAGTGAGTAGTAGTTGAAGTCAGGGAGCCCGCCTGGAGAATGGAGTGGCGATTTAATTTTGAAGTATTAGTTGAAGTCAGGGAGCCCGCCTGGAGAATGGAGTGGCGATTTAATGTTGGAGTAGTAGTTGAAGTCAGGGAGCCCGCCTGGAGAACGGAGTGGCGATTTAATTTTGAAGTAATAGTTGAAGTCAGGGAGCCCGCCTGGAGAATGGAGTGGCGATTTCATGTGGAAGTAGTAGTTGAAGTCAGGGAGCCCGCCTGGAGAATGGAGTGGCGATTTAATTTTGAAGTAATAGTTGAAGTCGGGGAGCCCGCCTGGAGAATGGAGTGGCGATTTAATTTTGAAGTAATAGTTGAAGTCAGGGAGCCCGCCTGGAGAATGGAGTGGCGATTTAATTTTGAAGTAATAGTTGAAGTCAGGGAGCCCGCCTGGAGAATGGAGTGGCGATTTTATTTTGGAGTAGTAGTTGAAGTCAGGGAGCCCGCCTGGAGAATGGAGTGGCGATTTTATTGTGAAGTAGTAGTTGAAGTCAGGGAGCCCGCCTGGAGAATGGAGTGGCGATTTAATTTTGAAGTAATAGTTGAAGTCGGGGAGCCCGCCTGGAGAATGGAGTGGCGATTTAATTTTGAAGTAATAGTTGAAGTCAGGGAGCCCGCCTGGAGAATGGAGTGGCGATTTAATTTTGAAGTAATAGTTGAAGTCAGGGAGCCCGCCTGGAGAATGGAGTGGCGATTTAATTTTGAAGTAGTAGTTGAAGTCAGGGAGCCCGCCTGGAGAATGGAGTGGCGATTTAATTTTGAAGTTGTAGTTGAAGTCAGGGAGCCCGCCTGGAGAATGGAGTGGCGATTTTATTTTGAAGTAGTAGTTGAAGTCAGGGAGCCCGCCTGGAGAATGGAGTGGCGATTTAATTTTGAAGTAGTAGTTGAAGTCAGGGAGCCCGCCTGGAGAATGGAGTGGCGATTTTATTTTGAGTTGTAATTGAAGTCAGGGAGCCCGCCTGGAGAATGGAGTGGCGATTTTATTTTGAAGTAGTGGTTGAAGTCAGGGAGCCCGCCTGGAGAATGGAGTGGCGATTTAATTTTGAAGTAGTAGTTGAAGTCAGGGAGCCCGCCCGGAGAATGGAGTGGCGATTTAATTTTGAAGTAGTAGTTGAAGTCAGGGAGCCCGCCTGGAGAATGGAGTGGCGATTTAATTTTGAAGTAATAGTTGAAGTCGGGGAGCCCGCCTGGAGAATGGAGTGGCGATTTAATTTTGAAGTAGTAGTTGAAGTCAGGGAGCCCGCCCGGAGAATGGAGTGGCGATTTAATTTTGAAGTAGTAGTTGAAGTCAGGGAGCCCGCCTGGAGAATGGAGTGGCGATTTAATTTTGAAGTAGTAGTTGAAGTCAGGGAGCCCGCCTGGAGAATGGAGTGGCGATTTAATTTTGAAGTTGTAGTTGAAGTCAGGGAGCCCGCCTGGAGAATGGAGTGGCGATTTAATTTTGAAGTCGTAATTGAAGTCAGGAAGCCCGCCTGGAGAATGGAGTGGCGATTTAATTTTGAAGTCGTAATTGAAGTCAGGAAGCCCGCCTGGAGAATGGAGTGGCGATTTAATTTTGAAGTTGTAGTCGAAGTCAGGAAGCCCGCCTGGAGAATGGAGTGGCGATCTGTTTTAATTTGGTAGAGGAAAGCGGTAGAATGTAACAGAAATCTTCGGCATGAATCCAAGTTCGTAAGAAGAGACGAAGCATCGGAAGGAACGCCAAGTCAGACAAGATGGCAAGGAGCGCGACAAGATCAAGTTAAAAAGGATAGATAAGAACTTGTAGTACTGTAACTTAGTCTAGCTTCTTGTTTTTGTTGCTTAGTGCGGTGTAACAAGGAAATCGGCTAAGCGGTGGTAACAGCAGTAACAGCGGCAACAGCAGTAACAGCAAGGTCGCAACAGTCATGGTAGTCCCATTGACCTGATTCCCTTTTAGCCAGGGATATGTAGGAGACCTTTGAAGCAAGGTTCGGTCAAAACTTTTCCAAAATGCTTCATACGGAGTACTCGAATGGGCAAAAATCGCTTATATCCGCTCACTTATCTTTGCACGAAAACTCTGCGTGTTTACGCACATTTTTAGCTGTTGTGAGCACGTGATTTTTGCCTTACTTGAGAAGTACTCCCAGAAAATTCGAAAATAAAAATAGTTTCGTGTTGGGCATGATTTTTGTGATTTTGTGTTATTTTATCTTTTTGTGTGCACGTTTATTTATTTAAATTAAAAATACAAAAAAATATATGCTAGGTTTTGCATTTTTAGTGTTTGATATCGAAGTCATGTGATTTACATTTTTAGGTGATATGTAATTATGTACGTTAATTGTAGTAAAAAATAGCGGTGTTATAGGTTAGTATATGTACATATGTGTGTATATATATATATATGTATATATACATATATATATATATATATACACATACACATATAGTACATCATGAAGATCCGATCTGGGCCAAAACTTAGTCTAAAAACCAGGCCCAAACGAATTTCCTCTAATCCAGCCCAAATACCCGTCCAAGCTTCAGCCTGTGTAACGCTTGATTTGGACCGTTGGATTTTATTATCCAACGGCCCAGATTAATGGTTTAATTCCAAAATACATTCAGCCTATGACTTGACCAAACGACACCGTTTGGTTTAAGTGAGAAGATCCTGATCGTTGATCGAGTTTGATCCAACGATCAGGATTTAACTTCTCAAATCATATATAAGGCTCATTCCATACCCCGCCCCCCCCAAGCCGGACCCCCCCCTCTCCCTTCATCTCCCTCAGGAGCTCTCAAAGACCCGGCGTAACGCCGCCCTCCTCCGCCGTGCCCCGCCTGCCGGAAATCGCCTCACGGCGGTTCCGGTAGGCCAATGGCCACCAAACCAATGCCAAAATCTTCCCATCACCTCCCCCATCACGAATCTGGCCTCCGCTAACCTCGAATCACTCCGGAGCTCCTCGAATCTTCATTTGAAGATTCGAGTCAAGCTCGAACCAATGCCAAATCACCCCAAACTCACCCCAAACCCTCACATGGCCTCCCTCGTACCCCCGCCGGCTTTCGTTTGCCTCGAATCTAACCAGAAATGCAAAAGCCCCAAATCCGAGCCCAAGAACCCTAGTTTTTGAAGAAACCCAATTCGAGCCGGGTTAGCCGTAATTGAAGTCCAAGGGACTTTAGTCTAGGTGTTCTCAATCGAGAACATCTTGATTAAAGCCCGTTTGGCTTCAATAATTCCAAATCTTAGTTCGAAGCTTGGGTCGGCAGATTTCTTACGAGGTATTCATTCCTTCTTTGGTCGATTTAATTCGATTGTGTGAATATGTGTGTTTGTTTTATTCATTGTTTCAGTTCTCATCTATCATGCTTTTAATTTCTCATGTCAGTCGATCTGTTCTCCTCCTTTGAGGCCTTTTATTTGGCCAATTCCCTCTGTTTTTAATAGTTAAAATGAATCATAGGTTCAATGTGATTAAAGTCGTCAAGGAATTAGTTCGTAGTATTGATCCCTGAATCTGCCTGTATGCCATTCATTAGTGTAGGGGTTTGTTACTGTTCGATTCAGATTAAAGGTGGTTAATTGGTTGTAGTTAATAGGTTAATTTTTAAATCACATACCCATACAAGGGCTAGTGGAACCTGCACAGCAGGGCATCCCACTGAGGTTCCTGCCACCAGCATTGTTTAATGCTTGAGTCCATACATTGGACAGTAGATAGTGGGGTTCAGGGAATAGGGATGGGCAGAGGGGAGTTTCTGAGTCTTCTGGTTTTTAGGAGTTCTTCTAACTATAAGTATAAGGGGCTAACGGGAGAGCAGGGGGACAGTCAGAATAGGAGAATTGGAGAATACCTAAAAGAGGGAGAGATTCAGACAGTGAACTAGAGTACCTGGAGAGCAAAAATACAGAGATTAGAGAGTACCTGGAGAGAAAAACAGATACAAAGATACAAAAAGAAGCTACTGTTTCATTGGCTCCTGGACTGTTTCGTGTGTTTTGATCCAGTGTCTGAGTATTTGGTCGCTGGTTTGTTGTTGTTCTGGTGTTGTTGGTAGTGCTGGGCCATTGTTTTAGCTGTGTTGAGTGTATGCTGCTGCTGTGTTGATTGATTGTGGCTGGACTATAGTTGTGGCTGCTGTGTTGATTGATTATTGCTGCTGTGTTCTAGTGGTTGCTGTTGGTTCGTTTGTTTGCTGCCACTGGTAGTGTTTGTTGAATGTCCATAGTGTTGCTACCTGCTTGATTGTTGTTACTGCTTGGTCCAATATTGTTGCTGGTTCAGTATTGTTGAGGCTGGTCCAGTTTGCTACTAGTGTATTATTGTTTGTTGCTGCCTGGTTGTTTATTGCTGCTTGGTTCAAGTTTAGTCACTGATTCAGTGATTGATAAAGTTCGATCACTGTTGGTTGTTGGGTTGTAGCTGGTTCACTGGTTGTTGTTGCTGTTGGTTTACTGTGGTTGTTATTGGTCTTTGATTGTTGCTCCTGTTACTGTTGCTGTTACTGTTGCTGCATTGCTATTGCTCACTCTCCTTTGTTCTTCCGCGTTCCAGGTACACATCTCTGTTATTGTAATTCCTTGGTTCGAAAAGAATGAAGATTGAAGCTTATGCTTAAAGTCTATTGAATCATGTAGTCGTCCAAAGTTCTTATATTTCATTACGTTCTGTTATTCTTTAATTAAGTTGGTATTACTAGTTTTGTTATGGAAATGTAGCTAGACCAAAGATACACTATCATTAGATATGCGCGTAAACCTGAATTAGTCTGTTGTATCTCTGTTCAATCTTCCCTACTCATGTGTGTAATCTCCCAACCTGTTAAACGTTAGATCTTATGTTAAAAGCAAGATTAGCTAGGGAGTTATTACTCAACTGAATGACGTAATTAGATTAAAAGAGTCGGGGGTGCATTTCATGTGACCCGACCCCAATTTCGGGCAAGAGTAAATAAAGCATGTCATGAACCACAGGCGCATTTCATGCGATGTGGTTCGTAGCGAGTTTTAAATAATTTGGAATCAACTCCTAAGTAAAATACAGTGGGATGTAGTTCGCTTTAGATTTGAATCAAAGGTGCGCCTCGCCCAATAGTTACACTAATCGCATAACCTTCATAAATGTACATATAAAATACTTAGGTTTTGAGATGCGTCGCTTCTTAACGAATATCACGCCCTTCTCAACAATGTGAATAAGTAGTCGATCCGGGCGCATATCTTAGTTTCTGTCTTCTTAAATACGGGTGTGCATTTCATGCGACCCGAATCCAAACCCCGAAATATTGAATAAGAATATGTCGAGGATCCGGGTGCATTTCATGTAACGTGATTCGAAAACATATTTTTAAGCAACTTTCTCTTTCGTAAATCATAACCAATAATAAAAGCGGTAAAGGGATATTAACTTGCACTAAGTACATAATTGCAAAAAGCAGATAGGTAAGCCAAACACGACAGTTGAGCGACCGTGCTAGAACCACGGAATTCGGGAATGCCTAATACCTTCTCCCGGGTTAACAGAACTCCTTATCCGGATTTCTGGTTCGCGGACTGTTAAGCGGAGTCATTCTTTTCCTCGATTCGGGATTTAACCGGTGACTTGGGACACCATAAATCTCCCAAGTGGCGACTCCGAATTAATTAAATAAATCCCGTTTCGATTGTCCTTTAATTGGAAAAACTCCCTCGCGCCCTTGCGGGTGCGCAAAAAAGAGGTGTGACAGTCTTGTGGATTATGTAAAGTCAAAAAATTATTTCCTCGTTGTTCATTCGCCGGTGGTGATAAATTTATATCAAGGAAAACTCTTTCATCAAGAATCTTTCCGGAAAAAACTGCTCCAGAATAACCACCCGATGACTGGGGGTTAACCCTACTATGCACAACCTCATTATTGGGAACGTCTTCAACCTTGACGTATATTTCCAATAATTTTATTATAATAAATTGCCTGTATTCATCTGGAATCCGCAAAAAATCTCTAAGAGTTTCATCATATTCGATGATAAACTTAGAATAATAACAAACCCCTACGGAGTCACAGAATATGAAAATCTACTCATTACTTTAAGGCTTATCGAACGTTTCCTCACACTCATTCTTTTACATATCGACGATATCAATTTATCATACTCCATTGTAAGCAAAAATTTAACATGATACTGTGGAGATAAAGTATACCTCACAGAGTTATTCTTCATTACAACCTCACTTCCCCAATATAATGAAACTCTTATTTTCGATTGTTCAGACATTATAAAAAAATGCTTAATAACAAGAAGAAAAGTATGAACAGAAGTTAGAATATTTTTTGAATAGATTTTCATAAAATCCTAATGTCTTTAAATAAGGCAAGTCCTAGCCTCGGGACAGATTTTTTTTAATGTAAAATGGGGTATAATACTGCGCTTTATATATTTGAATTATTGGTATGTCAGTTAAGCGCAAAATAATTATTGGTGGGCCCCAAAAGAAGTAAAGCACGGTATAATACACCGCTATATGTAAAATGCAGTATTATATTGCGCTTTACTTTATCGGTTAAAATTCCATTAAAGTAAAACGTGGTATGATACGGCATCTTATATAGAAAAATTACTTTTTTTACACTGTAAAAACGTATTTTGAGTCCATAATATTGGCATTTAGGTTTTCGACTCTAATAATTGGAATATTTTATATTGCTGGGGTAATTTGGTCAAAATATCATGGTATACCCAGTTTTCACACTGATCAATCAAAAATAGTCAGCGTTTACCAAGTCAATAAAAAATAGCCACTATTTTGCTGCAACAGGGACCGGTCCCGTATAATTTACGGGAGTTCTGGTGTATTTGTTTACGAACTCTAGCATATTATGCTGGACCGGTATACTTTGCTAACTCCTATAAAATTTGCAGGAGACTGGAGCACCAGTGCTCCAAACTCTGGTATATTATACTGGATATTTATACTTGCTAGAACTCCCGTAAAATATACGGGAGTTCCAGCATAATTATGCCTGAACTCCCGTAAAATTTGTGGGATTTCCAGCATAGTTATCCTGGAACTCCCGTAAAATATGCGAGCGTTCAAGCATACTTATGCTGGAACTCTCGTAAAATTTGCGGGCGTATTTTCTGGATTTTGAACAGTGTTTTTTCTCAGATTTCTCTTTACATAAAAAGTGGCTAAATTTCGAGACTTTTGAAACTTGGTTATTTTTCAACGACCAGCGATAAATCTGACTATTTTTAAATTTTTCTCGGTAAATAGCCCTTTTCCCAGCCCGAACTTGGTTTATTTGATTTGATCCTCAAACATTTACTGGTTTTTTGGCAGCTGATCAGTTGTTTTTTCAGGCCAGGTCCTTTGCATCAGAAACCCATATTAACGGATTAATCGTCCACAGTCTTGTCATAAGCATATGTTTGGACTATGGTTTCTTGTCTTTTTAGCTATTTTGAGCCTCTTTAAAGCCATTTGAATTAATAATGTCATAGGCATCTGCCAGGTTTAGTAGTCTTTCTTCTTTCACATCAGAACTACATTTCTTGTAGTTACGTGCTACACTGCTAGCCTACTCTTTCTTCAAGATACGAAACGAGCAGCCGAAAACGGCTGTCCTTATTGTATTTTAGATGGAGTCATCTACAGGGCTAAGAATCTTACCTTTACTTAGAGAGGGGTAGCGGTACCATGCTCTTCCGTGCTCGTAGGTTGACTCAGCTATGCATCCCGACTAAGGTCTCACGTCCCTTCGCCTATAGACGACGGCTTGGCTTCGCTATCGCTTATGACTTGGTATAGAGTTGTGTAGTCCCGAAACTAGAATTAGCTGCAAACTTCTTGATCACAGCCAGGGTCAGCTCTAGGCTAGCAAGTAGCGAACCTAATACCAAAGGTAGGGCACCCCATGTACACCAGATAGAGGTGAATGATGTACCTCAAGAAGAGAACCGAGGCATACAATAGAAGATGAAGGCGGAAGAGCCAGACCTCACATTTTGTCGAGAAGACTTATTTGTTGCTAGGGGACCTTCACCATAATCGTCCACTGTACCTTTCTAAAAACGTGCGAGAATTGCAATGCAAGATAGACCGAATTAGGGGCCTAAACTCTTGAGTAGATTGCTCATGGAAAGGAGCTTACTCCAAGATTTGACTCCGTCCGGGACAACTCGAGTTAGACGAGAGGCAGGGATGTAATTTCAAAGAGGCTCGACCGGACCCAAGAACCGGACAGAAGACAGGCCCCACTGTGATACCTCGTGCAAGTTCTAGTTAATGACCCGAAAGAAGAGCGATTCTTCCTGAATAGCCTGGATTCTCCCGTCGAGAGTCACTTTGAAAGTATTACCTAAACTCTTCCGACTGGGAAAATAGACCTTCTTTCTTTGATTTGAAACAAGATTTTTTGAAAGTAAGAATTCCATTCAGTTCGCTTTCGGAAAACTTGCTGGTAGCGGATTAGTTCGTTTTGCGCCGCCAGCGGCCTCAACTCAAAGGCGCAGGTTGATCTCTCTGGTTGAGGCTGCATTCATACTGCCTTTCTTTTTGTCTTTCTCGAGCCGAGTGTCTATCGGAAACAGCCGCTCTACCTTCAAGATAAGGGTAAGATCTGCGTATACACTATCCTCCCCAAACTTCACTTGTATTTCTTGTAATTACACTTGGTTTGTTGTATAGTCTGTAGTTTCTCACATCTTACTTTGCTAGTAATGTAGAAATTCGATAAGAAACTTTTGTTCACATGGGCGGAGCAGTCTTTCGACAGCGGGTTCGGCAACTTTAGTTCAAACTTTATATTTGTCTTTAAAGATTCATTAAATATGCGCAAATTATTAAGTTAGAACCTAGTAACTTAAAAGAAAAACTAGAATTCTAAACCCCTAAGTTTCAAATCCTAGCTACGCCTCCTTTGTCCAAAATGTTGTTTTGGGAGCAAGTATACACCTCTCATACTTTCTACTTCTATTGATGGAAGAGTAAGAGTTTGAAGCAAGACCGAACAAATCTTTACGTACAAAGCATAAATCAAATAATAAGTTCACAAAATACAAAATACAGTACAACTGTACAAGCAAGAAAATTTTAGATGTTTGCAAAATTATAACTGTTCAAGCAATTGAATGACTTAAGGACTCTCATAAACTAAGCTCAATTTTCTGCATTGCTAACTCCTACATGAGATTCATACAGCAAACCGGAAGCTTAGCTTGCATCATTTTGCTGTCTTAGAGTGCTTAATAAGCCAATCAATAACGGTATCTATATTTACAGACTCTTTACATGAGATCATGTAGCAGCAAACTTCTCTATCCGTGATTGAATTAAGACCTCTGATACAACAAACATCATGAGTAATTAGAAACGAGGAGAGGAAAAAAAGGGGGTTCTTGCATGAAAACTGGAGTAATGTTACGTTTTTGCTACTTACAGTTGATCGACTAACACCTGCTTTGAAAGAGCTTCTGATTTATCCACTTTGTTTCCGAGCACCAGCAAGGGAATTCCGTTTAAAGAAGGTTTTTTGAAAAGCTCATGTAGTTCTGTTCGAGATATAGGAATACTATCTCTATCAGCAGCGTCTACAACATACCTAAATCACATAGAGAAACAGTCAAGACATCTCTATAACATCATCTCGTATAACAGTCATTCACTATAAAAGCCACAAGTTTTTCTCGGAACTGATTACTATGTTATGTTATAAACTCACTACAACAGCCAAAAAATCTCGGAACAAATGAAGCTATTATAGAGAGGTTTGACTATGCTCTCTTCTTATACACGTCTATCATACGCATAAAGCTGGGGAGCAGCTTTACTCGTTAAAGAAACTCGTTTAGAAGAGGAGGAAAATGAATTCCAAATGCACACTGTAATGTAAACAAATGAAGAACACATGAGAAGACAAATAAAGACAGAGAGGAAGATGGAGGAATTACAATATTGCAGAAACACCACGGCAATAGCGTTCCCACATCGTACGGAATCTCCTTTGGCCTCCAAGGTCCCAGAGTTTAATAGTCACATTTCCTTTTGTTACTTTACGCATATTAAACCCAACCTGATTTTAAGAAACTCACATAAGCAACTAATTACCAGAAGGAAGGATTGTTAATCAGATTCGATGAGAGAAAAAGATACCTACCGTCGGGATCATGTCCTCGCTGTAGCCCCCAGTCTGATTAAGAACAACATATTAATGTGAGAAAATAGTACAGTAAGAAAAGAACAACAGAGAGATAAGGTAAGAAGGAAAGGATAAGGTCGCTACAGCAATGGCATTGACAAGAGATGTCTTCCCTGCATTCTGAAGGCCTACAAGGGAAAGTTCCATTTCCTGTTTAAAGAAAAGGCTGAACAAGAAAGCAGATTAATAACTTGTCCTTTTTCTTTATTAGCATAATGCATATTAGAAGCTTGCTCATCAACAGTGTCATTCTTCATCACATAATGCATATATGTAAACGAAAAATTTCTTTCAACAACATGAACTTATGTTTTGATTCTATGATTCAGTTATCTTTTCGTCAATGTTGGAAAGAAACTTATGATTTGGTTCTCCGTTTTAGTTAGTATTTCTGAGCTAACTAGCAAGATGCAGTCAGTGATCGCAGCGATCACCGTTGTGTTCTCATGACAATTCCTTGGATCTGCAGGAGCTGGCTGAAACTAGCATTGCTGTTGTAATTAGTTGTATGACAACTAGCCAGAGTCGAATCCAAGATTTAATTTGAGGTTTAAGGGTTCGGGATTCTAGTTCTTTTTAAGTTTCTGGGTTTTAAGTTAATAATTTATACATATTTAATAAATTTCTTAAGATAAATACAAGGTTTGGACCAAAGCTACAGAGTTTACCCGAACTAGTAAAGGAAGGGTTAATTCTGTCCCTGCAACTCACCACCCTCATGAATGGCTTTACACAAAGAATAACCACCTCTAAGGGAACTGAACTGAAGGACAATGGATAATCACAATGCTCACAAGGCAAGTCACAGGCAACAGCATTTTAAGAGCAAAGCATCCGAGAACACATCAAGTGCTCTTCCAGACTATTAATAAGGACGTGGAATAAAGCTAATTCTCAACCGATACGAAGACCTATATAATTATAGTTCTAACTAGGTGCTAAAATCTGGCTGTGGATGGCAAAAGTTCCTCTGCAATCTAATTACCATACCTTCTGCTGGAATATTATACCAAATTCATTGGAGATGCTCCAGATCATTGTAGAGAAACCAGTCAAAGAACAAAATCCCAAGATTTCCTCTACATCTTCATCCCTTTGAAATTGCTAGACTCGGTCTAATTCTTTAAATAGATTATTCAATACATGTGAATTCTCGTTGTTCCCATTATTCTTTGTTAGAAATTGCAAAAATTCTCCACCTGCTAAACGATGTTCGACTTCTTCAATCACAATCTTCAACTTTTACTCAGAATTACCACCACTAAGTTCTCCATTCAGGAAAGATTAACAAAAAAGGACAGCCCAGTGCACGAGGCATCCCCGTTCACGCATGGTCGTGGGAAGGGCCGCACCCCAAGGGGTATAATATAGACATCAAACCCTAATGCAAGGAGTAGTGGCTGCTTGTCGACATAGAAGCATGTCAATTTCGAGATAGAAGCAGCAAGAGCATATAATGTGGTCGTGCTGATGCAAAACCAAGTGTAATAAACTTATAATCCAATTTGTAAGGATTAAGAAGATAAAACAAAATAGTTCTCCGCAACAACCCGATTAAGCATTATAATGAGGCAAAGCATCACAATTTGAAAATAGTAAGTGTTGCTGCTATACTGATGGTATTAAGTACTAATGCTCATTGAATATTATGAACCGACATTTTTCATCACTTGATTACGGCGAAGTATCAACTAATTAATATCTAAGCCAAAAAGAGAAATGTCCCAAAAAAAAAAGGTAAAGAAAACAGTCTGAAGATATTGTTCCAAATAATGCATGGACACATTGGACAGCCTATTCAATTTTAAGCATGAGTTTCTGCAAAAATTTCTTGTAAAGATTTGATCTTTATCGTGTTAAAATAAGGAAAACAAAGAATATTACCGTAAATAAAGGGTAACAAAAGGCTAACATCAACTCATATTGGTTAGCAGCCTAAAATACTTGTTCATCTCCAACTTCTCAATGCCCGTAATCAGTTTAGAAAAAGAAAGACGGTAGAACAATCAATTCCAATTTCTACTTTTAAATTCTTGATTTCCTTCTATTAGGATGCAATATACATAAATAATCTAGCAATCCCCTCTACTCTTCTCCACTTAAATATCACACTTTTGTCTATGATAAGGTTCAAGCTAGTGATGCGCGCCTAACCCACACATCACATGTTCCGCACTTACCACTAGACCAAAGCCGTGGGGGCACTATTTTTATTTTCATTTTTTTTATAAAAAGAAATAACATAGGATTAAGCCTATAAACATGTCTATGATAAGCATGTGTGCACATCATTGAGCCTATAACCAATAACTTCTCTACCAAACACTTGCCCAAAATCAAGTAAACCTTTCACATAAAACTCAACATAATTCAATTTTTTTCAGAAATTATCAAGCAAACAAGAGGCAACTTAAAAAGGGGTTTCTTTAACAGCAAAAAAGAAAATAAAAAGCAAATTAAAATACCTTCTAAGCCAGTTGAGGAAAGAATCCCAAAGACCCATATTTTGAATTGTAAAAAGAAGCCAACTTTGATTATATTGTGGACAGTTTAAAGGAATTTTTTGTAGTTGCAGTTGAGTTCTTGAGCATGAGGTGAGAAGGGAAAAGAAACAATAGGAAACTTCGCCAACTGAGAAAAGGACAGAATCTATTGGTAATATTTACGTACTTAGTATTTAGCAAAAAAAAAAACTGTTAGCTTGTCAGGTTTTGATGATGCTGTGGTAATAAACTTAGTAAAGAATTCAGAGCTAAATGGGAGATAAATCCAAATTAGGGCAGGAAAAGGAAATGTCTAAATTTTGTTTTTGGTTGTTTCTTGATCCTATTTGGTTTGCATGAAACAAGAGTATAGGAGAGAAAACTTTAATCTTTTCCTTTTCCGATTATACTAATAGTTCAAAAAAAAAAATGATTTATACTAAAAGCACCCCAATCCTAAATGAGTAGAGAACGATTATATTAATCCTTTGAATGCTTGTTGAAATTGATTATAGAAATTCTTATATGAAGTTGATTTATTATCCAATATTGATAAAAGGTAAATTTTACTATATTTATACCCTAAATAATCACACTTTAATTTTGTTTTGATAATATATATGATGACAAAATGCTCTTATTAGTGTTTTTCGTGTGTTATAGGTACACAAGAGTTGAGGAAGGCTAAAAGAGCAACTTTGGAGTCAAAAGAAGGTGAAAAAGACCATTTGTGAAATAAATCAAGAAAATACGCTGGAACAGCCCTGAAGAATCCGAGGCACCGTTTGACCGCGCTTCGACCGCGATCGCGGTAGAACCGCGGTAGAACAGGCCTGCAGAAGATTGAAAAGTTCAGAAGGCATCGCTGACCGCGGTTCCACCGCGACCGCGGTGAAAACCGCGGCAGAACACGGAAAATTCAGGGGTTAAAGTGTAAAAACGGAAATTTTAATACCTAAACCCTATATTATATCATTAGGATTCGCCCAAAGGAGGCAAGTTTTGTATTATTGACTACTTTTGCAAGGAAACTAGTGTGAGAGGATTCTCTTAACATCTATCTTTCTTTACTTTGAATTCTTGATTATGAAATCCATTATATCTTTTGCTTTCATAGTTATAAGTAGCTAAATTCTTATCTAAGGTTGTGATGGAACGTATTGATTGATGAACTTCTGGGTTATGTGAGTACAAATTGTTAGTTAAATTTCTATTTGTTCAACTTCGTTCTTGTTGTAGTTAATTGATAGGATCCTCAATTAGTTATGCCTATTTAGTGTGCATAACTTGGAAAAGAGTGCATATTTAGGTCATTGTTGAACAACACCATACCTAGATTATTATAGGAATCTTTAATTGTGGGTGTAAAGGTGGGATTAGGAATAACGAAACCTTGGGTGCAATCTAAGTGAACTGTGCTAATTAAAGTAAGCTAGGGTAGCTCGGAAGAGTGCATGAGTAAATTATTATAATTGCTCGGGAGGGAAGGTAAAATTAGGGTTCATGATTTATAGAGAGGTATTCACAATTTGTATGAGCATAAACAGAAGGGATTCCATCAATAGGGGAAATCATCGCCTTAGTCTTTCTCATTATTCTTTACAACACATTCAGTTATTTCTTCACTCAATTAGTTTATTGCAAAAGTAGTTAGTAGAAACCACTCACAAAGATACTTGAATATTTGGGAAGCTGATTCGGAAGTTTTGTTGGATTTTTAAGATTGTAGTTGATAGGTTAACTCTCTGTGGGATTCGACTCCGGACTTATAAACCGGGTTATATTTGCAGTGACCGCATTGTCCTTTTTAGAAGGCATAGTTGGGCGTGATCAAATTTTGGCGCCATTGCCGGGGAGTTAACGGAATTATCAATTGCCATTGACAGAACTACAAGATTCTTATGTAGTCAGATTTCTCTCTATACACTTTAAATTGAAAACTTTGACGATTGTTGAATTGGGTGCTCAGGTCCATGCCTAGGAAATCTGCAAGGACTGGAGAATTACTTGAAGGACTCTCAGACCTAGAGCAAACATTCCGGGCACTAAATCGTGCAAACAAACAACATCAACAATCTCAACAGACATCGAAACTAGACATTGACATGGGAGACGTGAACGATACAAACCAGCAAGCTGGGTTGAATGTATAGGTAGAGGCGTAGGAGGCGCCTGAGGGTGCACTGTTTGACTGGGCACAACCAACTGCTGATAATTTGGCAACTGCCATTATTGTGCCAGCCATTCAAGCTGAATCATTCCAGATCACTAACAGTATGCTACACTTGTTGCAAAACAAGGGACTATTTTCTAGGACTCAGGTTGAAGATCTACAGCAGCACCTGAAGAATTTTCTCTCTATATGCAAGACGCAGAGACAACCAAATATGACACTGGAAGCAATCAGGCTATTGTTATTTCCATTCTCAGATACAAGAGATGCACAAGTATGGCTCAACTCACTTCCCATCAACTCTATAGCAACATGGTATGATTTAGTCAAACAATTCCACAATAATTTTCATCCACCTAACAAAACAGCTCAACAAATTGATGAGATTGTGAGCTTCAAGCAAAAATCGATGGAGACATTGCATGAGACTTGGGGCAGATTTAAGGGTATGCTAGTCATGTGTCCTCACCATGGGGTTCCAGAACAGATGTTGGGTCAAAGGTTTTACATGGGGCTCTCGGATAGCATGAAAAATATAGTAGATGCCTCAGTAGGTGGGGCTTTTCTGAGCAAGACATGGAGAGAAGGCTAGAATTTGCTAGACAAGATGGCTCAGAACTCAGGGTGGACAACCAGGAATGCTCCTATCACTCCAGTGGTACACTCTGTACCTCTAAACCCTTCCAACACTATGGAGGAAAACACGGCTACTATTTTGACACAGATGAGTATCCTGACAAAAAGGTGGAAGAATCTGGGGTTAAGCAGCAGGTCCATATTGTAGAAACCACCAATTGGGGTTTATGCACATCTTTCATTAGCCAACCCATAGGTAATCCATGGGCTGCATACCAGGAACATTATCATCAGCATGAAGACATAACTTATGTGGAAAATTATAGAGGGCAGCGACAGGGAAACCAGAATTGGGGTTAGCAGGCTCCACAGCAGTACATGCCTCCTCAGCCACAATACAAGGCAGGAGGTATGAGTCCACCCAACAATATGGCTCCATATCCTAGACCTCAGGCCTTCAACAATCAGCAGTAGGGGTATCATCCACCTCCACCACAACATGGGGGTAGACATGAAGAAGGGTTCGCAAGGCTAGTAGCTATGATGCAGCAGGTTATTGGGTTCCATGCCAAAACCAATGAAAGGATAGATTCACATGATGCAGATATTAAGAATATAGAGGTGCAAGTGGGCCAGATTGATATGACACTGAACAATCGTCCTCAAGGGATATTACCTGCAGACACTCAAACAAACCCAAAAGATCAAGTCCCAAAGCAGCTGATGGCAGTAAGTCTGAGAAACGGTAGAGATCTTGATGCTGAGCAAGAGAGAACAATAGGCAAATTGCAGGCCGAGACACTCATTCCAGTACCCATTGAACTGGATGAGTCCACAGGGTTAACAGAAGTTACAGTCTAGCCAGTAGCTGAAAATATTGATGTGCCGCAGGAAACGGAGAAAGTAGCTGAACCGGTAGAACAGCCGGTTGTGGAACAGGTAGTAGAGAAGGAAAAATCCCAAGTGATTGGGAAGAAGATGCCTCCAAACCCATTCCCTCAAAGGTTGGCCAAGCACCAGAAAGAGGAGCAATACAAGATGTTTTTTGAAATGCTCAAGCAAATCCAGGTAAACATCCTCTTAATTGAAGATTTGAAAGAGATGCCTGGGTATGCCAAAATGATGAAAGACTTGATGTCGCGGAAATTTGATTTCCAAGACTTGGCCACAGTGACTCTCACTCCGACATGTAGTGCAGTGGTATCCAGACCCATAGCTGAGAAGTTATCTGACCTAGGTAGGTTCACTATTCCATACATTATAGGAAACTTTGCTTTTACTAAGGCGTTGTGTGATTTGGGGGCTAGCATAAATCTTATGCCCTTGGTGATCTATAAGAGGCTAGGCATCGGAAGAGCCAGGCCTACTTCAATGTTACTACGGCTTGCTGACAGGACAGTAAAACGTCCATTCGGGATATAAGATGATGTGCTTATTCAGGTGGGGAAATTTATGTTTCCCGCCGACTTTGTAATTCTAGACTGCAATGTCGATAAGGAGATACCTATAATATTAGGAAGACCATTCCTAGCCACGGGGAGAGCCTTGATCGATTGTGAGACTGGGGAGCTCAAGATGAGGCTAAATGATGAAAAGATCATATTCAATGTATAGAAATCTATGAGGCACCCTAGTGAGTTCGCAAATTGTTCTCTCATTGATGCAATAAATGTGATAGTGGAGACAGACGATGTAGCTTTGACAGCTGAATATCCACTTCAGGCATTCCTAATGAACTTAGATGAGGTAAATGGTGAAAGTCTAGCGGAGTGGGTGTTAGCACTAGAAGGCAATAGGTTTTGGGATAGAGAGTTGGAGTTTGAACCTCTACACATAGAAAATACAGAGACCTCTCCAGCAAAACCATCTATTGAGGAACCACCAAAGCTGGAACTTAAGCCATTACCAGCTCATCTCAGGTATGAATTTCTGGGCCCTAACTCTACTTTACCTGTTATTATCTCATCTGGTTTGCTAGATGTGCAGGCTCAACAGCTTATACAGGTACTCAAGGAATGTAAAACTGCCATCGGTTGAACCATGGTAGACATAAAGGGGATCAGTCCTGCTTACTGCATGCATAAGATTCTCTCGGAAGAGGGACACAAACATTCCAGGGAACATCAAAGAAGGCCGAACCCGAATATGAAGGAAGTGGTAAAGAAGGAAGTGATAAAGTAGCTAAATGCGGGAATTATTTTCCCAATCTCTGATAGTAGCTGGGTTAGCTCAGATTAATGTGCGCCAAAGAAGGGTGGCATGACAGTTGTGCAAAATGAAAACAATGAAATAATCTCAACAAGAACCGTTACCGGCTGGAGGATCTGCATGAACTACCGAAAACTGAATCTACCCACCCGAAAGGACCACTTCCCACTCCCCTTCATTGACCAGATGCTTGACAGGTTGGCAGGGAGGTCATATTTTTACTTCTTGGATAGGTACTCAGGGTACAATCAGATCTCTATTGCCCCTGAGAATAGAGAGAAGACCTCCTTCACATGCCCATATGGCATCTTTGCCTTCAGGAGGATGCCATTTGGCCTATGCAATGCACCTGCCACATTCCAAAGGTGCATGATGGCCATATTCACTGACATGGTGGAAGATATTATGTAGGTGTTCATGGATGATTTCTCGGTGGTAGGGAATTCGTTCGATGAATGCCTTGTCAATCTGACAAGAGTGCTGAAACGGTGCATTGAGACTAACTTGGTGTTAAATTAGAAAAAGTGCCATTTCATGGTACAAGAAGGAATAGTCTTGGGGCATCGGGTTTCTAGCAAGGGAATTGAGGTGGATCGAGCCAAAGTTGACGTCATTGCAAAGCTGCCTCCACCAACGTCTGTCAAAGCCATTAGAAGTTTTCTTGGACATGTCGGTTTTTACCGGAGGTTCATTAAAGACTTCTCCAAAATTGCCAATCCCCTCTTTAAGTTACTTGAAAAAGATCACCCTTTTGTATTTTTTTGATGATTGCAGGACTACATTTGAGGAGATGAAAAAGCGGCAGGTCACAGCACCAATCATTATTGCCCCCAACCGGGAGCAACCATTTGAGCTCATGTGCGATGTAAGTAACTATGCAGTGGGGGCAATGCTGGGCCAGCGGAAGGACAAGCTGATGCATCCAATCTACTATGCTAGTAGAACACTGAGTGGAGCACATCTAAACTATACTGTGACGGAGAAGGAAATGCTGCCGGTAGTGTTTGCGTTCGACAAGTTCAGGTCGTATCTCATAGGATCCAAGGTAATTGTATACACTGACCATGCAGCACTGAGGTATTTAATTGAAAAGAATGACTTTAAGCCACGCCTAATTCGTTGGGTACTGCTTCTGCCAGAGTTCAATCTTGAAATTCGTGACCATAAGGGCACTGAAAATCAAGTCGCTGATCACTTATCACGACTTGAAGGAGCTGAAATTGTTAAAGAAAGTGACGAAATTCTGGAAACCTTTCCAGACGAGCAGCTGCTCACTACCACTCTTCTTGAAACGCCATGGTATGCAAATTATGCAAACTACCTGGCCAGTGGTATTGTTCCTCACGACCTGTCATCGGTCCAGAGGAAAAGATTCTTTCATGAAAGCCAATTGTACTATTGGGATGAGCCTTATTTGTTTAGAATATTCCTTGATAACATGATCCGGAGATGCATCCCCGAGATCGAACAATCTTCTGTCTTGTAGGCTTGTCATGCTTCAGCATATGGTGGCCATTTCAGAGGAGTTCGAACAGCAGCCAAGGTACTTGAGGCCGGATTCTTTTGGCCAATGGTAATTAAAGATGCACACTTATAGGTGAAGGGGTGTAATAAATGTCAACGCACCGGGAATATCTCCCGGCGTCATGAGATGCCCATGAACCCAATCCAAGAGGTGGAAGTATTTGACGTCTGGAGATAGATTTCATGGGTCCTTTCGTTAGCTCCTATGGCAATAAGTATATTCTTGTTGCTGTAGACTATGTGTCCAAATGGGTGGAAGCTGTAGCATTACCCACCAATGATGCTAAGGTGGTGGTGGTATTTCTCAAGAAAAACATTTTCACTCGCTTTGGGACACCGAGGGCAATTATCAGGGATAGAGGCACTCACTTCTATAATCGGTCATTTGAAAAATTATTGGCAAAATACGATGTGAAGTACAAGGTGGCTACTCCATATCACCCGCAGATCAGTGGGCAAGTTGAGGTATCCAATAGGGAAATAAAGAGTGTACTGACAAAAACAGTGAACACCACATGGACCGACTGGTCAAGAAAGCTCGATGATGCACTATGGGCGTATAGGACAGCTTTTAAGACACCGATCGACATGTCACCATACAAATTGGTATTTGGGAAAGCTTGTCACCTACCCGTTGAACTAGAGCATAAAGCATGGTGGGCACTCAAGTAGCTAAATCTCAACTGGGATGAAGCGGGCAAAACAAGAGTCACTGAATTACATGAGCTGGAAGAGTTCCGGTATCTGGCTTTTGAGAGCACAAGGTTATTTAAGGAGAGGATGAAGCGGTTGCATGACCAAAACATCAAAGAGAACAACTTCAAATCCGAGGACGAGGTATTACTCTATAGCTCAAGATTACGGTTGTTCCCGAGGTAATTGAAATCAAGATGGTCTGGCCCATTCCGGGTGGTTGAAGTGTTACCCTCTGGAGCTGTGGAAATACGCACTGAAGATGGCTCTCGCACTTTCAGAGTCAATGGACAGCGGTTGAATTGTACGTTGGCATGAATAAAGCCAAATAGACGGTTGAGTTGCATTTGGATGAACCTCAAAGGTTGAGCGAGCCTTAAAATGCGCTAAGTTGAGTCGTGCCGCGATGTTAAATCAGGCGCTACGTGGGAGGAAACCCAAGAAATTGTGGTAACTGTAAACATTATAGTTAGTCTATATAAAAAAACAGTTGCTACCATGTGAAAGATTCAGAGGCAGCCTTCCACTGCGGTTCCACCGTGATCGCAGTGAAACCGCGGTGAGAAGGCTCCTCTGAACCTTACAAACCGCGGTTGGACCGCGATTGCGGTCAAACCGCGGTGGGAGATCCTCTCTGATACTCATAGCTCGCGGTTCTACCGCTGTAGAACGCAACAGTATCCAGGTAAGTGTCACGACCCGGATTTTCCCCCAACATCGGGATCGTGATGGCGCCTACTTGTGGTAGCTAGGCAAGCCACTATACTCACACTATCCTGTTTTTAGCAATATTTCATACTCAAATTTATCAACAAGAACCATAATCTTAATTAAATAAATGCTGAAGACTTTATCAAAATAGAAATAAGCAGTACTATACTAAAATCCTCTACCCAAGACGTGGAGTCACCAACTCACGAACTACTACTGAATACTACACATAAAGGTCTGAAAGAAAATAACATAAATATGTTTGTCTCGGAAACAAGAGACTACAGCTAGTAATGTAAATAAGTGGAAGAGACGCCGGGCCTGCGGACGCTTGCAAGCTACCTCGGTCTCGATATGCTCAACTCCCACGCAAGGCTCTACTGTTGCTGCTCCTGATCAAAACCTAGACCTGTGCAAAAATGCACAGAAGTGCAGTATCAGCACAATCAGACCTCATGTGTTGGTAAGTGCCTGGCCTAACCCCGGCGAAGTAGTGACAAGCCTAGGACCAGATACCCACATATACCTGTGCAGTTCTATATATATATGTACACCACAAGATAACAAGAAATATCATGTAAACAAAACCAACAAGAAATCTCATAAGAGGGAAACTCAACAGTTAACAACACGTATTAAATCAACAAAGGAAACAGTTAATATCCAGTCAAGGAATAGCAAATAGTTGCACGGCATCACCCTTTGTGCTTTTACTCTCATCCTCGCCAAATAAGCAAATAAAATGCACGGCATCACCCTTCGTGCTTTTACTCTCATCCTCACATCCATGGCACGGCATGATCCTTCGTGCATGGTTCAATAACAAGGCACGGCATTACCCTTCGTACATAATCAATATCACAAGGCACGGCATGATCGTTCGTGCATAATCAATAACAAGGCACGACATTAACCTTCGTGCAATAACAGTAAAACAAGGCACGACATCACCCTTCATGCATTATCACTCTTCCTCACCCAAATAACAATCACAGTTAAGGGCAGAGAATGAAAAAAATAATCACAAACCGTCCCGACAAGGGACACAATGATCATCACACAAAGTCCCGTCAAGGGAAAACAATATCTCACTTAACAACAAGTCCCGGCAAGGGAAAACAACAACAATTCCACAACCCGGCAAGGGTTCAACAATTTATCTTTAAAATGTCTCACAACAAGTATCAACAATGACTCACGGTCATGCAAGATGCCAGTGTATGGATGCTCGTCACCACAGCCCATACACCGCACTCGATCACATAGCACATAGCACATAATCCTATTCCCTCAAGCTAGGATAGAAAAAACACTTAACTCTAGCATTGAAGTCCAAATTATCCTTCAATTATAGCTTTTTCCCCGAATTTCCCGCTTCCAACTAGCTCGAATCTAATCACAATTGATTTCATTACATTGATAATTACTAAATAACTTGGTTTGAATAATTAAAAATGGTTTTCCCAAAGTTTGGACAAGAGGGGTTGCTCTGATGGTAAGCAACCCCCACTTCCAACCGAGAGGTTGTGAGTTCGAGTCTCCCCGAGAGCAAGGTGGGTAGTTCTTGGAGGGAAGGATGCCGGGGGTCTATTTGGAAACAGCCTCTCTACCTTAGGGTAGGGGTAAGGTCTGCGTACACACTACCCTCCCGAGACCCCACTAAGTGGGATTATACTGGGTTGTTGTTGTTGTTGTTGTTGTTGGTTTTCCCAAAGTTTACCCTAAAATTTCCCAAAACGCCCCTGGCCCACATGGTTGGAACTCGAGGTTCGGACCAAAATCCGGTTACCCATTCCCCCACGAGTTCAAATATATGATTTGTTTAAAAATCGGACCTCAATTCGAGGTCCAATTACCCAATTCATGAAAACCCTAGGTTCTACCCAAAACAAGAATTTCTACCATGAAAACCTTTGATTTCTATTGAAAAACATGTTTAATGTTGTTAGGAATTGAAAGAATTAAGTAAAAAGTGACTTACAATTGCTTTGGAGTGAATTTGGCCTTGAGGGTTCGTGTGTGGTGTGTGGGTTTTTGAAAGCGTGAAGAATGAGCTGAAAAATTCGTTTAAGTATAAAATTGCACAGCTGCGGGTAGCGCAATTGCGAACATTTGTTCGCAATTGCGAACACTACAGGTCTGGGGTCTGATGCTCTCGCAATTGAGAGGAAGAGTTCGCATTTGCGAACTTGGCTGGCACACTGGGTCTTCGCATTTGCGATAATGTGTTCGCATTTGCGAACCCAGGCGGAGTGTTGAAGGCCTCGCATTTGCGAGGTTAAGTTCGCATTTGCGAACCCACGCGTACCTGGACCCGCTTCGCAATTGCGATCAAGGCTTCGCATTTGCGAACATAGCCTTGGTCTTCCCCCTTCGCAATTGCGAGACTTTCTTCGCATTTGCGAAGAAACCAGCTGGGTGAAAAAACAGCTGTGTGAAATTTCAGAATTTGCACCAACGGCCTATCAAATTTTTACCCGAGCCCCCCGGGCTCCAAACCAAACATGTACACAACATCAAAAACATATTACAAACTTGCTCGTGCAATGACATCGCCAATATAACATCATTTTCATCAAATCAAGCCTCAAGTTCATGATTATCACCCTTTTTAGTTTCATAACTTTCAAATTTGGAACTCAAGGTCCAAAACATATCAAACGACATCCAAATGTCACCAAACTTTGCAGAAAGCACATATATAAAATATTTAAGACTTGTACCGGGAGTCGGATCCAAAATACGAGCCTGATACCAAGGTCATTTAATTCATTTTCCTTTAATAATTACAGTAAAAACAATTTCACAAAAATATCTATATCTTAGGCTCTAGGCCTCAGAATCCAACTACGGACGCATGTCGGAGTCCCATATTTTCCTACGGACCTTTCGGGACCGTCCGATCTCGGGTTCGGGTCCGTTTACCAAAAATGTTGACCGAAGTCAACCATATCAATATTAATATCATTTTTATTCAAATTTCTCATAGAATTCATATCTTTTATCATAAAATCTTTCCGGTTACATTCCCGGATCGTGCACATAATTTGAGGTAACATCGAATGAGGTTTTCGAGGCCTCAGAAGTGCGAAACAAGTGAGGAAAACAGGTGATGACCCTTTGGGTCGTCAAATCCTCCACCTCTAAAACAACCGTTCGTCCTCGAACGGACAAGAGAAGGAAGTACCTGAGTCGGGGAAAAAATGTGGGTAGCGGCTCCACATATCAGACTCGGACTCCCAGGTCGATGCCTCATAAGGCTGACCTCTCAACTGAACACGCACCGAAGGATAACTCTTCTACCTCAACTATCAAACCTGCCGGTCTAGAATGGCCACCGACTCCTCCTCGTAGGATAGGTCATTGTCCAATTGGACAGTACTGAAGTTTAACACATGAGTGGGATCGCCGTGGTATCTCCGAAGCATAGATACATGAAAAACTGGATGCATGGCTGATAAGCTAGGCGGCAGAGCTAGTCTGTAAGCCACCCCTCCCACTCGGTCTAGAATCTCAAATAGGCCAATATACCTAGGGCTGAGCTTGCCCTTCTTCCCGAACCTCATCACGCCCTTCATAGGCGACACTCAGAGCAATACCCGCTCACCAACCATGAAATCTACATCTCGAACCTTACGACCCGCATAAGTCTTCTGTCTGGACTGGGCTGAACGCAATCTCTCCTGGATAGTCTTGACTTTATCCAAGGCCTTCTAAACTAAGTTTGTACCCAACAACCAAGCCTCTCCCGGCTCAAACCATCCGACTAGAGATCGACATCGTCTACCATACAACGCCTCGTACGGAGCCATCTGAATGCTAGACTGGTAGCTGTTATTGTAGGCGAACTCTGCTAATGGCAGAAACTGGTCCCACGAGCCTTCAAAATCAATGACACAGGCTCGAAGCATGTCCTCTAGAATCTGAATAGTCCTCTCGGACTGACCATGCGTCTGAGGATGAAAGGCTGTACTCAGCTGAATGGTACCTAACTCCTGCTGGACCGCTTTCCAGAACCGCGAGGTTAACTGCGTACCCCGATCTGAGACAATAGATACCGGCACCCCATGAAGTCGAACAATCTCCCTAATGTATATCTCTGCTAACATTTCCGATGAGTAGGAGACAGATACTGGAATGAAGTGCGGTGACTTGGTCAGCCTATCAACAATGACCCATATAGCATCAACTTTCCTCTGAGTCATAGGAAGTCCAGTAATGAAGTCCATAGTGATCCGTTCCCATTTCCACTAGGGAATTTCGATTCTCTGGAATACACCACCAGGCCTCTGGTGCCCATATTTCACCTGCTGACAATTTAGACACCGAGCGACATACGTAATGATATATTTCTTCATCCTGCGCCACCAATAGTATTGCCATAAGTCCTGGTACATCTTCGTGGCGCCCGGGTGAATAGAATACCACGAACTTTGGGCCTCCGCTAAGATCAACTCTCGAATCCCTTCAACATTGGGCACACAAACTCGACCATACAATCTCAATACCCCGTCATCATCTAGATTTACCTTTGTGGCACCTCCCCGCTGTACTGTATCTCTCAAGTCACACAAATGAGGATCATCAAATTGCCTCTCACGGATCCGCTCTAATAGAGATGAACGAGCGACCGTGCAGGCTAACACCCTGCTAGGCTCAGAAATGTCTAATCTCACAAACTGGTTGGCTAAGGCCTGGACATCTAGAGCAAATGGTCTCTGACTGACCGGAATGAATACAAGACTACCTATGCTGGCAGACTTTCTACTCAATGCATCGGCCACCATATTGGCCTTACTTGGGTGATGTAGGATAGTAACATTATAGTCTTTCAACAACTCTAACCATCTCCGCTGTCGTAGATTCAACTCTTTTTGCTTGAACATGTACTGTAGGCTTTTGTGATCAGTGTATACCTCATATGACACACCATATAGATAATGCCTCTAGATTTTTAAGGCATGAACCACTGCTGCTAACTCAAGGTCGTGAACTGGATAATTCTTCTCATGTATTTTTAGCTATCTCGAAGCATAAGCAATAACCTTACCATCCTACATCAATACCGCTCCAAGCCCTGTACGGGACGCATCATAGTAAACTGTATAAGGCCCTGCACCCGTAGGTAGTATCAGTACTGGTGCTGTAGTCAAGGCTGTCTTGAGCTTCTGAAAGCTCGCCTCATACTCATCTGACCACTGGAACTAGGCACCCTTCTGGGTCAACCTAGTCATAGGGGCTGCAATAGAAGAAAACCCCTCTACAAATCGACGGTAGTAACCTACTAACCCCAAGAAACTCCAGGATCTCAGTCACTGAAGCTGGTCGAGGCCAATTCTGGACTGCCTCAATCTTCTTTGGGTCCACCTGAATACCTTCCACTGATACAATGTGGCCCATAAATGCCATCGAGCTCAACCAGAACTCACATTTCAAAAATTTGGCATATAGTTGATTATCCTTCAGAGTCTGGAGAATCACTTTGAGGTGCTTCTCGTGCTCTTCCTGGCTGCGGGAGTATACCAGGATGTCATCTATAAAGACTATCACGAACAGATCTAAGTAAGGCCTGAATACTCGATTCATCAACTCCATGAATGCTGCTAGGGCATTGGTCAACCCGAAGGATATGACAAAGAACTCATAATGCCCAAATCTAGTGCAAAAGACTGTCTTAGGAATGTCAGCCGCCCTGATCTTCAGCTGATGGTAGCCTGACCTCAAGTCTATCTTTGAGAACACCCTCGCTCCCTGGAGCTGGTCAAACAAATCATCAATCCTCGGTAGTGGATACTTAATCTTTATCGTCACTTTGTTCAATTGGAGGTAATCAATACACATCCGCATCGAGCCATCCTTCTTTTTCTCGAACAACACAGGTGCTCCACAGGGGGAAACACTGGGCCTGATAAAGCACTTGTCAAGAAGGTCTTGCAACTGATCTTTCAACTCTTTTAACTCCGGCGGGGCCATACGATAGGGTGGAATAGAGATGGGCCGAGTGCCCGGTGCTAGATCAATACAGAAATCGATATCTCTATCGGGTGGCATGCCCGGTAGGTCTGAAGGAAAAACCTCAGGAAAATCCCGTACAATGGGAATTGAATCGATAGAAGGAACTTCTGCACTGGAATCACGAACATAAGCCAAATAAGCTAGACCCCTTCTCGACCATGCGTCGAGCTTTAACATAGGAAATGACAGTGCGAACGGAGTGGCTGGAGGTACTTTTCCACTCTAGTTGGGGTGATTCTGGCAAGGCTAAGGTCACAGTCTTGGCATGACAATCTAGGATTGCATAGTATGGGGACAACCAGTCCATCCCCAATATGACGTCAAAATCCACCATGTCCAAAAGCAACAGATCAACACGGGTCTCAAGACCCCCAAAGATAACTACGCATGAACGATGCACCCGGTCGACTACAATGGAGTCACCCACCGGTGTAGACACATAAACTGGAATATCCAGAGCATAGCTGGGCACGGCTAAATACGGTGCAAAGTAGGAAGACACATATGAATATGTAGACCCAAGGTCAAATAATACTGAAGCACCTCGGCCACAAACAAGAATAGTACATGTAATCACGGCATCTGATGCCTCTGCCTCTAGCCTGGCTGGTAAAGCATAGAATCGGGGATCAGCACCTCCCCTCCGAGCTGCGTCTCTAGGACGACCATCAACTGGCTGACCTCTACTCTCGTTGGACGATCTCTACCTCTACGGCCTCGACCTCCACATCTATGATCTCTACCCTCGCCTCTGGCCGGCTGGGCAGGCTGAGGATCAGCTGGGGCCTGAATCATGGGATGAGGGCCCCGCTGATGAGTGTTGCCCATCGCTCGAGGGTAGAACCTCACAAGATGACCTGGGTCACCACAACCGTAGCAACTCTTAGGCTGATGGGGCCGCTGGCCCTGACGACCTGAATGGCCTCCACGAACACTCTGAAGAGGCTGAGCACTGATAGGAGACTGATCTAAATACTTCTCACAAAACCCACGATCACCTGGTCAACCCTGTGAAGCCTGAAGGGCGAAATGGAAAGTCCTGAAAGACTGGCCCCTATCAAAAGATTCCCTGCCACCAGAAGAAGATCCACTAAACCTGCCTGAATGACGAGGCCTCTTGTCCGAAGAATAACCACCTCCCCGAGCAAGAGCCATCTCAACTCTACGTGCTGCATTAGCTGCCTCCTGAAATGATATATCACTCCCCACTCCCATAGCCATCTGAAGTCTAATTGGACTGATTAAGCCCATCTATGAACCTGCGGACCCTCTCCCGCTCTGTGGGGAGTATCACCACCGCATGACGTGCCAAATCAACAAATCTCATCTCATACTGAGTGACAGTCATAGTACCGTGCTGGAGGCGCTCAAACTGCCTCCGAAGTGCATCCCGCTGAGTAACAGGGAGAAACTTCTCCAGAAATAACTCTGCAAACTGATTTCATGATAAAGCCGGGGACCCTGCTGGTCAAGTCAAACAGTAATCCCTCCACCAAGTCTTGGCGAATCCTGAAAGCCTGGATGTATAGAAGTCAACTTCATTGGACTCCACTATCCCCAGAGTCTTGAGAATCTCATGGAAACTGAATAAGAAATCCTGAGGATCCTCTGACGTGGCACCGCTGAAGGTAGTGGTAAACAGCTTGGAGAACCAATCAAGTCTCCATAAAGAATCAGAAGTCATGGCCGCTCCATCTCCGGCCTGAGCTATGGTACCTGACTGGGTGGCCACAGCTGGCTGAAGCACTAGTGCTTGAGGCTGAGGAGCTACTGGTTCCGGAGTACGAGCAATAGAAGTCTGGGCCCCTCCTCCAGCCTGAGAAGTGGCTGGTGCAGCTGGTAATAAGCCTGCTCTGGAAACACTGTCCATAAATCCCGCTATCCTGACCAATGCCTCCCGAAGATCTGGGGTAAATAAAGTCTCTCCCGGGACCTGAGCTGGCCCTACTGGAGCTGCTAGGACTGGAACCTCCTCACCCGTCTCAATATGAGACTCCACCTCTGGAATAGCTTCCGGGGGCTGAGCTCTGCCTCTACCACGGCCTTCGGTACGATCTCGGCCCCTGCCTCTCACGGGAGCTGCCTGGGGCTCAGGCTGCTGGTCAACGGACGAAGAAGCGCGTTTCCTCACCATCTACGAAATGACAGAGTAGAAGTTCAATCAGTATTTGAGGAACAAATCGCACGATAAGAAGGAACAATTGAGAGACTCTTTCCTAACTCAATAGACTCTAGAGGACAAGTAAGACGTCTCCGTACTTACCTCTCAAACTCTACTAAGCTTGTTCGTGAGTGGTGAGACCTATGTAACCTAGAGCTCTGATATCAACTTGTCACGACCCGGATTTTTCCCCAGCATCGGGATCATGATGGCGCCTACTCGTGGTAGCTAGGCAAGCCACTATATTCACACTATCCTATTTTTAGCAATATTTCATACTCAAATTTATCAACAAGAACCATAACCTTAATTAAATAAATACGAAAGACTTTATCAAAATAGAAATAAGCAGTACCAAGGTAAAACAATACTGAAATCCTCTACCCAAGACGTGGAGTCACCAACTCACGAACTACTACTGAATACTACATATAAAGGTCTGAAAGAAAATAACATAAATCTGTTTGTCTCGGAAACAAGAGACTACAGCTAGTAATGTAAATAAGTGGAAGAGACACCGGGCCTGCGGACGCTTGCAAGCTACCTCGGTCTCGATATGCTCAACTCCCACGCAAGGCTCTACTGCTGATGCTCCTGATCAAAACCTAGACCTGTGCAAAAACGCACAAAAGAGCAGTATCAGCACAATCTGACCCCATGTGCTGGTAAGTGCCTGGCCTATCCCGGCTAAGTAGTGACAAGCCTAGGACCAGACACCTACATATACCTGTGCAGTTACAAGAAATATCATAAGAGGGAAACTCAACAGTTAACAACACGTATTAAATCAACAAAGGAAACAGGTAATATCCAGTCAAGAAATAGCAAATAGTTGCACGGCATCACCCTTCGTGCTTTTACTCTCATCCTCACCAACTAAGCAAATAAAGTGCACGGCATCATCCTTCGTGCTTTTACTCTCATCCTCACATCCATGGCACGGCATGATCCTTCATGCATGGTTCAATAACAAGGTACGGCATTACCCTTCGTGCATAATCAATATCATAAGGCACGACATGATCCTTCGTGCATAATCAATAACAAGGCACGGCATTAACCTCCGTGCAATAACAGTAAAACAAGGCACATCATCACCCTTCATGCATTATCACTCTTCCTCACCCAAATAACAATCACAGTTAAGGGCAAAGAATGAAAACAATAATCACAAACCGTCCCGGCAAGGGACACAATGATCACCACACAATGTCCCAGCTAGGGAAAACAATATCTCACTTCACAACAAGTCCCGACAAGGGAAAAGAACAACAATTCCACAACCCGGCAAGGGTTAAACAATTTATCTTTAAAATGTCTCCTAACAAGTATCAACAACTACTCACGGTCATGCAAGATGCCAGTGTATGGATGCTCGTCACCACAGCCCATACACCGCACTCGATCTTATAGCACATAGCACATAATCCTATTCCCTCAAGCTAGGATAGAACAAACACTTACCTCTAGCCTTGAAGTCCAAATTATCCTTCAATTATAGCCTTTTCCCCGAATTCCCGCTTCCAACTAGCTCGAATCTAATCACAATTGATTCCATTACATTAATAATTACTAAATAACTTGGTTTGAATGCTTAAAAATGGTTTTCCCAAAGTTTACCCCAAAATTTCCCAAAACGCCCCTTGGCCCACGTGGTCGGAACTCGGGGTTCGGACCAAAATCTGGTTACCCATTCCCCCACGAGTTCAAATATATGATTTGTTTCAAAATCGGACCTCAATTCGAGGTCCAATTACCCAATTCATGAAAACCCTAGGTTCTACCCAAAAACAAGAATTTCTACCATGAAAACCATTGATTTCTATTGAAAACCATGTTTAATGTTGTTAAGAATTGAAAGAATTTAAGTAAAAAGTGACTTACAATTGCTTTGGAGTGAATTTGGCCTTGAGGGTTCGTGTGTGGTATGTGGGTTTTTGAAAGAGTGAAGAATGAGCTGAAAAATTCGTTTAAGTATAAAATTGCACAGCTGCGGGTATCGGAATTGCGAATATTTGTTCGCAATTGCGAACACTACAAGTATGGGGTCTGATGCTCTCGCAATTGCAAGGAAGAGTTCGCATTTGCGAATTTGGCTGGCATACTGGGTCTTCGCATTTGCGACAATGTGTTCGTATTTGCGAACCCAAGCGGAGTGTTGAAGGCCTCACATTTGCGAGGTTAAGTTCGCATTTGCGAACCCACACGTACCTGGACCCACTTCGCAATTGCGATCAAGGCTTCGCATTTGCAAACATAGCCTTGGCCTGCCCCCTTCACAATTGCGAGACTTTCTTCGCATTTGCGAAGAAACCAGCTGGGTGAAAAACCAGCTGTGTGAAATTTTAGAATTTGCACCAACGGCCTATCAAATCTTTACCCAAGACCCCCGGGCTCCAAACGAAACATGTACACAACACCAAAAACATATTACAAACTTGCTCGTGTGATCACATCGCGAACATAACATCATTTTCATCAAATCAAGCCTTAGGTTCATGATTATCACCCTTTTTAGTTTCATAACTTTCAAATTTGGAACTCAAGGTCCAAAACATATCAAACGACATCCAAATGTCACCAAACTTTGTCGAAAGTACATATATTATATTTAAGACTTGTACCGGGCATCGGAACCAAAATACGAGCCCGATACCAAGGTCATTTAATTCATTTTTCTTTAATAATTACAGTAAAAACAATTTCACAGAAAAATCTATAACTTAGGCTCTAGGCCTCAGAATCCGACTCCGGACGCATGTCCGAGTCCCATATTTTCCTACGGACCTTCCGGGACCATCCGATCTCGGGTCCGAGTCCGTTTACCAAAATTGTTGACCAAAGTCAACCATATCAATATTAATATCATATTTCTTCAAATTTCTCATAGAATTCATATATTTTATCACAAAATCTTTCCGGCTACATGCCCGGATCGTGCACCTAATTCTAGGAAACATAGAATGAGATTTTCGAGGCCTCGGAAGTGCAAAACAAGTGAGGAAAACAGGTGATGACCCTTTGGGTCGTCACAGTAAGTCTGCTGTAAAAATTATTATTTTTTCTTTCTTTATTTTATCTTTTTACCCCCTCCCCCCAATAAATCTAACCTAAAAACCCTCCCCCTTCATTACCTTATTTCAGCAGCCACTCCCCCCCCCCCATATCTCTCTCTCTCTAAAATTTCTCTCCCCCTTCTCTCTAACAAAAATAACTCCCTCCCTCACTTCTTCTTCCTCCGTTAACCCCTCCCCAACCTCCATTGCCACTATCCCCCTTCCTCTCTTCTTCTTTCAAGTAAGTTTTTCTTTTTCTTTTTCTTTTCTCTTTAATTTTTTCTAGTTTATAGTAGTTTAATTTAGTTAAATGTTAGTTTTTGCTTAAACCCTACCTAGGCCTGGTGTAAAATATGTAAATATGCCCCATTAGTATAGCACCATTGTTGTATAGTTAATTTTTGGGATTGTTGATACTTGACTTGGTTGGGTCTCCATTATTATGTAATTGTGCTTTGTTGTGGTGGTTTGGAGACCCAAATTATTTGGTTGTTGACTAGTATGATTTTGGGCCATGGTTTGGACAATTATGTGGTAGTATATGATGTTGAATAAGTTTAGGATATTATGCCTAGGTTTGGTTGGGTTGTTATTGTAAAATTTGGAGATGGTGTATTTATGTGTAGGGTGGTGTTGTCATGATAAACGAAGTAAGTGTGGGGTGCATTAGGCTAGAGTTGGTGAAATTGTTGAATATAAATGGGCAAATTAGGGGTCATGGTATGATGGCACTAAAGAAGTACGTTTGTAATCAGCGGATGGTGAAGTCTGAGTAATCATTCGATGCACTAATGTAATGAAATTCTTTGTATGCTTCTTATGTGCAAGACTATGGCACCAAAGCGGTCAAGGCAAGCTGCGAGATCATCTAGGTGTCCTACCTACGATGAGTCTCGTTTTGAGTGCGAAGAGGCGGAAAATAACTTTCACACCAAGGCCACCAAGGCATGGCTGCAGGAGATTTTTATTGACAGAATGGCACTTAGGGCAGAGAATCCCGACATGTATGAAGAAATTCGACGCAGGGAAATGGAATTTTTATTCCAGGAACCTGCTCTTGTCAACAAAATGCTTGTCAGGGAGTTCTATGCCAATGCAACCTACTGCATGTCTAGGGAGGTCTTCGTTCGAGATAAGCGTGTTTGGGCCAAGGTGTCTAGTATTAGGCATGCCTTGAGACTACCTGCTTATAGCATTGACGTGGATTATTACCACGACAAGCCTGGTGTCACTTGGGACATCATGATTGAGGCCTTATGCGTAGGTGGACGTCCTTTCTGGATCAAGGACCAAATTACTCTTAATTCCACTTGTTTCATGCATCTTGGCAAATGTTGGTTTACGGTGGTCTGTAACCATTTCCTCCCCTCCAGCAACACCACTGATGTGAACTTTAATAGGGCAGCATTGACCTGGTGCTTTGTCACCCAGCGAGAGTTTGACGTTGCCCGACTGATTTGTGATGAAATGATGCTGAGAAGACCCCTCAAGTCCAAGGGATTCTATTTCCCTTCTTTGGTCACTAATCTCTGCCTCTCTCACCATACACTCGTATTACCTACTGATGGTGAGCTTCCACAAAAAGCTCCGTTCAAAGATTCAGGTATTCGGGTTGGTAGAGGCAACGACCCAATTGACATTGATGACGATGACGACCCAGTCCCTGATGTCCAATCCAGGAGGTCTACTGACTCCACAGGTACATCTAGGCAAGCTCACTATGGAGCTAGCCTATCGAGGTCCCAGTCCACCAGACCTATGCTTAGGTCTTTGGAGGAAGAAGTTGCGGATTTACGCACTTCTGTGGACGGCCTGCACACTCGCATGGATGCGATGTCACATCGACATTCCAGGTCTGAGAGCCTCTTCATAGCGTGGTTCAGAGCATTAGGTCGAGCATGTAACGTCGACCCCGCCACCGTCTCTGACTCAGATTGAGTCTCAGGGAAGTCTTCTAACCCTTCTGTGCTTTAAAGTGATTTATATGACATGAGGACATGCCAGGATTTTAAGTGTAGGGTGGGAGACTTACTCTGTAGTGTATTGTATGTTTTACATTGTAGACTTAGTTGTATAGTATATTTGCTGGCTTGGCCCGATGATGGACACTTGTCGACGGGTTTTTTAAGGGTCTAAGTCGGAATAAAAAAAACAAAAAAGAAAATCAAAATAATCCAAAAATATGAGTAGGGGACTCTTCCTGATGACGGACTACTTGGACAGTACTCTTGAGGAAAATAGTCCATGCAGGATTTTTTGTTTCTTTCTTTTTCCTTTTCTTAGGTAGTGTATCACCTCCCCCTTGGTTTTTCTTTTTGTCACGGTTCTTTTCCAAGGGTTTTTATTGAACCGGGTTAGGTAGATTTTTTTTTTAGGATTAGTGGTTGAAGGTTAACATGTAACTCCAAGTATGCACACTAGCAAAACAAAAATGAACTTGAGAGTGTATTATCTAAGCTTAATTGTAGATTATATGATATGCCTTAAATTACACAGTGTAGCTTGCTTGAACATTGGTATGACTTTGTAGATGAACCTGATTCAGAATGAGTTGCATGCTAAGTATGTGTGAGTTGTTACCTGTATTATATGTTTATACATGATACCTAGAACTTGCCCTGTGTGTGTGCAAAACGAAATAGAAGTTGTTTAGTTAGAGATGATATAGGCATTTCTTTGTGCAACCCCATAAACCAAAAACTGTGAATTCACCTGTACATAATATCTTAGTTAACCCCTTTGAGCCTTAAGCCTGTTCTTTGATAACCCTATAATGTTCACAAAATCTTTGTTATACATTGTTGTACATTACCTCCTAGAAGCACTTGAATTGTAATGAATATGCAAAAGTAAAAGTGTGGGGTGAGGGGAAATTGAAAAAATTAAAAAGGGGGAAATCAAGAATGAATGATAGAATTGGTGAACTGGCAATGTACAGTAAATCTTTACAAGCAATGAAAAAAAAAGTTGTATATATGTAAATAAGAAAGCCAGTTGCACCAAAAGAAAAAATGGGATTAAAAGTGAATAAAAGGTGGAAGAATGGTTAGGGTGAGCATAATGAAATGCTTAAAGGGAAGTTTGTGTAAAAGAAGTGGTTAGGAAGGTTAGCCACTATAACCAAAAGTATCATACTCGTCTCATAGCCTAAATTACAACCCTTAAAGACCTATTGATCTTTGACTAAATGGCTCGATTAGTGGAGTATTACACTAAGGGCAAGCTTATGGTGTGTCTGTGTACATATGAATGCTCTTTGCTGAGAGTGAGTGAAATTTTTTTATATATATAAGTTCCATGTGATAAATTGCATATCTTTGGGAACTTCTCTCTGTTTGTTATTGTGAGGGCATGTAACTGAGGAAGAAAAGGGTAAGTTTGCAAGTCTGTGATAATAAATAGAGTAAGCAATGATGTATTTGGCATTTGAGTTTACACTTGAGTAAGGATTGTGCATTACTTAGGTTAATCATGAATGATAGCTTGTGTGACATATTTTGGGGGAGACATTGATAATGTAGGCCTAAAAGTGTGATTAAAGTTGCTCGAGGACGATCAAAGGTTTAAGTGTGGGGTGTTGATAATTGGTGAATTTTACTATATTTATACCCTAAATAATCACACTTTAATGTTGTTTTGATAATATATATGATGACAAAATGCTCTTATTAGTGTTTTTCGTGTGTTATAGGTGTACAAGAGTTGAGGAAGGCTAAAAGAGCAACTTTGAGTCAAAAGAAGGTGAAAAAGGTCATTTGTAAAATAAATCAAGAAAATACGCTGGAACCTTCCTGAAGAATCCGAGGCACTGTTTGACTGCGGTTCCACCGCGATCGCGGTAGAACCACGGTAGAACAGGCCTATAGAAGATTGAAAAGTTCAGAAGGCATTGCTGACCGCGGTTCCACCGCGACCGCGGCGAAACCGCGGCAGAACGTGGAAAATTCAGGTGTTAAAGTGTAAAAACGGAAATTTTAATACCTAAACCCTATATATATATCATTAGGATTCGCCCAAATGAGGCAAGTTTTGTATTATTGACTACTTTTGCAAGGAAACTAGTGTGAGAGAATTCTCTTAACATCTCTCTTTCTTTTACTTTGAATTCTAGATTATGAAATCCATTATATCTTTTGCTTTCATAGTTATGAGTAGCTAAATTCTTATCTAAGGTTGTGATGGAATCTATTGATTGATGAACTTCTGGGTTATGTGAATACAAATTGTTAGTTAAATTTCTATTTGTTCAACTTCGTTCTTGTTGTAGTTAATTGATAGGATCCTCAATTAGTTGTGCCTATTTAGTGTGCATAACTTGGAAAAGAGTGCATATTTAGGTCATTGTTGAACAACACCATACCTAGATTATTAGAGGAATCTATAATTGTTGGTGTAAAGGTGGGATTAGGAATAATGAAACCTTGGGTGCAATCTAAAGTGAACTGTGCTAATTAAAGTAAGCTAGGGTAGCTCGGAAGAGTACATTAGTAAATTATTGTAATTGCTCGGGAGAGAATTACGGTAGAATTAGGGTTCATGATTGATAGAGAGGTATTGACAATTTGTATATGCATAAATAGAAGGGATTTCATCAATAGGGGAAATCATCACCTTAGTCTTTCTCGTTATTCTTTACAACACATTCAGTTATTTCTTCAATCAATTAGTTTATTGCAAAAGTAGTTAGTAGAAACCACTCAAAGAGATATACGAATATTTGGGAAGCTGATTCGGAAGTTTTGTTGAGTTTTGAAGATTGTAGTTGATAGGTTAACTCTCTGTGGGATTCGACTCCGGACTTATAAACCGGATTATATTTCCAGCGACCGCATTGTCCTTTTTAGAAAGCATAGTTGGGCGTGAACAAATAGATACAAAAATGAAGTTAGATTTATGATCCAGTAACTTATCCCCGCTCTATGAACTCCAGCATAATATACTGGAGTTCCAGCAAAGTATACCGGTCCAGTATAATATGCTAGAACTTTATACACAAGTGCTCGAATCCCCAGTATATTATGCTGGAACTTTTCAAGTGTTGGAGTTCCAGCATAATATGCTGGAAGTTCATGTACAGGTGCGCCGAACTCCAGTACATTATGCTGGACCGGTCTCTGCTGTAACAAAATAATTATTATTTTTGTTGACTTCGTAAACGCTGACTATTTTTGAATGACCAGTCTGAAAACTGGCTAGACCATGCTATTTTTACACAAAATGTTCAAGATTATGTTCTGCTTATTATATCTCTAAGGGACATAGAAAATTATTTTCTTTATTTTAAAATAAATGAAGAATATTTAGTATGTGGGTTTTAAAAAAATCAATTTTTAGGTTGACTTTTGTCATCGATTGCTCAAAGTTGTGAAGTAAAATTCAGATATTTAAAATCCTAATTCGTATAAATTATGAAGTGCAACATAGAAAATTAATTTCTTTATTTAAAACAAACGGTGAATTTTTAGTACGTGAGTTAAAAAAAATCAATTTTTAGGTTGACTTTTGTCATCGATTGCTCAAGGTTATGAAGTAAAATTTAGATATTTTAAATCCTAATTCTTTGATAAATTATGATTAGTACGTCTAAAAAGTAGAAAATTTAATGAACAATTCTTGGAAAATTTGTGACCATATAACCTGTTGCTTAACTTTTCAAATGGGGTTGAAGAAATAATGAGCTTAGAAAGAGTAAATTGACACTCAAAACATTGTACTGCTTATTGCGCCTAGCGATCTGTTTGGTACGACGGATAAGCAAAAATAATTTTAGATAAAAATTTAGAGCCCGTTTAGACATAAGAATTTTATTACTTTTTTCGAAATTAATTTTTAGCCATAATATTTTAGTTTTCGCTTGAAGATAAATTTTGGAATTTTTCAAAAATTTAAAAAACTCCGAAAAGATAATTTTCAAAATTTTCACTCACAAAACTTCAAAAACAACTCAAAGTTATATTCATGTCCAAATACAACTCTATATTCAAATACCATTTTCACTTGAAAAAAATTTCACCTTTTTTAAAATTTCACAATTCATATGTCCAAACGCCCACTTAGCATCGTCTTGTCCTTTGTATGGTTACTATGTAATAAATTATTCCTGGATTAATAATAGTAACAAGATAACTTATACCTGCAAGATAGTAGAATAGTAATCTGATGATAAGATAAAGTAGTAAAATTGACAATCCCAGGATAACATATCATATCAAAAAGTCAATAAAAAAATAATACCAGGATAACTAATCCCAATATAACTATTCTCAATATAACTTGTTATTACAATGTATTTGTAAAATAATTCTGGAAATATAAATAAATACAAACAAGTATATGCATAAACAGAAATGAAGAAACCAATTTGAGCCCACTGAATTCACAGTGTTTCCTTAAGGAATTTAATCTCCTCCTAGTACCCAAGATTATGGATTATTTCCTCCTAGGATAGAACGAATTACACACTGGTGTAGTGGTACTGCAAACCCCAGTGTTTCAGCAAATACAAAGTTCGGTAGCAAATCACACTTACTTTTTGCTTTGTTTGATGCTAAAAGTATGCAGAAAAAAGGAGGAGAAACTCAGAAATTCGTAGTGAAATTCTGAGCAGAATAATGTTGTATTTATAGCCAAAAGTTGGGCTGAAATCTGAAGAGTCTCTTCAGAATGGTTGTTTCTGCAAAACTGCCAAAGCATAAATGTCATTGCATAAATGACCATTTACTCAATAATAAAGAGGAAAAATAAAGAGGGAAAATTGATGGGTAGTTAAGTTTCTGTTACAAAAACAGAAAAACTGAAATTTGGATTTAATATTAATATTTATTTAATATTAATATTCTGTTATTAAAATAAATATTTAATAACATTTTTGTTAATATTTTACTATTAACAAATAAATTTGGTCCAAAAAGTTAATCAATCGATCGATCATTTGACCAAATCCAAATCCAAATCCAAATCCAAATCCGAATCCGAAGAATCCGAATCCGAATCTGAAGCCGAAGCCGAAGCCGAAGCTGAAGCCGAAGCCGAAGCCGAAGCCGTAGCCGAAGCCGAAGCCGAAGCCGAGCCAAGCGAGCGATGACGACGACGGCGTGAGGCTTGCTTTCTTCTCAACTCTTTAAGAGCTAGAAGAAGAGCAATTGCTTATATACCCATAAAAACCTCTTCCTCTTCCGATATGGGACAATGCCCATTTACCAAGGAGAGGGAAATTAAAATTTCACTCAAAATTTTATTTCCCTCCATTTCACATTCACCCTCTTATAACTCTTTAATATATTAATTAAATATATTAAAAAAACCCAATAATCCCCCACATGAATGGGGAATGGCTATATCACGGAAGTATGCATGAAAAACTGTGTGATTCGCAAGTAAGAATTAATTGCATCTGGATAAGTAGGTTTCCCTTTGAACTTTCCGTAGTGAACTTATGTCGGATATACTCGATCAATCGGTAGATTTGATATCTTTGAACCGTCGAACTTTGGTGTATACCTAGACAACCCCAAGTCACACAACCAACCCTTAACCGTCTTTGGTTCTCATTGTTGTGTTCGTTTCAGCCATGAACACCGCCTGGTTTCATAAGTGCGTAGAGAACTGGCCTTACAAAATTCTCCTTGAAGCGGCTAACACTTCACACTTACATAGGTGATTCCTAAACGTGTCATCCTGTAGATACACTATTTGATATATCCCGTATCAAATTTAGAAATCATTAAAAAGCCTTAATGCTTTATCCTTGATATTGAACATTGTCTTATAAGAGAATGGACCAAAATTTTATTTGACAATGTTGAACCGTCATAAATGACTTTGTTTGATCTCCTTGAACCTAGATCTTGGGATCTCCAGTCTTCTAGGTAGAGTTACCGCCATTATGACTTGTTCTCGGCCACAGTCCCATTCCCCTTGATGATTTCTCAACTACATCTCTAGTTAGGCCTTTTGTAAGTGGATCCGTCACATTATCACTTGACTTTACATAGTCAATCGTGATAATTCCTCTAGAGAGTAATTGTCTAACGGTTTTATATCTTCATCGTATATGACGAGATTTACCGTTATACATAATGCTCCCAGCCCTTCCAATTGCTGCTTGACTATCACAGTGTATGCATATTGGTGCTAAGGGTTTGGGCCAAAATGGAATATCTTCAAAGAAATTCCGGATCCATTCATCTTCTTCACCGGCTTTATCCAAGGCTATGAACTCAGCCTCCATTGTAGAGCGGGCAATACAAGTTTATTTGGACGACTTCCAAGATACCGCTCCTCCACCAATGGTGAATACATATCCACTTGTGGACTTGGAATCAATTGATCCGGTGATCCAATTTGCATCACAATATCCCTCAATGACCGCAGGATATTTATTGTAGTGCAAAGCAATGTCCTGGGTATGTACTAAGTACCCCAAAACTCGTTTCATGGCCATCCAATGAGATTGACCTGGATTGCTCGTATATCGACTCAATTTACTTATAGCACAGGCTATATCTGGTCATGTACAGTTCATGATGTACATTAAGCAACCCAACATACGAGCATAATCCAATTGTGATATGTTTTGGCTTTTGTTCTTTGCTAATGCAAGATTCACGTCAATTGGAGTTTTTGCAACTTTAAAGCCCAAGTGCTTGAATTTTTCAAGTACTGTCTTGATATAATGAGATTATGACAACGCCAGACCTTGAGAAGTCTTATGGATCTTAATTCCTAGAATTAAATCAGGAACTCCCAAGTCTTTCATATCAAACTTGCTAGTTTGCATACGCTTAGTAGCATTTATATTGGCAATGTCATTACTCATTATGAGCATATTATCCACATATAATCAAACAATGACTATGTGATTTGGAACATTTTTAATGTACACACATTTATCACATCCATTTATCTTAAACCTATTTGACAACATTGTTTGGTCAAATTTAGCATGCCATTGTTTGGGTGCTTGTTTTAATCCGTAAAGGGACTTAACAAGTCTACAGACCTTCTTTTCTTTACTTGGAACCACAAACCCTTCTGGTTGTTCCATGTAGATTTCTTCCTCCAACTCTCCATTTAAGAAAGCCGTCTTAACATCCATTTGATGAATTTCAAGACCATAAACTGCAGCTAACGCTACTAACATTCGTATGGACATAATTCTTGTAACTGGAGAGTATGTATCAAAATAATTAAGACCTTCTCGTTGTCTATACCCTTTGACCACAAGTCTTGCCTTATATTTGTCAATAGTGCCATCATCTTTAATTTTCCTCTTAAAGATCCATTAGAACCCAACGGTTTATTTCCAGGAGGAAGATCAACCAATTCCCATGTATGGTTGTTCAATATGGATTTTATTTCACTATTGACTGCCTCTTTCCATAACAATGATTCCGAAGAAGACATAGATTCTTTAAATGTTTGAGGCTCATTTTCCAATAAGAAAGTCACAAAATCTGGTCCAAATGAAGTAGACGTTCTTTGACGTTTACTATGCCTTGGATCTTCCTGGTTAAGTGTACTTTCTTTTGCTTCTTCCCGAGGTCGTTTAGATCCTTCACTAATCGACTCACATTCCTTTTTGTACGGATATATATTTTCAAAGAACTCAGCATTATCTGATTCTATAACCGTATTATTATGAATGTCGGGATTTTCTAATTTATAAACCAGAAATCGATATGCTTTACTATTAGTGGCATATCCTATGAAAACACAATCAACGGTTTTCGGTCCTATTTTTACCCTTTTGGGTTTAGGAACTTGCAATTTTGCCAAACACCCCCACACTTTAAAATAATTCAAGTTGGGCTTCATTCTTTTCCATTTTTCATTGGAATGGATTGTGTTTTTCTATGGGGTACTCGATTTAATATTCAACTAGCCGTAAGTACGACTTCCCCCCACAAGTTCTGTGGCAAACCAGAACTTATCAATAATGCGTTCATCGTCTCCTTTAATGTGCGATTCTTTCTTTCTGCAATCCCATTGGATTGGGGCGTGTAAGGGGCCGTTGTTTGATGAATAATTCCATATTCTAAACATATTTGTTCAAAAGGAGATTCATATTCACCACCCCTATCACTTCTTATCATTTTGATTTTCTTGTTAAGTTGTGTTTCAACTTCATTTTTGTATTGCTTGAATGCGTCTATTGCTTCATCTTTACTATTAAGTAAGTAAACATAGCAATATCAAGTACTATCGTCAATAAAAGTTATGAAATACTTCTTTTCACCACGAGATGGTATTGACTTCATGTCACAAATATCTGTGTGAATTAACTCTAAAGGATTTGAATTCCTTTCAACCGACTTATAAGGATGTTTAACATACTTAGATTCCACACATACTTGACATTTTGATTTGTCATATTCAAATTTAGGCAATACTTCCAAATTAATCATTTTTCGTAAGGTTTTATAATTGACATGACCCAAACGTATATGCCATAATTCATTTGACTCAAGTAAGTAAGACGAAGCTGAAATTTTATTATTATTTTCAACGACCATTACATTCAGCTTGAAAAGGCCCTCAGTGAGGTAACATTTTCCTACAAACATTTCGTTCTTACTTATTACAAACTTATCGGAAACAAAAACACATTTAAAATCATTTTTAACAAGAAGTCTAGTAGAGACCAAATTTTCCTAATCTTGGGAACATGAAGGACGTTGTTCAAAGTCACCACTTTGCCGGAAGTCATTTTGAGAAATATCTTCCCACGTCCTTCAATATTGGCCTTTGAAGCATTTCCCATAGCAATCGTCTCATCGGGTCCAATAGGAGCATAAGTAGCAAATGCTTCTCTAACAGCACAAACATGGCGAGTGGCTCCAGAATCAATCCACCACTCTTTAGGATTGCCTACTAAGTTGCATTCGGAAAGAATGGCACATAAGTCATCAACATCATCATGCTTTTCAACCATGTTTGCTTGACCCTTCTTCTTGCCTTTCTTCGGAGCACGACACTTCGTAGATTTGTATCCGGGTTTTCCATAGTTGTAGCAGTTTCCACTAGACCGCTTCTTGCTTGGGTTGTATTTTGGTCCAGAAGCCTTCTTCCTCTTCATATTCTCTTCAACAATACTTTCTCCCATTATTGTTGAGTTTCCACGGCCTCTCTTTTCAGCAGCTTTATTGTCCCCTTCGATTCTCAACTGAACAATGAGATCTTCGAGGGACATCTCCTTGCGTTTGTGTTTCAAGTAGTTTTTGAAGTCCTTCCACAAAGGAGGTAACTTATCAATCATTGTTGCTACTTGGAATGCTTCATTGATAACAAGACCTTCAATGAAATTTTCATTAGTAAAAATACTAAGGTTACTACTTTCAACATCAATATTAATTTGATTTATTCCTTCAGCAAGGAGATCGTGAATAATCACTTGCAATTCCTGGACTTGGGTGATAACAGACTTGCTATCTACCATTTTGTAGTCCAAAAATTTTGCAGCAACAAACTTTTTCAACCCGGCATCTTCAGTTTTGTATTTCTTTTCAAGCGCAGTCCACAGTTCCTTTGACGTTTCTACGCCACTGTAGACGTTATACAAAGCATCTTCCAGCCCGCTTAAATATAATTCTTGCATAAAAAATCTGAATGCTTCCACGCCTCAACGACGAGAAAGAGTTCAGTTTCTGGAGTTACGTCGGACATCACAGGAACATCTTCCTTGATGAACTTCTGGAGACTTAGAGTAGTCAAATAGAAGAACATCTTTTGTTGCCAGCGCTTGAAATCAATCCCGAAAAATTTTCTCTGGGTTTCTCCGCCGGTGCCAATGCTACCGGAGTCGATCGGCTTGTTGAGGCATTAGCAGTCACCATTGGAACAACTTGGTTCTCATTCTCGTTAGTCATTTCTGTAAAAGAATGACACAAATATTAAAATCACATAGATTTTAATAGAGTACAAAACCACAAAGGTTTTACTCTTCCAGAAACAGTAAAAACAAATACATAAATAAATTAAATTTCGTTAAGCTTGTTATTACAATGTATTTGTAAAATAATTCTGGAAATATAAATAAATACAAACAAGTATATGCATAAACAGAAATGAAGAAACCAATTCGAGCCCACTGAATTCACGGTGTTTCCTTAAGGAATTTAACCCCCTCCTAGTACCCAAGGTTATGGATTATTTCCTCCTAGGATAGAACGAATTACACACTGGTGTAGTGGTACTGCAAACTCTAGTGTTTCAGCGAACACAAAGTTCGGTAGCAAATCACACTTACTTTTTGCTTTGTTTGATGCTAAAAGTATGCAGAAGAAAGGAGGAGAAACTCAGAAATTTCGTAGTGAAATTCTGAGCAGAATAGTATTGTATTTATAGCCAAAAGTTGGGCTGAAATCTGAAGAGTCTCTTCAGAATGGTTGTTTCTACAAAACTGCCATAGCATAAATGTCATTGCATAGATGGTCATTTACTCAATAATAAAGAGGGATAATAAAGAGGAAAAATTGATGGGTAGTTAGGTTTCTGTTACAAAAACAGAAAAACCGAAATTTGGATTTAATATTAATATTTATTTAATATTAACATTCTGTTATTAAAATAAATATTTAATAACATTTCTGTTAATATTTTACTATTAACAAATAAATTCGGTCCAAAAAGATAATCAATCGATCATTTGACCAAATCCGAAGCCGAAGCCGAAGCCGAGCCGAGCGAGCGACGACGCACGAGGCTTGCTTTCTTCTCAACTCTTTAAGAGTTAGAAGTAGAGCAATTGCTTATATACCCATAAAAAACCTCTTCCTCTTCCGATATGGGACAATGCCCATTTAACAATAAGAGAAATTAGAATTTCACTCAAAATTTCATTTCCCTCCATTTCCCATTCTCCCTCTTATAACTCTTTAATATATTAATTAAATATATTAAAAAGAACCCAACATAACTAACCTCAATTTAACTAATTTCAACATAACATAGACTCCTTAACTGCTGCTACTTTTTCTATAACATCGCTTGAAAACAATCAAGGTAGTTGTGTAATTAATACGTGCTTTTGGAAATCGAAGTCGTATTCTGCTCAATAGAGTGAATAGTCTGCTATGTATATGTGTGTCTCCTTTGAGTTACTAAGAAAATTTAAATTGGCTTTAAAGTTTATGCCATCTAATTAAGGATTAAGTTAGTATTAACCCAAATTATTCCATTATAATTGGGCTAATTAGTTAGATCAAATACAATATTAAAATTTCTTGAACTGGTTCAGTTCGAGTAAATTATAACTACTTATAGCATGTTTGCCCTAGCTTTTCCAAGGCAAAAAAAGTGTCGTTTTAAATATAAAAAAAAAAGTTAAAGTGTTTGGCCAAGTTTTAGAAGAAAAAAAGTGTTTTTGAGTAGAAACAGTTTTGGAAAAACACTTAGCTTCTCTAAGTAATTTTTTTGAAAAGCACAGAAAAAGCCTAGATGCCTCCATTAGGAGGTATGAGCAGTTGGTTTAGCATGTACGTCAAGAGGTAGACGGTAGCCTAAGAAGTATTGGGTCGAGGTGATCAGATAGAATATGGCGCAACTCCAGATTTTCGAGGACATGACTCTTGAGGTGTGGAGGTCGAGCATTAGGGTTGTATGTAAAGGGTAGTCGAGCAATTTTCCCCTTTGTCTTGGTTTCCCCGTTTGTACTGACGAGTATGATAGTGCTCTGTCTAGTCCTCCTAACAGTTTATGTTATGTTTCACACTTTTGCATAATATTTGTGTTACTGCTTTTCCATTTATTTGATGTCTTTCACGTTGCTGGGATTATTTTTCAGGTTTTGTTGTCACAGATCTATTGTCTCTGAGCCGAAGGTTTCCTGGAAACAGTCTCTCTATCCCCTCCGGGCTAGGGGTAAGGTCTGCGTATATTCTACCCTCCCCAAACCCCACCGATTAAATTCTACTTGGTTGTTGTTGTTAGTACTTTTGAAAATAATACTTCTGTTTGGTGTACTACTGAACTGTATTTGTATTTAGTATACTTATTTTTTTATTTATACTTTGTACATAAAATCGGAAACATCCTCTCTATCCCTTCGGGTTAGGGTAAGGTCTGCGTACACACACCCTCCTCAGACCCCACTAATAGTTTCACTGGATCGTTGTTGTTGCTTTGTACATAATGATTTGTTCCGTCTTGCTTCATGACTCTACTTTTGCATAAATAAAACAGAAAGTATGAATGAATATACTTTCTTCCAAAACACATTGTGAACAAAAGGTTTTCTGTTAAATTTCCAGAGTGAATAGTAGTAACGTAATATTTGAGAAAATATCTACAAGCATTGGTAACTTTGACAGAAATGTAGTTGAAAGAAGGTAGACAAGTAGAGAGGCTCAAAGTAACTAAAAAAGATAAGACACTTAACATATGTTTATAACAGATTGTGGAAAATTAGTCCGTTAATACAGTTTTTCTGATGCAAAGGACCTGGACTGAAGAACAACTGAACAGCTGCAACAAAACATGTAAATGTTTGAGGAAAAAATCTAATCAATAATAAATCAAAATAGACTAGTAAATATATTAAGTTCTAATGAGTTAATCCAAAACAGAAGTCAAAGAAAAGTACTTGTTGTTCGCCTATGTTACTCGGACTCTTTGAAAATATCGTCTGGTGTGTGTCAGATTCTCCAAAAACAGTGTATTTTAGGAGGATCAGATACGGGCGTAGCATCATTTTGGAGAGTCCACGCAACATAGTTGTTTGCTAACTCCAGAGCACCTTCAATCTGCGAAGAAACATTACTACTGTTGCAGAGATCCAAATTGCAAAATTTGTCAACTTCTGAAAGTAAGCATCTCTAAATGTTTGGTTGAGGATTAAAGAGAATACTACTCCCCAAAATCCAAGAATGAAGCCACTTGCCACACATACATAAAATTCAAACGACAAAATCTTGTCATCTTCATCAAGATTGTTGATTCTGCTATGATCAGCAAAAGGGCTTTGATTATCTCTATCTTCAGGACATTCTGCAAGTGGTGGCCCACAAAGTTCATTGTTTCCTTCATATGATGAAGGATCAAAACTCTGCAATTGAGTGCTTGAAGGAATTTTCCCCGATAAGTTGTTACTCGACAAGTCTAAGACACTTAGGAAATGTAGTTGAGCAAGACTAGTGGGAATTCGACCAGTGAACTGATTTCCAGACAAATCAAGGGACTCTAACTTTTCCATCTTCCCAATTCCTTGTATTACATTTCCTGTTAAATTATTTCTCGAGAGGTTTAGTGAAAGCACTCCATCCAGTTGCGCGATTTCTTCAGGAACTTTTCCAGCTAACTCGTTATTAGAAAAATCGATGATCTTCAACAACCCAAGTGTCTTATTGTACACAGATTCACTGCTTTTCCATTGAACTAATGCATCCCCCAAGTATTCTTCAAAATAAGAATAGCCATTGTGACTGTCTCCTCCTAATTCAAAAAGGATGCTTGGGGTTGAACTAGTATTATTCTGAAGCAAAGATGTGATATTGTTGAGACATTGGGGGATTTCTCCTGATAAGCTGTTCTGAGAAAGATCCAAAATATGGATTTTATTCAGATGACACAAATTTTGAGGTATGCTTCCACTGAACTTGTTGAGTCTCAAACTTAAGACAACCAAGAATGTTAAGTGTGAGGCAATCCATAATGGTATTTCTCCACTTAGCTTATTTCCTCCTACGTCCAAGATTTGCAATATTTCGCAGTTTTTCAAAGAGGTAGGCAGATCACCAGTAAAATTGTTGTTCCGCAACTGTAGAGATTGGATATCCGACAAAGAACCAATGGAACTGGGAATTTTACCATATAGATTGTTGTTAGCTAAATTAAGAATGGCTAGTGCTTCAAATCCCATCAAACAATTGTGAAGTTCTCCTGAAAGTAGGTTATTTGAGAGGTCAATGGTGCGGAACAAAGCGTTGGCTATTTTGCACAGGAAAGAAATTGATCCAACAAACTTGTTTTTGGAAAGGTTCAACGATTCCAAGTTGGATGAGAATGATGGCACTAAACCTGAGAAATTATTCGAACTAAAATCCATTGTCAGGTAATTAGTTTCCTTTACAAACTTGGAAGATAAATCAGGGACCTCTCCACTTATTTGGTTATTGGAAATACTAATGTGCATCATTTCAGGAGAAAGATCCCAAAACCAGTTAGGTGCTACGCCTGATATACCAGCGAAAGAGATATCAAGATGTGAGTAATTCTTCTGAGTTCGTAGCCACTGTGGGAAATGAGGCCCCATTTTACAATGGGAAAGACTTATAACATCTAATTCAAAAGGAGGAAGCCAATTAAGTCCCAACTGAAAAGAGAAGGAGTTATATGACAAGTCCAACACTCTTAAGCTGGAAAGGTTTGAAAGATGTGATTCTGTGATTGGACCTTCCATGAAATTTGATTCGACCCTCAACATCTCAAGGTTTGAAAGTCGTCCTATACTTTGGGGTAACCTCCCTTTGAATTGGTTATTGTTCAAATGCAACTCTTTTAATGCTGAAAATATTGTTAAGTTTGGCAAAGGTCCTGTTATTTGATTCAAAGATAAATCGAGGAATTCGATCTTGGAAATCTGCCCGTAGCTTTCAAAGAAAGATCCATTCAGTTGATTTTCTCGCAGGTACAAACTCTTTAAGGAGGAAAATCTGAAGATGTCAGGCAACGAACCACTAAAATGATTGTTAGATAAATCCAATTCTTCAAGTGATTTCTCTGCTTTACCAGATAAGCTCAAAAATAATTCGGGAAGTGGTTGGTTCAAGTTATTAGTTGATAACTCAAGGGCTCTTAAGTGACTCAAGTTGCCAAAAGATTTGGGCAACCCACCTTCTAGAATATTTGTAGCAAGGTCAATGAACTCAAGATGTTGCATATACCCAAAGGCTTCAGGGATGCGACCTGCTAAATGGTTAGAAGAGAGATCTATGGAAGTAAATCTCGTACTCAAGTTGAACAGCCACCGAAATGCAGAAGAGGGAAGCCCAGTATCAGCAAGGTTGAGGCTGGAAAGCAAACGGGAAGAGACATTGGATGAGAGATGAGATATTGATATCATTGGCTCGGGGACGTTGCAATGTTCCAAATTCAATTGTTCTAAAGAAGGGGACTTAATTATTTGTTGTAACCAATTGACTGTTTCAATATGAACCCCAGAAAGGTCAAGGTCAAGTAAAAAAGCAAGACGAGGAAGCCACTCAAGGTTCTTTACTACTAGACGATAGTTCAGGCTAAGGTCAAGAATCTGCAAATGGGTAAGGTTCCCAAGAGCGTGAGGAATTTCACCTAAGAAGTTGGCACCCTTAAGATTAAGGTATTCTAGCCTTGGAAAAGAACCAATGAAATTCGGTATTCGACTTCTACCAAAATTATTGTAACCAAGGTCTAGGTACTTCAGATGTTGCAATTTAAGCAATGAAGGAGTAATGTTACCTCTCAAATGTTGACTATAGGACGGAGCATGAATATCAAGAACCACAACATGACCTGTTATATTGCTACACTGCACACCTTTCCAACCACAGCATTCTTCTTTCTCTTCTTCTCTCCCCCATGACGAGAGGATACCGTGGTTATCTATCAGACCTTGCTTAAACTTGAGAAGAGCTTCCCTCTCCCTCTCAATGCACAAAGTAGTACGACCATCCCCTCCTGAACTTGTTCCAATAACAAGTCCTATGAACGCTAAAAATGCAATATTGAGAAACAAAAATCTCTCACTTCTCATATTTTTTGCAATCAATCAAGTTGCAGAAGATATATAGAAAAAAAGAAGAAGTAATATACTAGTAAATTAAGATTGCTTTAAATTGGTTCCTCAGAAATAACCATTAAATAGATCTTGGTGTCTAACGGAAAAAAAAAACACAAAGGGTAGACTTGGTCTTGGTACACAAGTTCTAGGAAAATCCATATCAGTTAAGCATTCCATCTAGTAATAGTGAGACAACGACATCATTTTGGTGCTATACAGAATTTTAACTCAATGATTGTTCACTAATCTTCTTTTAACTTTCTGTTTGTGGAATACTGATTAAAGTAATCGTGAGACAACATCTTTCTGTTTAGAAGACTTGCCATTTTGAACACAGCAGTCAACTTTGGCAGCGTAAAATATATACAAATTTAAATTGGGGGATTTAGAAATAACAAAAAATAGAAACTCAGGGAATCATGAGCAACAATAGTACTCTTTACGTTTCATTTATGTGTCATACTTCCTTTTTAGTCTGTCCCTATATAGAATTTCATATATCCTTATTTAGAAACAATTCAACTTTAAATTTTCCCAAAAGCCTTTTTTTTTTTATTAATTTTCATGCCCAGTCAAACACCGCCATATAAATTGGGGCCAAGGAACTACTTTTTTTCATTTAGGTCATGAATTGACCAGGAAGTGAGTTTGGTTGTTTCCCATGTTGTAGGTCATAACCAAAGTATCACCAATGACACAATAGTACTTCGAAATATACTTTTTAGTACTTGGATGTGGAATAAGCAAACCATTTTGTGCCTTCTGTTGGATATAGACAATTCCTTTAGACTGAACTTAATTTTCACGTGATCTGAATTAGATGTATTTTGTTTCAGATTTCTTAAATAAAACCCCAATAAAGAGGGAAATTATCATGTACAGAATAAAATGAGTTGAAACGCTTAGCTTTTGCTTTTGCAAGGAAACAAATGAACAGATGCACTATTATTTCGACGAGCTACTACAATAACAACAACAACAAACAGAGGTCTGCCGAGAGTAGTGTGTACACACACCTTAACCCTACCTAACCTTATAAAGATAAAAAGGTTGTTCTGATAGACCCTCGGCTCAAGGAACAATAGAGATAAGATAAAACGGCCAAGTATTTCAACTAGCTGTACAAGAAATTACACAGTATCTGACAGTGCAAACATATTTATAGAGTCAGATCACTTAAAATCTACTAACTAAAATTAACGGCCTATAGTAACAGTATCTGACAGTGCAAACATATTTATAGAGTCGGATCACTTAAAATCTACTAACTAAAATTAACGGCCTACAGTAAGCATGAATAATTACCTGAAAATTATGGTAAATAAAATTATAGCAACTATAGTGTAAAAATAATGAAAACTAAACTGTAAATATAAGTTGAACCCGTTAACTCGCAGGGGATGACCGTTGGATCAAAGTCCTCTGAATAGAACCATGATCACCGCCAGAGTAAACGGTGAGCAGAGCCAGCTCCATCACCGTCGGCCAACAAATCACCGTCGAGGCCTTGGGTACGGAGGATCCAGCAGGTGGCGGCTACGCTGAGGAACGGAGTTTGAGAATGCGGCGAAGAGAGGACCTGATGTAAAAAAATATGTAATTACGTGTATAAAAGTGCTGAAATTAATACTCCCACATGTCAAAAATAAGTGATTTTTTGACTTTTTTTTTTGTAGTCCAAAATAAGTGATTTTTTCGGATTTCAAGAATGACTTAATCATATTTTTTCTACATTGTCTTTGGAGTAAATAGAGTTAGAATATGTGTTAGGAGTGTTTATGTGAGATAGTAAGGTTAAAATGGTTAATTCTATTGCTAATTAATACTAAAATGTGACTTTCTTAATATGTGTGAAAATATCCAGAAAAATCACTTATTTTGGACCGGATGGAGTAATAAGGAGCTAAAAAATTAGGTGTATAAAGAGTTTTGTTTAAAAAAAAGTAATTTAGAGATAAAATAATAAATATTTTGGTCAAACCTAAAGTGCTTATAAGCTGAAATTTGATAAGTTGGGTTGATAAGTTGGGGGAGACCAACTTATAGCTTTTGGTTTATAAAAGCTAATTGATAAATATTTTTATTTTTACCAAACGCGTAAATAAGCAAAAAAAGTACTTATAAGCCAGTTTGACCAATTTATAAGCTTAGTCAAACACTTATAAATCGTATTGAAAGAGTGCGCCTTATAAACTCATTTATATAAAACGGATATAATACGACTTACACTTTTACAAAATTCGACTTATAAGTTAAATTTGATCCCATTTGATGATATTTGACCCAAAAGCTATCGGTTGCTTTATGAGTTTAGGACAATCAAAGATTATAAAAGGGTAAATTGGAATCAATGGTAATAAACTCAAAGATAGATCTAAAATTCGTATCTAGTTTGCTCTAGTGAGATCGTAGTAAAACTTTTTTTGGAATATCAAAACTAGTCAACAATAGAGAAATGAGATAGAGGGAGAATGATAATCAGAAGTTTTATTATTATTGAACATAACACTTGTCCTACAAATGAGGGAGGACTTTCCTTATAGAAGGAAGGCCCCCTCGCCAGAATATTACTTTAATCCAGAACTATTGCTATTACAAAAAACGGAAATAGGCGGAGGGGACGGGACGCCTGTATGGGCAAGTTTACCAATGCGCATTTATAGTCAGGGGCGTATTCCCTCTCGTCGTATGGGCGTAGAGGAAGGTACATTTGACTTCAGTGACCGTGTAGGGAGGTGTGCTCGACTCACATTAATCGTGTCCGATTCGACCTCACACAGTTAGTCCCTCCGCCTGTTGGGGATGTATTCGACATATATCTGCAATGGACGGAAAAAATCGACCCGTCTCAGATCTATCCACGTATTCACACGTGGCATGTTCTTTGCACCGTCGTTTACTGACGACATGTGTCATGATTGCAACTGCTCTCGAGGCAGGCCAAAAAGTGATTTGACGTTTCGGTTTCCCGCCTCCTTTTCTGATATTAACCTCTTCGAATCCCGTGTACTGGCCCGCTGTTGTCACGACCCAGATTTTCCCCCAACATCGGGATCGTGATGGTGCCTACTCGTGGTAGCTAGGCAAGCCACTGTATTCATACTATCCTATTTTTAACACAATTTTTATTAAATAAATGCGGAATGCTTTATCAAAATGGAAATAACAATTCACAAGGTGAAAATCATACTGAAATCCTCTACACAAGACGTGGAGTCACCAACTCACGAACTACTATGGAATACTACACATAAAAGTCTGAAAGAAATATAACACAATTCTGTTTGTCTCGGAACAAAGAGACTCCAGCTAGTAACATAAATAAAGAGAGAGACGACGGGCCTGCCGACGTCCGCAAGCTACCTCGGTCTCGAATATGATCAACTCCCACGCAATCTATTTACTGCTGCTGCTGCTCCTGATCGTAACCTGGACCTGTGCAAAAACGCACAGAAGTGTAGCATCAGCACAACCGACCCCATGTGCTGGTAAGTGCCTGGCCTATCCCGGCGAAGTAGTGACAAGCCTAGGACCAGACACCCACATAAACCTGTGTAATTCAATATATATATATGTGTACCACAAAATAACAAGGAATAATCAAGTATTAACACAATAAGGAATATCTTAAAGAATTCAACAATTAACCACGGTTAATAAATTCACAAGGAAAAACACAGTATAAGGTGAACACAAGTAATATCATTTCAAGAAATAACAAGCAATTGCACGGCATCACCCTTCGTGCTTTTACTCTCATCCTCACCAAATAAACAAATAAAGTACACGGCATCACCCTTCGTGCTTTTACTCTTATCCTCACCAAATAAACAAATAAAGTACACGGCATCACCCTTCGTGCTTTTACTCTCATCCTCACATCCATAGTACGGCATGATCCTTCGTACATGGTTCAATAACAGGGCACGGCATGATCCTTCGTGCATAATCAATAAATAAACATGGCACGGCATTAACCTTCGTGCATAAATAAATAAACATGGCACGGCATCACCCTTCGTGCATTATCACTCTTCCTCACCCAAATAACAATCACAAGTTAAGGGCAAAGAAAGAAACAGTAATTCATAAACCGTCCCATCAAGGGCAATCAATAATTATCTTCACAACAAGTCCCAACAAGGGAGAACAATAACAATTCATCCGTAATATATCTCAAAATAATCATTTTTCAACGACTCACGGTCATACTAGACGCCAGTGTATGGATGCTCGTCACCACAGCCCATACACCGCACTCGATCACATAACACATAACACATATTCCTATTCCCTCAAGCTAGGATAGAACAAACACTTACCTCGAATGCTTATGAACAATTCAATCCGTGGAAATGTCTTTTTCTTTCAACTTGGCTCCAATCCAACCGTATCTATACACAATTGATTTAATATCATCAATTCTACTCAACAAACTAATTCTTAAGACCAAATACAACTTTTACAACATTCTGCCCGCCCGGAATAGTGAATTTCAACCCCGGGCCCACATGGTCGAAACTCGGGGTTAGGACCAAAATCCGGTTACCCATCCCCCCACGAGTTCATGTATATAATTTGTTTCAAAATCGGACCTCAATTCGAGGTCCAATTCCCCAATTTATGAAAAACCTATTTTCTAACAAAAACAAGAATTTTACCATGAAAATCTTTGATTTCTTATGAAAAACATGTTTAATGATGTTAGGAATTGAAAGAATTAAGTAAAAAGTGACTTACAATCGTTTTGATGAAGAAGAAATCCTTGAAGAATCGCAAACGGGTGTTTTGGTTTTGTAAAAAGTGAAGAAATGACTCAAATTCGTGTTTTTCAGGTCTCTCTGTTCGCATTTGCGAACATGGGTTCGCAATTGCGAACCCCGACCAATTTCTGGAGTTTGAAAAATAAGCTAAGGCTGGGAAGTTCGCATTTGCGAACATTTGTTCGCATTTGCAAACACTGGCAGACAAAGGGATGTTCGCATTTGCGAACTAATGTTCGCATTTGCGAACACATGCTGTATAAGGCAGTGTTCGCATTTGCGAACCAAGGCAGTATGGGGAATGTTCGCATTTGCGAACATAGGCAAGCACTGGGGACCTTCGCAAATGCGAACTATTGTTCACATTTGCGAACAAGGCTGGCTTCGCATTTGCGATCAAGGTTCGCATTTGCGAGCCTTGCCTTACACCGTCCCCTTCGCAATTGCGAGAAATTCTTCGCAATTGCGAAGCCAACAGCTGGGTGAAAAACCAGCAGTTCAAAAAATCAGATTTTTATCCAACGGCCTATCAAATCTTTACCCGAGCCCCCCCGGCTCCAAACCAAACATGTACATAACCTCAAAAACACATTATGAACTTGTTCGTGCGATCACATCGCCAATATCACCTCGTTTTCATCAAATCAAGCCTCAAATGCATGATTTTCATACCTTTAGTTTTCAAAACTTTCAAACTTGGGACTCAAGGTCCAAAACATCTCAAACGACATCCAAATGTCACAAACTTTACAGAAATCACATATATAATATTTAAGACTTGTACCGGGCGTCGGAACCAAAATACGAGCCCGATACCAAGGTCAATTAATTTATTTCCTTTAATAATTACATCAAAAACAATTTCACATAAAAATTCATAACTTGGGCTCTAGGCCTCGGAATTCGACTCCGGACACATGTCCAAGTCCCATATTTTCCTACGGACCTCTCGGGACCATCCGATCTCGGGTCCGGATCCGTTTACCAAAAATGTTGACCGAAGTCAACCATATCAATATTAATATCATTTTTATCCAAATTTCTCATAGAATTCATATTTTCTATCACAAAATCTTTCCGGCTACATGCTCGGATTATGCACGTAAATCGAGGCAACATAGAATGAGGTTTTCAAGGCCTCAGAAGCTCGAAATGATTAATAAAATAAGTGATGACCCTTTGGGTCGTCACAATCTCCACCTCTAAAACAACCGTTCGTCCTCGAACCGACAAAAGAAAGAAGTACCTGAGTCAGGAAACAAGTGTGGGTAGCGGCTCCGCATATCAGACTCGGACTCCCAGGTCGATGCCTCAGGAGGCTGACCTCTCCACTGAACACGCACAGAAGGATAACTCTTCGACCTCAACTGTCGAACCTGCCGGTCTAGGATGGGTACCGCTCCTCCTCGTAAGATAGATCATTGTCCAATTGGACAGTACTGAAGTCTAATACATGTGTGGGATCGCCGTGGTATCTCCGAAGCATAGATACATGAAAAACCGGATGCACGGCTGATAAGCTAGGCGGCAAAGCTAATCTGTAAGCCACCCCTCCCACTCTGTCTAGAATCTCAAATGGACCAATATACCTAGGGCCGAGCTTGCCCTTCTTCCCAAACCTCATCACGCCCTTCATAGGCGACACCCGGAGCAATACTCGTTCACCAACCATGAAATCTACATCTCGAACCTTACGATCCGCATAAGTCTTCTCTCTGGACTGAGTGGCACGCAATCTCTCCTGGATAATTTTGACCTTATCCAAGGCCTCCGGAACTAAGTCTGTACCCAACAACCGAGCCTTCCCCGGCTCAAACCATCCGAACTGGTGATCGACATCGCCTACCATACAACGCCTCATACGGAGCCATCTGGATGCTAGATTGGTAACCGTTATTGTAGGCGAACTCTGCTAATGGTAGAAACTGATCCCACGAGCCTCCGAAATCAATAACACAGGCTCGAAGCATATCCTCAAGAATCTGAATAGTCCTCTCGGACTGGCCATCCGTCTGAGGATGAAATGCTGTACTCAACTGAACCTGGGTGCCTAACTCCCGCTGGATCGCTCTCCAGAACCGCGAGGTAAACTGCGTTCCCCGATCAGAGATAATAGATACTGGTACTCCATGGAGACGAACAATCTCCCTAATGTAAACCTCCGCTAACCTCTCCGACGAGTAGGAGATAGATACTGGAATAAAGTGTGCCGATTTGGTCAGCCTATCAACAATGACCCAAATAGCATCAAATTTCCTCCGAGTCAAAGGAAGTCCAGTAACGAAGTCCATAGTGATCCGCTCCTATTTCCACTCGGGAATTTCAATCCTTTGGAATACACCACCAGGTCTCTAGTGCTCATATTTCACCTGCTGACAATTTAGACACCGAGCGACATACGCAACAATATCTTTCTTCATTCTGCGTCACCAATATTTCTGCCGTAAGTCCTGGTACATCTTCGCGGCGCCCGGGTGAATAGAATACCGCGAACCGTGGGCCTCTGCTAAGATCAACTCTCGAATCCCTTCGACATTGGGTACACAAACTCGACCCCGCAATTTCAATACCCCATCATCATCTAGATTTACCTGTGTGGCACCTCCCCGCTGTACTGTATCTCTCAACTCACGCAAATGAGGATCATCAAATTGCCTCTCACGGATACGCTCTAATAAAGAAGAACGAGCGACCGTGCAGGCTAACACTCTGCTAGGCTCAGAAATGTCTAATCTCACGAACCGGTTGGCTAAGGCCTGGACATCTAGAGCTAGTGGTCTCTGATTGACCGGAATATATGCAAGACTACCCATGCTGGCATACTTTCTACTCAATGCATCGGCCACCACATTGGCCTTACCTGGGTGATATAATATAGTAACATCATAGTCTTTTAGCAACTCTAACCATCTCCGCCGTCGTAGATTCAACTCCTTCTGTTTGAACAAGTACTGTAGGCTTTTGTGATCAGTGTACACCTCACATGTCACACCATATAGATAATGCCTCCAGATCTTTAAGGCATGAACCACTGCTGCTAACTCAAGATCATGAACTGGATAATTCTTCTCATGTATCTTTAACCGCCTCGAAGCATAAGCGATAACCTTACCATCCTGCATCAATACCGCTCCAAGCCCTGTACGAGAGGCGTCACAATAAACTGTATAAGGCCCTGTACCCGTAGGTAGTATCAACACCGGTGCGGTGGTCAAGGCTGTCTTGAGCTTCTGAAAGCTCGCCTCACACTCCTCTGACCACCGAAACCGGACACCCTTCGGGTCAACCTCGGTCATCGGGCCGCAATAGAAGAAAACCCCTCTACGAAATGACGGTAGTAACCTGCTAATCCCAAGAAACTCCGTATCTCGGTCACTGAAGCTGGTCGAGGCCAATTCTGGACTACCTCAATCTTCTTTGGGTCTACCTGAATACCTTCCACTGATACAATGTGACCCAGAAATACTACCGAACTCAGCCAGAACTCACATTTAGAAAATTTGGCATATAGCTGGTTATCTTTCAGAGTCTGAAGAACCGCTCTGAGGTGCTGCTCGTGCTCTTCCTGGCTGCGGGAGTACACCAGGATGTCATCTATGAAGACTATCATGAACGGATCTAAGTAAGGCCTGAATACCCGATTCATCAACTCCATGAATGCTGCTGGGGCATTGGTCAACCCGAAGGACATGACCAAGAACTCATAATGCCCATATCTAGAGCGAAAGGCTGTCTTAGGAATGTCAGCCGCCCTGATCTTCAGCTGATGGTAGCCTGACCTCAAGTCTATCTTAGAGAATACCCTCGCTCCCCGGAGCTGGTCAAACAAATCATCAATCCTCGGCAGTGGATATTTATTTTTGATAGTCACCTTGTTTAACTGCCGGTAATCAATACACATCCGCATCGAGCCATCCTTCTTCTTTACAAATAATACAGGTGCTCCCCGGGGGAAACACTGGGCCTGATAAAGCCCTTCTCAAGAAGGTCCTGCAACCGATCTTTCAACTCTTTTAACTCCGGCGGGGCCATACGATAGGGTGGAATAGAGATGGGCTGAGTGCCCGGTGCCAAATCAATACAGAAATCAATATCCCTGTCGGGTGGCATGCCCGGCAGGTCTGAAGGAAAAACCTCCGGAAACTCTCGTGCAATAGGGACCGACTCAATGGAAGGAACTTCTGCGCTGGAATCCCGAACATAAGCCAAATAAGCTAGACACCCCTTCTCGACCATACGTCGAGCCTTAACATAGGAAATAACAATGCGAACGGAGTGGCTTGAGGTGCCTTTCCACTCTAGTCGGGGTGATTCTGGCAAGGCTAAGGTCACTGTCTTAGCATGACAATCAAGAATAGTATGGTATGGGGACAACCAATCCATCCCCAATATGACATCAAAATCTACCATATCCAAAAGTAACAGATCAACACGGGTCTCAAGACCCCCAAATATAACTACGCACGAACGATGCACCCGATCGACTACAACGGAGTCACCCACTGGTGTAGCCACATAAACTGGAATATCCAGAGCATAGCTGGGCATAGCCAAATACGGTGCGAAGTAGGAAGACACATAGGAATATGTAGATCCAGGGTCAAATAATACCGAAGCACCTCTCCCACACACCAGAATAGTACCCGTAATCACAGCATCCGATGCCTCTGCCTCTCGGCCCGGCCGGTAAAGCATAGAATCGGGGATCCGCACCTCCCCTCCGAGCCGCGTCTCTAGGACGACCATCAACCGGCCGACCTCTACCTCTCGCCGGACGGTCTCCACCTCTACGGTCTCCACCTCCACCTCTATAATCTATACCCCCGCCTCTCGGCCGGGCCGGGCGGCCGAGGGTCGACCGGGGCTCGAATCATGGGACGAGGACCTCGCCGCCGAGAGTTGCCCGCCGCTAGAGGGCAATTCCCGATAAAATGACCTCGGGTCACCACAACCGTAGCAACTCTTGGACCGATAGGGCCGCTGGCCCCCGACGACCCGAATGGCCTCCACGAACACTCGAAGAGGCCGAGCATTAATAGGAGATTGGTCCGAATAATGCCCCCAAAAACCGCGATCACCCGATCCACCCCGCGAAGCTCGAAGGGCGGAATGAAAAGGCCCGGAAGACCGGCCTCTATCAAAGGATTCTCTCCCACCGCAGGAAGAACCACCAAACTCGCTCGAATGACGAGGCCTCTTATCCGAAGAATAACCGCCTCCTCTAGCAAGAGCCATCTCAACTCTGCGTGTTGCATTGGCTGCCTCCTGAAATGATATGTCACTCCCCACGCCCATAGCCATCTCGAGTCTAATCGGCTGATTAAGCCCATCTATAAATCGCGGACCCTCTCCCGCTCCGTGGGAAGTATCACCACCGCATGACGAGCCAAGTCGATAAATCTCGTCTCATACTGTGTAACTGTCATAGTGCCCTGATGGAGGCGCTCAAACTGCCTCCGAAGTACATCCCGCTGAGTAGTAGGGAGAAACTTCTCCATAAATAGTTCCGCAAACTGGATCCCATGATAAAGCTGGGGACCCTGCCGGTCGAGTCAAGCAATAATCTCTCCACCAAGTCTTGGCGGATCCTGCAAGCCTGAATGTACAGAAGTCAACTCCATTTGTCTCCACGATCCCCATAGTCTTGAGAATCTCACGGCAACTGAATAAGAAGTCCTGAGGATCCTCTGATGTGGCTCCACTGAATGTAGTGGTAAATAACTTGGAGAACCGATCAAGTCTCCATAACGAATCGGAAGTCATGGCCGCTCCATCACTGGCATGAGCTGTGGTACCTGACTGAGTGGCCACAGCTGGCTGAACCACTGGTGCCTGAGGCTGAGGAGCTACTGTCTCCGGAGTAAGAGCAATAGGAGTCTGGGCCCCTCCTCCAGCCTGAGAAGTGGCTGGGGCAACTGATAATAGACCCGCTTTAGCAATGCTGTCCATGAATCCCGCTATTCTGACCAAGGCATCCCGGAGATCCGGGGTAAATAAAGCCTCTCCTAGGACCTGAGCTGGGCCCACTGTAGCTGCTGGAACCGGAACCTCCTCGTCAATCTCAATATGAGGCTCCACCTCTGGAGTAGCTGCCTGGGGCTGAGCTCTACCCCTACCACGGCCTCTGATACGGCCTTGGCCCCTGCCCTCACGGGAGCTGCCTGGGGCTCGGGCTGCTGGTCAGCGGACGAAGAAGCGCGTGTCCTCACCATCTGCGAAAGGACAGAATAGAAATCCAATCAGCAATTGAGGAACAAGTCGCACGACAAGAAAGAACAAATGAGAGACTCTTTCCTAACTCAATAGACTCTGGAGGACAAGTACATACGTCTCCGTACCTACCTCTCAAACTCTACTAAGCTTGTTCGTGAGTGGTGAGACCTATGTAACCTAGAGCTCTGATACCAACTTGTCACGACCCGGATTTTCCCCCAACATCGGGATCGTGATGGCGCCTACTCGTGGTAGCTAGGCAAGCCACTCTATTCATACTATCCTGTTTTTAACACAATTTTTATTAAATAAATGCGGAATGCTTTATCAAAATGGAAATAACAATTCACAAGGTGAAAATCATACTGAAATCCTCTACCCAAGGCGTGGAGTCACCAACTCACGAACTACTATGGAATACTACACATAAAAGTCTGAAGGAAATATAACATAATTCTGTTTGTCTCGGAACAAAGAGACTACAGCTAATAACATAAATAAAGAGAGAGACGTCGGGCCTGCGGACGTCTGCAAGCTACCTCGGTCTCGAATATGATCAACTCCCACGCAATCGATTTACTGCTGTTGTTGCTCCTGATCGTAACCTGGACCTGTGCAAAAACGCACAGAAGTGTAGCATCAGCACAACCGACCCCATGTGCGGGTAAGTGCCTGGCCTATCCCGGCGAAGTAGTGACAAGCCTAGGACCAGACACTCACATAAACCTGTGCAATTCAATATATATATGTGTACCATAAAATAACAAGGAATAATCAAGTATTAACACAATAAGGAATATCTTAAAGAATTCAACAATTAACCACAGTTAATAAATTCACAAGGAAAAACAAAGTATAAGGGAAAAACAAGTAATATCAAGTCAAGGAATAGCAAACAATTGCACGGCATCACCCTTCGTGCTTTTACTCTCATCCTCACCAAATAAACAAATAAAGTACACGGCATCACCCTTCGTGCTTTTACTCTCATCCTCACCAAATAAACAAATAAAGTACACGGCATCACCCTTCGTGCTTTTACTCTCATCCTCACATCCATAGTACGGCATGATCCTTCGTACATGGTTCAATAACAGTGGCACGGCATGATCCTTCGTGCATAATCAATAAATAAACATGGCACGGCATTAACCTTCGTGCATAAATAAATAAACATGGCACGGCATCACCCTTCATGCATTATCACTCTTCCTCACCCAAATAACAATCACAGTTAAGGTCAAAGAAAGAAACAGTAATTCATAAACCGTCCCATCAAGGGCAATCAATAATTATCTTCACAACAAGTCCCAACAAGGGAGAACAATAACAATTCATCTGTAATATATCTCAAAATAATCATTTTCCAACGACTCACGGTCATACTAGACGCCAGTGTATGGATGCTCGTCACCACAGCCCATACACCGCACTCGATCACATAACACATAACACATATTCCTATTCCCTCAAGCTAGGATAGAACAAACACTTACCTCGAATGCTTATGAACAATTCAATCCGTGGAAATGTCTTTTTCTTTCAACTTGGCTCCAATCCAACCGTATCTATACACAATTGATTTAATATCATCAATTCTACTCAACAAACTAATTCTTAAGACCAAATACAACTTTTACAACATTCTGCGCCCGGAATAGTGAATTTCAACCCCGGGCCCACATGGTCGGAACTCGGGGTTAGGACCAAAATCCGGTTACCCATCCCCCCACGAGTTCATGTATATAATTTGTTTCAAAATCGGACCTCAATTCGAGGTCCAATTCCCCAATTTATGAAAAACCTATTTTCTAACAAAAACAAGAATTTTACCATGAAAATCTTTGATTTCTTATGAAAAACATGTTTAATGATGTTAGGAATTGAAAGAATTAAGTAAAAAGTGACTTACAATCGTTTTGATGAAGAAGAAATCCTTGAAGAATCGCAAATGGGTGTTTTGGTTTTGTAAAAAGTGAAGAAATAACTGAAATTCGTGTTTTTCAGGTCTCTGTGTTCGCATTTGCGAACATGGGTTCGCAATTGCGAACCCCGACCAATTTCCGGAGTTTGAAAAATAAGCTAAGGATGGAAAGTTCGCATTTGCGAACTTTTATTCGCATTTGCGAAGCCAAGGCAAATGCTGGGAGGTTCGCATTTGCGAACACATGCTGTATAAGGCAGTGTTCGCATTTGCGAACAATGGTTCGCATTTGCGAACCAAGGCAGTATGGGGAATGTTCGCATTTGCGAACATAGGCAGGCACTGGGGACCTTCGCAAATGCGAACAATTGTTCGCATTTGCGAACAAGGCCGGCTTCGCATTTGCGATCAAGGTTCGCATTTGCGAGCCTTGCCTTACACTGTCCCCTTCGCAATTGCGAGAAATTCTTCGCAATTGCGAAGCCAACAGCCGGGTGAAAAACCAGCAGTTCAAAAATTCAGAATTTCATCCAACGGCCTATCAAATCTTTACCCGAGCCCCCGGCTCCAAACCAAACATGTACATAACCTCAAAAACACATTATGAACTTGTTCGTGCGATCACATCGCCAATATCACCTCGTTTTCATCAAATCAAGCCTCAAATGCATGATTTTCATACCTTTAGTTTTCAAAACTTTCAAACTTGGGACTCAAGGTCCAAAACATCTCAAACGACATCCATATGTCACCAAACTTTACAGAAATCACATATATAATATTTAAGACTTGTACCGGGCTACGGAACCAAAATACGAGCCCGATACCAAGGTCAATTAATTTATTTCCTTTAATAATTACATCAAAAACAATTTCACATAAAAATTCATAATTTGGGCTCTAGGCCTCAGAATTCGACTCCGGACACATGTCCAAGTCCCATATTTTCCTACGGACCTCTCGGGACCATCCAATCTCGAGTCCGGATCCGTTTACCAAAAATGTTGACCGAAGTCAACCATATCAATATTAATATCATTTTTATCCAAATTTCTCATAGAATTCATATTTTTATCACAAAATCTTTCCGGCTACATGCTCGGATTATGCACATAAATCGAGGCAACATAGAATGAGGTTTTCAAGGCCTCAGAAGCTCGAAATGATTAATTAAATAAGTGATGACCCTTTGGGTCGTCACAGCTATAAATAGGGAGGGATTTCAAGTTTCTCCATTCTTTAGATCCCTACAAAAAGTTCTTTGCATTTTTGTCATTCATCTTTTCTTATAGCAATATTTAGGAACTTTTCATATTGACTTTGGAGCTTGTTAGTATACCCTAAATTTGACAGAAAGGCTAACAATGGCTAAAGGCAGTCGTCGCCGTGGGACAAATGAGGATGAGGCCACTTTCAGGGTCCCTCCGCCCTCGAGAGGTGGGAAGAAATCCCGCAAACCTCTCGTTCCTCTTTCTGTAGACAACATGCTCCCCCACGAACTATACATTCGAAGGGATTTCCCTACGAAGGGGGCTACCCCGGCATGGGAAAGGACCAAATTCACTGAACCTCTTTTGAGTGAACTCCAAGTTTCTTGTCAGATTCCGGAGACGATCGTCATGCAAACGGCCGAGGGGGACTTTGCTAATGTACATAGAACTGGGTTCAGTGCTTTCTACGAATACCCTTTCATAATGGGGTGTGGCCTCCCTATTTATCTATTGGCGGAAGAATTGTACCGGTTTTACAATGTATGCCCGGCCCAGCTTACCTCTTTTCGTATTCTGATGACTTATGCCGAGAGGGCCAGATTAGACGTCACGGTATACCATCTGCTACAGCTGTTTAGTCCCGGTTTTATAAGGGGGTGATGCTTCAGTTGAAGAATCGTGGGACGAAGGGCTTGGTTGTCAAGACAGACGACAAGCCTAATCACCAATTCTGGCTGAAAGTTTTCTTCGTCCGAACCTCGGATCTAGTGTCGGACCCTGCCGGATTCCCTGAGGCATGGAACGCCGAGCGTAAGTGTTATACCCCGTGCTTAATTATTTTATGCCTACTCGACTTTTTGTCATCTTGTTATATTTTATATCTACATCAAGGGTGTGCACGCCCCAATCCGTGCCGAATATTAAAGCCTGGGTGGGGCAGTTGATCCCCTTCGAGGAGGAGTGTAGGACGTGGGTCGCATTTACCACAAGATATGGTCTCCCAAGTATTGTACTGGTTCTAGGTTTGGTGACCACATATTTTATTAGACGCCGTATTTTCTGATGTATTTTTTATCACTGTGTTGGCAGCCCGGAGTGCGCCGCGGAGGAGGAGACGTCGTGCTGTCGCTTCCTCGTCGGCAGATTCCGGCTTTGAACATGTAGTTCATATGAGCGAGATCACTCTTGAGGCCACTCGTCCTCAGGGCGACCAAGCGGATGTGGAAGCATCTAGTGCTAATGTTTTCAACGCCGTTTGTTCCGAAGGCGAGGCCATGGTTCGTGAGCCGGCTTTTGAGGACGTCCCTGGGACTTCTCATCCCGTAGTTGAGTTGGTGAATGAACCAACATCCAGAGAGGTCCCCTCGCCTCCACCTACTCTTTTTTAAGAGGATGCTTCTGAGGAAGATGAGCCGCTGGAGCGGAAGAGGCGCCGACTACTCCTTGGTAAAGGCGTGGTCGTGGAACAAAGGAAGGCGATCACTCGCCGTCCCGAGTCGAGGCCAGTCTTTATGGGCGACGCCATTCGACCAGAAAGGGCGGCCCTCTTGAGGGAAGTTGCGGGAGATACCGATTCTCCTCATTTTGAGGATGATAGCACGTCGGTTGTCGTCGGGCTGGGTGCTGACGAGGAAAGGGTCGCTCCCAAACATGCTCATGCTTCCGCGGACGTGTCGCGGGAAGACTATGCCCGGGTGAATATAGCGACGATAGGTCCTACCCATCGGCTTTTGATTCCTACGGGATACAACCTGTTGCTGGACAGTGAGCAGGCTGCGGCAGACATGTCCTTGTTATGCGGTGCTGCCGAGACAGAGTCTTTAAAGGTCGTAAACGACGGGGATTTGTCTCGTCGAGTCGCTGGTGTTGCCTTGCAGGTAAGACTTTTTTATTGTTTTTCTGTTGTTCTTTCATGAGCCTTGAGGCGTCGTGTCGTTTTGAATATATCTCTTCTTTATCTTTTTCTCAAACCCTCATCTTAGAGGAGGAGCGAGGTCGGCGGGAGCGAAAGAAGAATGTTGCCCTTAGGAAGGCGACAAAGAAATACAAGGAGGTTCCTGGTAAGCACAAGACACTGGCAGACCTCTACACCCAGGACCCTCAGTTTCAAGTTTTCCGTGAGGGATTGGAGCTGGCAGAAGATCAACTACGGAAGCGTACGGCCTAGCTGGAGAAGACAGACACAGACCTGATGGCCGATGTGGCCCGAAACACCGAACTAGAGAGTCTCCTTCAACAGTAGGAGGGGGAGTTGGAACTGGGTCATGTGGCGATGGCGGATGCAGCGGAGTTACGTGCCAGGGTTGATGCCCTTACTGTCGAGCTTGGGACTACGAGGGCTGAGGTGGTCGCTCCTCAGCAGGCGGAGACTGTTGTTCATACTGACGACGTGTCTCGTGAAGCTCACGATATGTGGGTGTATGCTAAGGCGAGGCGGACTGTATTCGAGGAGCTGCTAGCCGTTGGTAGAGCCACTGAGGCAGAGGTTAAAAATCAGTGTCGCCTTGTTAGGGTGGCGCGTGAAACTTATGGGTATAACCCTGACTCTCCGGACCCAGCGGGCTGTACCTTTGTGGATGTGAACCAGTTGGGCACGGGGTCTTAGATTTCTTTGGCGTTCCGGGCCAAAGGCGGTGGGGACCGTGTTGACGGTACTGCCAATGCGGCGGAAGATGGCTGGGGACAAGGTAGTTAGATAAAACTTCTTCTCTATTTTTTTTTGTAATCGAAGAACCATTGTAAATTTGTAATTTATGAATGATTTATAATGATTACGTGGGAATTATTGTGTTTTTGTGTCTTCTTTCGCAATTTTTGTTTCGCGTATGGCGTTGCCTTTTATTGAGTTAATTCGTCGTAGTCAAGTTGGATTGACTCCGGTCATGGCTGCTTGTGTGTTCTCATGCGGCTATTATTTTCCCTTTGGCTTTTATGCGTTCAGAAGTGGAAGTGGCTGTGGCCTTCCGTGTTTGTAGGCGGTTGTAGCCTTTTGCTTATTAGAGATGACCGTAGTCTTTTCATATAATGTTAGGGTCTTAACTTTTTGCGTTTCTGGGTGGCCTTGGCCTCTTATTTATCGGAGACGACCGTAGTCTTTTCATATGCTCTTAAGGCCTTAGGACTTTGCGTTTATGGGCGACCGTGGCCTTTTGTTTATCATAGACGATTGTGGTCTTTCCTTGCGGCGTTAGGGCCTTAGACTTTTGCGTTTATAGGTGTTCGTGGCCTTTTGTTTATCAAAGACGACCGTGATCTTTCCTTGTGCCGTTAGGGCCTTAGCCTTTTGCGTTTATGGGTGGTCGTGGCCTTTCGTACATTGGAGGTAGCCGTAGCCTTTCATACATTGGAGGTGGTCGTAGCCTTTCATACATTGGAGGTGGCCGTAGCCTTTCATACATTGGAGGTGGCCATAGCCCTAAGTCGTTGCCTTTCATACATTGGAGGTGGTCGTAGCCTTTCATACATTGGAGGTGGCCGTAGCCCTAGTCTCTGTGATATGCCATTCGTGCCGATCATCGGTACGCTTGGTGTATTAGATTTAAACTTCTAAGCATTCTCGAGCGTCTCCTTCGTCGCCTCATTAAAAATCTCTCCGAGAAAACCCAATTGGGTCAAAACTCGGATGAGAGAAAAAGAGTACGACTTGGGGGATACTCTTTCTAAGGAAATGCTTGAGGTGGGAGATGTTCCAGTTATTTTGGAACGTCTTCCCGTTCATGGTCTCTAGCTGGAAGGAACCTTTGTCTGCTGCTGCGGTGATTTTGTAGGGTCTGTCCCAATTGGTACCCAATTTTCCTTCGTTAGGGTCTTTGGATGCAGTGTCTTGGCTTTTAGCACATAGTCGCCTACTTTGAGTGGTTTGATTTTTGCTCTCTTGTTGTAGTATCTTTTGATCTGCTATTTTTGGGCCACTAGCCTAATGTGGGCCATTTCCCTTCTTTCTTCGGCTTCATCAAGGTCTTGTAGTCGATTTATGTCGTTCTCCTCTCCGCTCGTGTGCCTATGTGACGACCCGGCCCGTCGTCACGGGAATTACCACCCCGTTATGTTGTAATTACATATTTCTTGCTTTTATATTAGTGTTAGAGTCTATCGGGAGAGTTAGGAGTGAATTGGATTGAAAATAAGGCATATAGCCTTTTTGAAGGAAACTTGAATAAGGAAAGTCAACCCGAAGTTGACTATTTAGTTAGAGGGCTCGGAATCGGATTCTGATGATTCGGTTAGTTCCGGGAGGTGATTTGTGACCTAGGGGAGCAATCGGAATTGAATTTGGAGGTCCGGTGTAGAAATAGGCTTGAATTGGCTAAGGTTGAATTTTGGCAAAATCCGAACGGTAGGTGAGATTTTGATCCGGGAGTCGAAATGGAATTCCGACAGTTGCAGTAGCTCCGATAAGTGATTTTGGATGTGCCTGCGAAATTTCAGGTCATTAGGAGGTCGTTGGTCGGGTTTTTGGTCGAATTTCAGTTTCAGAAGTTTGAATGGAAACTTAGGCTTGAATTGCTTGAATTCGATGTTATTTCGTGTTATAGTATGTGTTTTTATTATTGGAGCAAGTTCGTATGGTGCTATGGAGTATGTTTGTGGCTTTCGTTGGGGTCCTGGGGAACCCGGGGTGGTTTCGGGAGGTTAAACGGGAGGAAATTGGAGTTTGGGGAGCTGCTGTCATGAATTGCAGCAGCATTTTCGCTCCTGCGGATTGGGAACCGCAGGAGCGGGACCGCAGAAGCGGAGATTTCATCGCAGAAGCGAAAGGGTGGTTTGGCCAGGAGGTTCCGCAGGAGCGGATGTCGAGTCGCAGGAGCGGACTCGCTTCTTCGAGTCCTAGGTCGTAGAAGCGGAATGTGGGCAACTGGGGGGAGATCGCGGAAGCGGAGGAGTGTTTGCAGAAGCGGTCTCGCAGGTGCGAGACCTGGCCGAAGAAGCGGAACTGGGCATTTTGGTGTGGTCTCGCAGAAGCGACCATTTGGTCGCAGAGGCGGATTTTGTCCGCAGAAGCGGAAATCGGGCCTGTGTTAAAAATTACAGAATGGTTAAAATTTCATAAGTTGCAAAACATTTGCGGCTCGGTTCTTAGAGGCGAATTGGGCGAGATATTGCTGGGAGATCATCGGGTTATCATCGGAGGTGAGTTTTATGGTTCCTTTACGCGTTTTTATCTTGAAATCCTCCTTTAATTCACGGAAATTGGATCAAATTGTGAGGGAATTTAGCCTAAGTCAGGGCTTTGGTAAAATACCGATTTGAGCGGGCATATGGAGTCCAATTTGGTAAATTTTATATGTCTAGACTCGTATTGAGACGAGGGTTCCGAATATGTAACTTTTATCACTTTTCGAGAAGCGCACCAAAAGTCGGGTTTTGACAACTTTGTGGGTTTTGATACAATTTGGGTTATTTCGAATGAATTTCGTGAAATTAGCGTATATTGATGCATTCTCTATGATTTCGAGCAGATTTGACATCCGAGGAGATTGATTTGCGAGGCAAGCGCAAGGCGGATTGAAGCTTCTACCGGTTCGAGGTGAGTGGTAGTAGTAAATAATGTACCGAGGGTTTGAAACCCCGTACTAGCACTTTACAGTGCTATATTGAGATGAGACACACGTTCTATGACGGGCGTGGTGACATTGTGATTGGGGGTTCGGACTTGGTCCTTCCCGGCTAATAGAATGCTGTGTTGTATGACTGTTAATGAGATTATAACTGTGCAATTGGGCTAATAGCCATGTTTGGGGCCTTGTGCCGATCTGTAGAGCATTAGGGAGCCTATAGAGCTAGGTGACCCTTATATCGTGTTGGAAACATACACTCAGTCGTAGCTCTAGCTGTATAGCATAATATGAGCCCGTACTAGATGTGTACCTTGAGAGAGGTTATCTAGGGTGGAATTCCCTATTTTAGCTGAGTGGGCCTGAAAGGCCAAGTCTATACCGATTGAGATGAGATAGGGTCAAGGACCCACTATGATAGCTGAGTGCGCCTGAAAGGCCAAGTCTATATTGACTGAGACAGGGTCAAAGAACCACTGTGATATATTATATTGGGCCTGAGAGGCCAAGTATATACTGACCGGGATAGGGTCGAGGACCCATTATGAGGTATTATATATATACCTATATTGGATCGGGTTTCATGCCGCAGCACTATATATATTGGATCGGACTGCACGCCGCAGTAATATACATGTAATATACATGTGGGACGGACTGCACGCCGCAGTATTATTGCGCTTGGGCTGTAGGAACCCCTTCGGAGTCTGAGTCTGCACACATTCTCAGTGAGCGCTGTATATATTATGGGATCGGGCTGCGCGCCACAGCAGTATAATTATATTTACATATATATTGGATCGGGCTGCACGCCGCAGTAATACCTGTGTGGATCGGGCTGCACGCCACAGTATAATAGCGCTTGGGTCTAGGGAGCCCCTCCGAAGTCTGTATACACCCCCAGTGAGCGCCGTCAACGTTAAATGGAGCAGGCTGCGCACCACAGCAGTATATGTATTGGAGCGGGCTGCACGCCGCAACATTATACTTATTCATATCCTATTACCTACTTAAATACTTGTACATTATAGACATATGTATGTGTCTTCATATATTGAGATAGTTGTACACCGTAGGGGTACGAGTAAGGGTTTGATCAGTGTGGGATCTTGTAGAGATAGATGTGGACTGGAGATCAGAGTACTTACTACAGTGATGACGTACCTGTGAGGGTTGCCTTAGAACTGTTAAGTGATAGCACAGGAGTTCTTACTTTCAGTTATTGTTTATTATTGTTACTCACTGAGTTGAAATATACTCACCCCACTCCCCTACACTTTCTGTGCAGATCCACAGGTGCCCGAGAGCAGTTGAGACATTGTAGCTGCTGATCCTTGTCTACTCTTGCGGAGATTACGAGGTAGCTGCCAGCGTCCGCAGAGCTTGTTTTCTCCTTCTTTATCAACTTGTTGATTTCTTTTTGCCTAGACTTGTTTGTATTAGGATGTTATTCTGTAGAGGCTCAGTCTCGTGACACCACGATATGGATGGGACCATATTTTGTATGCTTTTACTATCTCGCTTATCACCCGATATGATCATTTGCTATTTAAGTTTAATTTGATTAATTGGAATTAATAACTGGCTGGTTTAGGGAATAATATGGTCGGGCTTGCCTAGCATTGTGCTGGGCGCCATCACGACCAGGGTTTGGGTCGTGACAGAGTACCTTAGACTTGGTTCACCGACTTCGACTGGTATGACAACATCAGATCCGTAGACTAGTAAGTAAGGAGTTTCTCCTGTGGAGGACTTGGGGGTAGTTTTATGCGCCCATAGCATTTCTGGCAATAACTCGGGCCATAGACCTTTAGAGTCTTCGAGTTTCTTCTTCAAAATATTCAGTATGTTTTTGTTGGATGACTCTGCTTGGCCGTTGGCGGCAGGATGATATGGCGTTGAAAGTATTCTTTTGATACGCCATTTCTCGAAGAAGCCGATTGTTTTTTGCCCTATGAACTGTCCTCCATTGTCGCAGGTTATTTCTTTGGGTATGCCAAAGCGACATATAATATTCTTCTAGATAAAGGCGATGACCTTTTGCTTGCAAATCTGGGCGTAGGCACCTGCTTCCACCCACTTGGAGAAATAGTCAGTTAAAACTAATAAAAATTCACCTTTCCTCGTCCGACGGGTAGCGGTCCAATTATGTCCATTCCCCATTTGATGAATGGCCATGGTGAAGTGACCGAATGGAGGGGTTCCCCTCGTTGATGTATCAAAGGGACGAACTTTTGGCATTTTTCGCACTGGCGAACGTATTCTGCCGCGTCTTTTTTCATGGCGGGCGAGTAGTATCCAGACCGTACTAGATATCGCATAAGTACTTGGTTTCCTGTATGAGCACCGCAATGACCTTCGTGAACCTCCTCTAATACCAGCGTCATTTGGTTGGGGCCTAGTCACTTAGCCAGGGGTCCTCCAAAAGTCCTCTTGTAGAGGTCGTTTTTTATCATACAGTACCTTGCTGCCTGCATGCGAAGCTTTTTTGCTTCCTTTTTGTCGGGTGGTAGATTTCCATCCTGCAGATATGATACAAATTTGTTACGCCAGTCCCAAGTTAGATGTAGGGAGAGTACCTCGGTATGGTCGATCACTGAGTGGAGGAGGGTGACGGTGCTTTCTTTATTCAGGTTGGTGGCGGCAGCGGCCAATTTAGCTACTCCATCTACTTCGGTATTATGTACCCTAGGAACATGTTCGAAGCGACATTCGTCGAGTTGTGCCATTAGTTTGTGGATTTCTGCTCGATATTTCTATAGCCTTTCCTCCTTGACCTGATAAGTCCCGGTGACTTGATTTACCACAAGTTGTGAATCGTAGTGTAGGAAAAGTTGGCGAGCTTCGTACGTGATGGCTAATTTTATACCTGCAATAACAGCTTCATATCCCGCCTCGTTGTTAGTCATCTCGGGATATCGTATGTACTGGCGAACGATTTCGCCCGTAGGGACTTCGAGGATGAGTCCCAGTCTAGATCTCGAGGCATTTACGGCCCCATCGGTGTGGAGGGTTCAGTGTTCGAAACGGCCTGTAGGGCTTCCTTCTTCGCCTCTGGCGATATTTTGACACTGAAATCGGCCACGAAGTCGGCGAGGACTTGTGACTTGATGGCGGTCCTGAGAATATAGGTGATATCGTGCCCGCTGAGCTCTATGGCCCATCTGGCGAGCCGTATCGATAGTTCAGGCTTGTGCAAGATGCTCCTCAGGGGGAAAGTGGTCACTACTCCGATGGGATGGCATTGGAAGTTGGGTCTCAGCTTTCTAGAAGCCGTGACCGGTGCCAAAGCCAATCTCTCGAGGTGTAGGTATCGAGTTTCGGCATCCACTAGGGTTTTGCTAATGTAATAGATAGGTGATTATGTACCTTTTTCTTCACGAACCAACACCGCACTGATCGCGACTTCTGATACGGCTAGGTACGTTAGTAGAGGCTTACCTGGTTTCGCTTTTGACAGTAGCGGTGGCGATGATAGGTACGCTTTTAGCCCTTGTAGGGCTTTGATGCATTTTTCATTCTAGTGGAATCCGTTGTCGTTTCTTAGTACGCTGAAGAATTTGTGGCATCTATCCAAGGATCGGGAGATGTAGTGGAAGAGGGCGGCTATCTGACCTGTCAATTTTTGGACCTGTTTCTTGCTGTTAAGTGTTTCGGGTATTGAGGCGATTGCCTTGATTTTATTAGGATTGACTTTGATCCCTCTTTGGGATACGAGAAACCCCAGAGACTTTCCTAATGCCACACCGAAGGCGCATTTCTCGGGATTCAGCTTCATCCCATACTTTTTTAGTATTTCGAAGGCCTCTCGCAGGTGGTCGATGTGGTCTTCCTTCCTAGCAAAATTCACTAGCATGTCGTCGATGTAAACCTCCATGGTTTTCCCAAGTTGCTCCTTGAATATCTTAGTGACCAGTCTTTGTTTTGTGGCCCCTGCATTCTTGAGCCCGAAGGGCATCACCCTGCAACAGTAGGTACCCTGATGTGTGATAAACGTGGCTTTATCTTGATCTTCCTCGGCCATTAGGATTTGGTTATAACCGGAATACGCGTAAAAGAAGCTTAGTAGTTCATGCCCGGCGGTGGCGTCGATCAGTTGATTGATGTGAGGGAAGGGGAAGGAATCCTTAGGATAGACCTTGTTCACGTCTGTGAAGTCCACACACATCCTCCATTTTTCGTTCTTATTTTTGACAATTACAACATTGGCGACCCATTATGGATATTTTGACTCCCTGATAGAGTCGTTGGCAAGTAGTTTATCCATTTCCTCGCGGACTGCCTCGTTGATTGTGGCATTAAACTTTCTCCTGATTTATCTTATCGGCGGGTGTAGCGGGTCGACGTTGAGCATATGGGTGGCGATATCTGGTGAGATTCCTGGCATGTCTGCATGGGAAAAAGTAAGTTTGTCCGCATCGTTAGTCGAAAATTCATGATACTTACCCAGGTCGATGAGCCAGTGGCTGATGTATGCCTTCCTTTCGGGATTCTTACGATCTAGCTGAACCGGGTCTAGATCTTTGACTGTGGCCTTACAGGCTTCCACAATGTCTGGGTCTCTAATGGCGTCGGCCCTCGGGTCCGCTTTGGTCCTCGACACGGCTGATTGTTATGCCTCTGCACTCGCCATGCTCAGTTGTCGGGTGTACGCGCAGTCTTGTGTTATCTTATAGCATTCCTGCATTATGCACGGTTCTCCCTTGATGCTGAATATTCCCCATGGAGTGGGGAACTTAACCACTTGGTATAAGCTCCAGGGGACCGGTCGCATGGCATGTATCCACGGGCGCCCAATGATGATGTTGTATGTCGTCTCTTGGTTCATCACGTGGAAGGTGGTTTCCAAGGTGACTCCCCCCGCGAGTACGGGTAGAGTCACTTCTCCTGACGTGCGTTCCACTGTATTATTAAAACTAGTTAGAGTTATACAGCTGGGGGTTATCCTATCCTCGAGTCCCATCTGCGAGAGGACTCTCAGATGGATGATGCAGGCACCGCTTCTATCATCGATCATGACGCTCCTGACGTCCGTATCAATAATACGTAAAGTAATAAATAAAGCATCATAATGGGGAAAACACAAACCGTCGGCGTCAGACTTATCGAATGTGGTACTTCCTTCTAGGTCATCGTACCGTTTGTGGGAGATGGTCCTCTTCATTCTGTGTGTGTTGGCGAATTTGACATGGTTGATAGCGACGTCATTCCCGTCTTCGACGATCATGTTTACCGTGCGCGTCGGGGAGGGTGGCTTCGGTGTTCTATGGGAATGCTCTCGCCCGGGCGCGAAATTGGCCTTTCCCTTGTCGTTGAGCAGCTCCTTCAGGTATCCTTTATTTAGCATCTTGACGACTTTATATCGCAGACCTATGCAGTCTTCGGTCCTGTGCCCTCGTTCTTGGTGGAATTCACATAGAACGTTTGATTTTCTTATGGCAGGGTCCGATTTCATTTTCTGGGGCCATTACACCTTGGTGCCGAGCTTTTCCAGTGCATACACAATCTTTGAAGGAGAAACACAAAAGTTATGTGATGAAAGTAAAGGGGGCGTACCTCGTTCGTTTCTGAGTGGGGCGAGATGGCGTTGTAGTACGTCTGCATGACGAGGGGGCGGAAAAGGAGACCTCATGTAAGGCTGATGTCGTTCTTTATTAGGGCGAGGAGGGAGTTCTCGGCGTCCCTCGTGTCGTCGATCTCTCCTTGTGTCTGAATGTATGGATGTCAGTCGTCGGGTTGGTCCATTGAGGTCCTCTTCGTCTGCCTGTACCTCGGCGTAGTAGGCATTATGGATCTCATCCCAAGTTGTGGGGAGATATTTCATGAGCCAGCTTAGCAGTTTCTTGGTTACTCTGGAGCGGTCCCTGCTGAATCCGTTCTGGAAAGCTGCTATCACCATGCCCTCCGATACATTTGGTAGGCTCATCCTTACCCTGTTGAATCAGGCGAGGAAGTCCCTGAGGCCTTCGCTTGTGGTTTGTTTGACGGCAAAGATGTCGTTTACCCTCGCTTCTGCCTTCTTAGCACCGGCGTGTGTAGTGACGAACTTGTCTACCATTTCTTCGAAGGTTGAGATTGCTTTGGCGCGCAATTGGGAGTACCATGTCAGGGCTCCTCCGGTCAACGTCTCGCCGAAATTCTTCAGCAGCACTGATGGTACTTATTCCTTAGATAGGTCGTTACCTTTCACGGCGGTGACATAATGGATGAGATGATCTTCAGGATCGGTGGTTCCTCGTATACCCTCAGGTAAGGAGGCATCTTGAAAGTCTTTGGGATGGTGTAGGGGTGGCTTCCTCGGAGTAGGGTTGCTCTACGAACCTTCATACATCACATTTGGGCAGCAGTTTAGGCGCTCCGGGGATCTTGTCAACTCTATCCTGATGTTCCTTCATTTGGTCGCGGAGGGCCTGATTTTCGCTCTTCATTTCTTCCATTTTTCTCAGAATGGATGTCAACGTATTGTCATGCATTTGCGTTCCGACGGGTTGGTTGTTGGTTCGTGTTTCCTCTTGCTCGTCTGTTGTGGCGGTGTTGCTTGTTGTTGGTGCTGCTTATTTATGACTCTGTGGTGATTTTTCCACTAGGCCGCTCGGAGCGCTTGTCAGCCATTCTTCTAGTAACTTCCTGACCGCCGGGGGTGCTTCTTTTGCAGCGGATGTGGAGGTATCTTTTTCCTGCAAGGTTGCAAGATTCCCGGAGGGGGAAGGTGAGGCTTCCGCCTCAGGTGTTATATCAGGGGTGATGTTGACGGCAGCGCTACCACCGACCTCGTTCCGGAAACTCAGGAGGTTGGTGGTGACTTCTGTTATAGCTTTGGACCGGGTGTTATTTTCGGTCATTTTTTAGGTTTTATCTAGTGATCTGATCCTTTGGATGTATATTACGGGTTTGAATCTCGAAATCCCCACAAACGGCGCCAAATTGTTTGACCCAAAAGCTATCGGTTGCTTTATGAGTTTGGGACAATCAAAAGATTATAAAAGGGTAAATCGGAATCAATGGTAATAAACTCAAGGATAGATCTAAAATTCGTATGTAGTTTGCTCTAGTGAGATCGTAGTAAAACTTATTGGAATATCAAAACTAGTCAACAATAGAGAGATGAGATAGAGAGAGAATGATAGTCAGAAGTTGTATTATTAATGAAAATAACATTTGTCCAACAAATGAGGAAGGCCTTTCCTTATATAGAAGGAAGGCCCCCTCGCCAGAATATTTCTTTATTCCAGAACTATTGTTATTACAAAAAATGAAAATTGGCGGAGGGGACGGGACGCCTGTATGGGCAAGTTTATCAATGCGCCTTTATAGTCAGGGGTGTATTCCCTCTCGTCGTATGGGCGTGGGGGAAGGTATATTTGATTTTAGTGACTGTGTAGGGAGGTGTGCTCGACTTACATTAATAGTATCTGATTCGACCTCATACAGATGATATAAGGGATTTTTGATTGATACGATTTATAAGGACCAAAAATAGATCCTTAAGCTTCAGCTTTGAATTAAAATCATGCTTTATGTTTAACCTGGAGAACTAATACCCCCTGACTATTCAAAACAGGTGCACATGCAGTCCAGGGTAACTGAAGTGTTAAAATCTAAAACCAGAACACACACATGTTGGCATGATTTCATACCGAACAAAGCACCCTCTGGAAGCTGTTCTTTCCTAAATCGAACAGCAGGCAATCCCTTATGTTTTAACTATTTTGATATACATAGTTTCAATGTTAAGAAGTAGACAATCCGTTGTAGTCTAAGTGGTTAGGATACTTGGCTCTCACCCGAGAGATCCGGGTTCACCCAGCAACGGAAAGCTCTTTTTTCCGAATTTCTGCCAAAAATATCATTAAATTTCCGGAAACAGCATTTCTATCAAAAATATCATTAAAAAATAGTGAAATTACTCTGTTTATATTTTTTTAAAGTTAAAATTATAATTTGATTTTCGTATGGCAGTATTTGATTATATGTAAAAATCCAAAATGAAATAAAACTAATCTATAATATTAATAAAATGAGATTTTTTTTTAAAAAAAAACTTGATTTTGAAAATACGAATATTTCTAGAGTAAGAATTTATATATCGACGTTATATTAAAAGAAAAATATCATCAAAATATTAAGTACAAGTTAATAAAAGTCATATCAGTAAATATACAGTACTAAGTACTAGCTAATTTAATAAAGAATAAATAAGGAACAAACAATTTATTTAAGTACTACATGATGTGTATCCTTTGATTTTATATAGATTTTGTTATATTTTTGTAGAATATAATAAATAATAAAATAACAACCAATATTTCTTATACTTAATATGATATGTTATATAATAACTTTATACTTTTAAATTCTTTCAAATTATTCATGCATTGTGTGTGTACTAGTATATAAACCGGAAAAAAATAATGCACTAGTAAACGCTTAGAGATTTAGAAGTAAAAAGAAATTCAGACGACCATAAACTACGATAATACTTCGAAATATATATTTTTAATATTTGGATGTGAAATAACCAGCAAATGTATAATAGACATATACATCATGTAAATATCATCTATATATATAATTTATATATATCGGTTAAAAAAATAATTAATGAATTTACTATTTGTATAAAAATCACTATAGACAATTTCGTTAGATTGGACTTAGGGTGTGTTCGGCACGAAGACAAATATTTTCAGGAAATTATTTTTCAATTTTCTTATGTTTGGTTAACCTAAATATTTTGAAAAATATTTTTCTCCAACCCACCCTTACACTCCACCACCACCCACCCAACCCCAGCCTCAAAACCCGCCCCACCCTCTCCACCCTACCCCATCCTAAATAAAAATATTATTGATAGTACTTCCTTTTCATGTTATAGATAGCATTTTTTTTCATTTCAACAAATGAGTTTATTTTTCATGATATAAAAAAGTTTTCTTATTTAACAAAAAAAATACTTTCTTTTCTTGTAGAATTTTTTTATTTCAACAAAAAAATATTTTCCTAAAAGAAATATTTTCTACTCTTTAACAAAACCTAAAAAAATATTTTTTACTCACCAATCAAATAAGGAAAAATACATGAGAAACCACTTATTTTTCATGAAAATATTTTATAGAAAAATATTTTCCACGAAAAACATTTTCCTTCTTACCAACCACACCATTGATCTTACCGTTTTTAAATATGATTTTGAATTAGATGTATTTTGCCATTAATAGTCCAGAAGTCAACAGATATGTTTGAGCTTGCTTTTATTCCAATTCGAATAGCTATCACGAAAGGGCCTTGGTGTAATTGGTAAAGTTGTTGTCATGTGATCAAGAGGTCGCGGATCGAGCCGTGAAAATAATCTCTTGCATAAGTATTAGATAAAACTGTATACAATAAATTCTTGTGGTCCAGTCTTTCCCTAAGCTCCACACATAACGAAAATTTGGTGCATCAAGCTAGCTTTAAAAATAGCTATCATAGGAACTAATCATCTATTTTTGTCCGTCGTCTCAAAGTAAAAACGCAATGTTTGTTTATTTTTGGCGATGAATTCAGAATTCATAATCAATGAATACAGTTCTGAATTTTTAACTGAAATAAATATGATTTTGGACTAACGGGCACTTGTGGGAGCTTAATTACCTTTTAGGGTGTGTTTGGTACGAACTTTTTAATTTTTTCATGTTTGGATTAGATTAAATATTTTTTTTCCGTAAACTCATTTTCCTCCAATTAGAGGAAAATATTTTCCCAATCAAAACAAGAGAAAATATTTTTCAAAATTCCTTTTCAACCTTCCCCCGCTTCTCCACCATATTCAATCTTAGTTCCTTTGGGTTTGTGCGAATTTTGAAAAGAATAATTAAATTCTTCAAGAAAAAAAGAGAATGTGTGTGGGTGGGTGTGGGGGGGGGGGGGAGGGGGGAGCACAGGAAACATGAGAATTTTGGGAAGGTATGTTGAGGAGAGTAGCATAAAAAATTATTTTACTAAAAATATTTTATACTCTCTAACTCAATACTAAAAAAAATTCAAAAAATATTTCACTCACCAACCAAACAAAGAAAAATAAATAATAAAACTACTCATTTTTTAGATAAATATTTTCTTGGAAAGTAAATTCCTGAAAAATATTTTCTTCTGTACCAACCACTACACTTAATTGAATTAGAAAATTAAATACACTTATTATTATTGCTTTGGAGAGTTTGTTTATCTTCATTCGCTGGAATAAATTGTTGAAAAACGGTGACTTTTGCTTGCATAATATGGCTGAGCAACTTAATTTGCATACCAAAGTAATGCAACTAATCGAATTTAGTGGACTAAATACTTGTATACTGTGTAGCATCACAAACTAGTGGGCTTGAACCGGAGATGGATTCAAAATTCCAAGAAGATGAGTGCACTATATTATAAATAAGTAAATTTAGAAATTATATTTGACGGGTTTTATTTTTAGGTTCTTATCATAAATTCATTACCATTTAGAAATTATAGGTCTAAATTAATTTTTAATTGTTATTTTAGTAATTTTTAATATATATACAAATACTCCCGATCAAAAATGCTAAAATCATCGAATCATGTTACATTATTCACTAGCTTTAAATATATTAAATTTTACTAGGAGAAAGGGAAATCAAGGATTTCAAGGTATTAAATTTTGGATTTTGAATAGGTAAACCAAATAGAAAAAGAAAACAAATACTTAATAGGAATTTGAACCGAACATTACTTGTAAAGGTGCACCCAATAATTATTGCACCATAAGACTTTCTTAATTTGGGTGCACACATGTATACTTGAAGAAAAATTTAAGAAATATAACATTTTATATATAGTATGCGAGAGAAGATCATGGGTTCACGTACCCTATGCTCCAATACATAGAAACGCCCTTGGCCCAAACAACTGTTATTTGTGGCTTGAATTATTTTCTTGTATTTTTAAGAAACTCATAGTCCCTATAGGTTTAAGAAAACTCATTGTCCTGATAGATTTGGGAAAGGAAAACCTATAGTCCTGCCAAGTTGAGAAACCTTTATCTTATAGGTTTGGGATATTTTGGGATCTATATATAGGGGTTGTAGTTGGGGATTCTATAAATTGTACTGTATTTTTCATCTCATTCATAATGGAAAACTCTCTCAGTTTTTGCCCCGAGGATTAGGCTTAGTCGAACCTCGTTAAATCTTGTGTTGATTTTTATTTTCTATTAACTTTGTGTGTGATTGTGTGCTAGTTACTCTATGATATTCCACAATAATTGGTATCATAGTAAGGTTCAGGTTTTTTCATATAATCTAGGGTTAATATGTCTTCATTATTTTAAATAAAGTACAAAGTAGAGAAATTTGACGGGGGTTCTAGTTTCTATCTATGGAAGATTATGATGAAACCATCCTTGGTGTTACAAGGGTTATGAAAAGCAATTGATGAGGATTTTTCTGGAAAGATGAAAGAGACAGAGAAGGAAGACCTAAAGAAGTGGGTGCGATCTTTATGAGCGTTACAAATAGCATTCTTCGGGAAATTGCGGAAGAAACTTCTGCAACAACGACATGGAAGAAGCTGGAAGATGTGTATTCTAATAAATCACTAACAAACCGCATCTACCTAAAAAAAGGTTATATAATATCCGTATGAATGAAGGTACACCTATTAACACTTACATTGATGAGTTTAATTCAATTAGAATGGACCTGAAGAATGTGGATATCAAAATTGAGAGTGAGGATCAGGCCTTGATTGTGTTATGTTCTTTACCACCGTCTTATGATACTTTGCTGATACACTACTATATGGGAAAGATAACATTTCACTAGAAGATGTTAGTACAACAACAGCAACAACAACAACCAAGTATAATCCCACTTAGTGGGGCCTGGGAAGGGTAATGTGTATGCAGACCTTACCCTTACCCTGGGGTAGAGAGGCTACTTCCAAATAGACCCCTGTCATCCTTCCGTCCAAGAACTTTCCACCTTGCTTTTGGAGAGATTCGAACTCACAACCTCTTAGTTAGAAGTGGAGGTTTCTTACCATCACTAGAAAGTAATGCACTAAAATCTAAAGAGTTGAAAAAAAGCTTTCTAGACAACAGAATTGAGGGCGAGGGTCTTGTGATTAAAAGAAGAACGCAACAAAATGACTTTAACAGGAAAAAGTCAAATGGCAGATCAAAGTCTAGAGCAATAAGCAACACTGTTATGAGTGTAGGGAGCTAGGTCTATAAGAGAGATTGTCATGAGTTGAAGGAGAAAAAGAGAGGCAGAAAATAGATAATCCGGTAAATATTATTGACACTGACAATAATTTTGATGATAGTGACTTTGTAGGGGAAGGTTGTGCAGTGTCACGCCTCCTTTTTATCCACCTACCCCGAAGGATAAATGTATAAGTGAGTTTTTCTAATTAAAGTGATATTATTTGAAGTGGCATTATTATTTATTTAAGAGTCGCCACTTGGGATAGATTTGGCTTTTGGTGTCCCAAGTCACTCATTTATCTTGAATCACAAATCGAGGAAATATCGACTTTCCAAATGAAGTCTACAAACCAGAAATTTTGACTAAGGAACTATGTTGACCTGGGGAAAGGTATTAGGCACCCCCGGATCTAGTGGTTCTAGTACGGTGGCTTAAACTATTATAAATGGCCTAATATCTGATTTAAAAAAACATGCTCATCCTACAGTGCAATTTTAAAAAATAATTTACCGCTTTTAATTGAGCTTTAAGGAGAGCTGAACGTCGTTTAAAATATATTTTTAGATCACGTCACATGAAATGCACCTGCATCCACGATACATTTTATTCGACATTTGAGATTTGAATTTGGATCGCATGAAATGCACACCCGAATTTAGGAAGTTAATTTATTAAACAACGCACTTAAAAAAACTACGCATTCTTCAAGTTTGCGAGTGCCATAAAAAATTCAACTAAATGGCACACCTCAATTTCTAAAGGATTAAAATTAATTAAGTGAGGGCCATAAGTTTTGGGATTTTATTTGGCGGAGGAAACAAAACTAATTAGTTAAGGAAAAGCTAACTATCTTATTTAGAGAATTTTTCAGAAAGAACCATCTTTTTGTGTTAATTAGCAATTTATAGATACCCTTTGCTATATTACGTGTTATAGATATCTTTTATCAAAATGTAGAATGTATTTTCTGTATTTAAGTAGATGTATTTAATAATACAACCAAAAAAGTAGGATGTAAAACATGAATCCCAGCTAATTTGGATATGTATTTTACTGTATTCAAATCCTATTAAAGGTAAATACCGTAACGCCTAAGCGTAATTTTTGGAACGTTAAAAATTCTAAAAACGGAACAAAATCTAATCAAATTATATCTTCCTAATTTTACTCAACAAACTTGAAAGATACCTAATTAATCTATATTCTTGTAAACGAAAAAAAAACCATCTTTTAGTATTAATTAGCAATTTATAGATACCCTTTGAATAAAAATGAATACATATAGGAGGAATCTGAATATAGTTGACAACTTACTGGAATATTTAACAAATAAAAACAAAATTAATTAATAATGTTAATTCCAACTAAAAATTACTGGAAAAATTGAACAAGCTCTCAACAATCAAAATAACTAAGAATACATATAGATATTTTGAGGAAGGAGAATACATTATACCAAAAAGTACCCAAATACAATAAAATACATACAAATACAATATGAAACATGTAAAAAAATTGAATACATACAGGAGAAATACATTGAATACATATGAATACATACATAAGGAATCTGAATATAATCAAAAATTTAACGGAATTTTTAATAATTAAAAACAAAATTAAGTAAATATTTTAATTACAACTAAAAATTACTGGAAAATCAACCCACAACTCACAACAATCAAAATACATAAGAATACATATAAAAACTTTTAAAAAACAGAATACATTAATGGTGGAGGAACAAGAGTCGACAATGGCGGTGGAACAAGTTCAAAACTGTTGTATTTGGATGGGAGAAAGGTACAGAAATATGGGTTAGTGGGAGAGAAAGGTATATTGTATGTGAAAAAGAGAGAGAAAGTATTTGGGGGAGTTTTACGATAAGCATGTGAGAGAAATTAAAAAAAGAAGAAGAGAGAAATATCTTTTTTGGCATATATGGTGCCTTAAATTTAGGATATAACCATAAATAAATAATTTGCTATTTAGGATAAAGAGTATCTATATGATGTAATATTTCTAAATGGTATTTATTATTGATAAATAAGATAGCAAGGTTTTCTATAGGGTGTAAAATTTCCTTTTAGAAATGGTCACTTTCTAAAATGAGAATATTCTAAATTAAGAAACCATTATCATGATACCATTCAATCATCCAAAAGCAATTACAAATAAAACTAAGAAGAGATTTTCTACTATCTATATCGCATATGAAACTTTATTATCAAATATATTTATATTATCTAAATTACCTGCCTAGTCCACATTTTTTCTAATTTCTGTATCATTCGTTTATTAGGAGTTAATAGAGCAGAATTTTTCTTTAATCACCCGCTAAAAATCAGGAAAGAATATTGTGATTAATTGAGTCTACATTAAAATTCTACCTTAATCACCTGCGAACAATCAGGAAGCCATTATAGAAGTAAATATTCTTCCAGATATTTTTCACCTTTGATAGCCATTAAAAAGCTTGAAAGCTTTGAATTAAAATTTGAGTTTTTAAAAATTATTATTTATTTGGATTGGTTGTTGTTGAAAATAATCAAGAATATAGTTTGGAGTTTATATCTCAATTTTGAGGGGGTTTTTGTGAAGATTAGACTTGATTTTGACTGAATTTCAGATTGAAACCCGTAGAAGAAGAAGAAGAAGACATATTGCAGAAATTGTAGATAAATTGTAAATGCTTTATTTTCTGTTTTCACAAATAAAAAACGGCTAAAACTTCTACAAATCTTCTGAAAAAATGCAATAATGTCAAAAATCACAATTATGCTAAAATTGGATGGGAATTAGGACATAAAAATTTAATGTATCCAGTTTCTAGATATTTTATAGATAAATTGTAGATTATGTGTATTCTAATTGTAGGTGCTTTATTTTCTATTTTGACAAATCAAAAACGACTAAAACTTCTACAAATCTTCAGCAAAAAAGAAGAAGCAATTATGTCAAAATGTCTATTATTCTACAATTGAAATGAGAATTGAGATATTAAAATTCAATGAATCTAGTTTGTAGATAAATTATAGATTATGTGTATTCTGATAGTAGATGCATTGTTTTCTATTTTCACAAATCAAAAACGACTAAAACTTCTACAAAATCTTCCGAAAAACAGTCTATAATTTATCTACAAAATTAAGACAGTTATTTGCCGCCTGTGCTGATAAAAACTGGATAAAAATGAAACCCATATATTGTTTATCTATCCTTCACCTTGAACACCTAAAACTGTCAAATGCATTCACAATTCTTTAGATCGAAAGAGAAGTTTCCATAAGCAAGAATTCAAGCTTTTTCTACATTTTTTTAGAAGTAATTAACTTATTGATTGACGGAAAAATTCCTGTATTCAAAATCTATGTATACATCTTTCACAAGAAAGAACCATCAAGTGTCTAAGAATAACGCCAACTAAGCATATTAAAAAATATATAAGCTATTTGATCCTGTTTCCTTAAATCTAAGGACATCTGATGAAAACCATGGATGTATACCCATATACGGATATGTTTATCTTAATAAACATATAATTACTTTTCATATTGTGACAAAATAGTTGTGCCAAAACATTCAAATCTATTAACATCTAAAGAAAAATTCACCCAACAAGTGCAAATGAATTCATCAAAGAACAATGTGAGAACAAGAACATTTATGAGAAGTATAAGCACACTTGTTAGAATTTGTTTAAAGCGTTTGTTGAAATTTTGTTTGAATTTAGAGAAATATTGGGTGGCTTTAATTAAATATGGGAGGGTAAAAAGGACATGTGGGTACGGGGATGAGGGATTAGGAGAGAGAAAGTAAGGGATTAGAACTGGGAAAAAAACGGAAATACTATAATTAAGAAGTAAAAAATATCTCATCAATGGTAGAAAAAATATGGGAGGGTAAAAAGGACATGCGGGTACGGGGATAAGGGATTAGAAGAGAGAAAGTGAGGGATTAGAAGAGAGAAAGTGAGGGATTAGAACTGGGAAAAAAACAAAAATACTTTAATTAAGAAATAGAAAATATCTCATTAATTATAACATTAATTAGATATGGTATAAAAATAGTAATTTAGTATACTAAATATAATTGAATCAAACTTTAAACATGTAGGGTAACAAGGTTTCCTACGTGGGATGCCGTAAACGATGAGTGTTCGCCGTTGATCTACGCGGATCAAGGGCTAACCAAGTGACACGTCATGGGTCATGAAAGAGGTTGACCCCATCCTCCTAGGAATGTAAAAATTCCAACTAAGAATACTAAAACACTAAAATGGACAACAAAACATGATATACGAACAAAAATAAAATATTTTTAAAATAATTTATAACAAGACAAATGAGTAACAATAAGTGAAAAACATGATTTCAGTTTTTAAGAAAGTTAAAATGTAAAATTTATTAACAGAACCAAACAAAGGGAATTAAATACTTAAGCTCAGTACAATACTAAAGAAACCCAATCACTACGCTGCTCAAACATTCATAAAGTAAAAATCATATATTAACATGCTTAAAAGTAACTCTAGGGGAAGATGGACCTCAACGTTGAATATGATGTTTTCTAGCTTTGAAATCCAAAATGAACGTGACCATTAACGAGCAACTCGACTTAACCTCGAACGAAAACCCCCGCAGAACTGATCCGAACTTGACCCCGAAAATAAACGGGTGGAGATGAGTTATATGATGAGAAGATTGCGTTAAGGTTTGATGCTTGAAAAATGGAGAAGAAGAAACTCTCTTGCTTCAAAAAAATGGAGAAGAAGCTCAAGGGAGAGGGAGGGCTCGTGAAGAAGACGAAGTGGTCTGTCCATGTATATTGACTGTATATCCAGCATATATAGAGTGTATACCCCCGTCTCTATTAAGAAGAAGCCATCCCCTTTTTTTCGTCTCTCTGTTTTTTGAACCTCTATCTTCAAGCAGAATGGGGAGGTCTCCCTTTTTAAAATTATACCACACTCCCTCTCTCTTTTCCCCCAAAATCCTCTCCTCCTCTCAAGGTATTGTGCCCTTTTTTCCCCACTCCAATAAAGAGACCACTAAGGGGCACTAATTGCCGAAAATATCATACCTAAGTAAAGATAAGAACAATATAGAAGGAGATGACTATGGTTTTCTTGGTAAGGTGGGGGTCCGAATGTGTAATGACCTGACACATCGTTACGGGAGTTATTGCTCCGTTTTCCCTATTTTATGCTTCTATATGTTTTATTATATGTGTTTGGAGAATTTGAAGTAATTCAGATAGAGTTCGGTTAGAAATGAGGCAATTAGTCTCCTTATGGGAATGTTAGTTTGGAAAAATCAACTGAATGTTGACTTATGAGTTAGAGGGCTCGGAATGAATTTCTGATGATTCGACTAGTTTTGGGGTATGATTTGTGATTTAGGAGCGCAATCAAAATTTAATTTGGAGGTCCGATGTAGAATTAGGCTTGAATTGGCTAAGGTTGGATTTTGGTGAATTTCGGATGGTAGGTAAGATTTTGATCCGAGGGTTGAAACGGAATTCCGAGAGTTGTAGCATCTTCGTTAGGTGATTTTAGATATGTGTGCAAAATTTCAGGTCATTCGGAGCTGTTTAGGTTAGGTTTTAGATCAAATGCAAGTTTCAAAAGTTTTAGTTTAACTTAGGCTTGAATCCGTGGTAATTCAATGATTTTGATGTGTATGATAGTGTTTTTTATGTTACGAGCAAATTTGAATAAAGTAATAGAACATATCTGTGCATTTGGTGAGGTCCCGAGGACCTCGGGGTGAATTCGGATGGCTGAAGAGGAATTTTGAGCATTTTTAATGCAACAGAAAATTAAAGAGAATTTTATTCTGTGCGATCGCATAGGTAGGTCTGCGATCGCATAGAAGCTTCTGAGGGAATGGAGATTTTTCCTCTATACGATCGCGTAAAGGTGTGTGCGATCGCATAGGTAGAGGAACTTGCTCAGCGCAGTCGCGAGGGAGAGTGATGCGACATAGTAGAAAGAAGCAGAACTATGCGATCGCATGATCTGTTATGCGATCGCGTAAGGGGATTTTTCAGAGCCTGATTTTTGTTCTATGCGATTGCAATGGGGTTGATGCGATCGCATAGAAGGGGTTGACTGGACAAAACAGTTAAGGGTTAATTTCAGTCGCGACCCACATATTATTTCCACCATTTTTACTCCGCTAAGAGAGCTTTTTGAGCGATTTGAAGAGAGTTTTCAATGGGTATTGCTTGGAGGTTAGTTTCTTGACTAGAAAACACCATTTTATGGAAGAATCAACACTCAAATTCATGAAATTGGGTAGAAATTGTGAAGAACTAGGGCTTTGTTCTTGAAAACGAATATTTAGGATTTGAAAGACCATTTGAGCCCCATTTTCGATAAACTTCATATGTACGGACACGTGGTGAGACAATAAATCCGTTGGTATGATTTTTAGAATTTTTCTAGAAGTGGGCCCGGGGCTCGGATTTTACCAACTTCGTGAATTTTAGTATTTTTCGAGTATTTTTTATTGGGTTATATTTCTTTGACCCATATTTATGTATTCACTGTAGTTTTGACTAGATTCGACCTGCGGGGAGGTTGACACAAAAGGAAAGGGCATTGCAGACCAGTCTACGGCCGGTTAGAGGTGAGTAGTTGGTGTATATGATTGTCTGAGGGTTTGAAACCCCGGCTTATCACACTGTGATACTAGTTCAAGCATGACTCGCACCCCATGGTAGGTGTGGGATTGTTTATGACCGGGGATTGTGACTTGGTCCATTCCGAACAAGAATATTTCTATATTAGCGATTGATACGTACTATGTGTTAAATACATCTGGTGTATTGCCATGTTTGGGGACTTATGCCGCTCTGTAGCATCCATAGAGGATGATAGCATTGTGATAGCATGTTTTGTATAATCATTGGTCTCAATCCTGTGTTTAATTACTGTTATGAAATGCTAAGTCACTTTTTCCTGAAGTTAATAACTAAAGTATATTCTTATTAATGAATTGGAAATTGGGAAAATAAATTGAAACTCTTATGTGACCCATATGCATATTGTGGACTGAGTATGGATCGGGCTACACGCTGTAGTGAATGTTATGAATATATTGCGCTTGTGCTGAATGAGCCCCTCCAGAGTTTGTACACACCCCCAATGAGCGCCATCGACGTTAAATCGATCGGGCTACGTGTCGTAGTGGTCATGTGTATTGCATTGCATTCATGCATTGTTATTTACTTGTGCTAGTTGTTATTAGTTATTGTTGTTGGTTCGTGGTAAGGTGTCGGACTGTTAGAATTAGCTTTACTTTGTGGCATTTCGTGGATTTCTTATCTTCAGACATTTTATATGGTTATTACTTACTGAGTAGTTAGTACTCACCCCTCCTCCATGCACCTTGTGTGCAGATTCAGGTACACCGGAGGTTTAGCTGAGCAGTCTTATTTCCAGAGTTATCAGAGTTGTTGAGGTAGCTGCTTAGCGTTCGTAGGACCTGACTACTCTTCTTATTCCAGTTTTATTTATATATACATTTTCAGACTTGAGTATTTTGTTCTGATATTTTTATCCGATTTTGTTTAGAGCCTCTAGACTCGTGACCCCAGATCTTTTGGGAGTGCTATCAGTTTTTGTACTTCTCGATATTTTTCTTCTATAAATATCGGATTATTACTCTACAACTATTATATTCTCCTTAAATTATTGGTTTTGAGATTTATTGTTGATTTGAGAGCGACTGTTAGTCAGGCTTGCCTAGCTTTAGGGTTGGGCGCCTTCACGATCGAGTTTAGGTCGTGACAAGTTGGTATCAGAGCCTAGGTTACTAGGCCTCACGAGTCATAAGCCGGTTTAGTAGGCTTTTGCGGATCGGTACGTACACGTTCGTATCTATCCTTGGGAGGCTACAAAACCTTTAGGAAACACTTCATTTTCTTGAAATTCACATCGTGCGGCTTGTTATTGTGAAAACTAAATTTCTGTATTCTATTCTCTCGCAGATGGCGAGGACCCGTGCTAACGGACATGGCAGACGATCATCAGTGCCACCTAGAGGCTGTGGTCGCGGTAGAGTTAAGGAAACATGGACATCACCTCCTGACCCACCAGTTGACCAGACTCAAGGTCAGATTCCAGCACTAGTAGATCAGGCTCAGGGTCAATTCCATTTGTAGATGCTCCAACAACATCGTAATTCCTGGTCTACAGGAGGCTTTGGCTTAGATCTTGTCCATCTACACTGGCCTAGCTCGGGCGGTTTCAGCCACTACAATGGTGTCTACTTCTCAGACCGGGGTTGGTCATCAAACCCCCGATGCTCGCACACCCATGCAGTTTGTTCAGGGCTTACAGACACCTGGGGTAGCTCCATCTCAGCCAGTTCAGCCAGTTGTTCCAGTTGCGCCAGTCGCACCAGCTCCAGCTCATGTAGTTCCAGCTATGTTGGATGATGAGCAACATCGGTTGGAGAGGTTCTGTAGGCTCTAGCCTCCGACATTCAGTGGTGTTGAGGGCGAGGATGCCTAGGGTTTTCTGGATAAGTGCTAGCGTATGCTTTGTATTGCGGGTATTCTGGAGTCTAGCAGTGTCGCTTTTACTACCTTCTAGTTCACAGGGCCTACATTTACTTGGTGTGAGGAGTTCGAGAGGCGTAGGCCTATTAGGGCAGCGCCCCTCACGTGGCAATAGTTCTCCATGGTATTCTTGGAGAAGTATGTACCCCAGTCTCATAGGGAGGAGCTGTGTCGTCAATTTGAGTGGTTGAAGTAGGGAGATATGATAGTGACTCAATATGAGTTGAGATTTACACAGCTAGCTCGACATGCTACGTGGATGATTCCTATAGATCGTGAGAGGATCAAGAGGTTTGTGGATTGCCTCAACTATCTGAGCCATATATTAATGACTAGAGAGAGGGCTACAACATTTACTTTTGAGAAGGTGGTTGATGCAACGCGTCAGATTGAGACAAATCGTCATCAGGAGCGCGATGAGAGGGAGACTAAGAGGCCTCGAGGTGCAGGTAGCTTCAGTGGTGCTCCGTCTAGGGGCCGGTTTCAGTAGAGCAGGGGCCGTTCTTTCAGGCCTTCCTCAGCCAGGTCATATAGAGTCCAGTGGGGCTTCATCGGGCAGTGGTCATCAGCAGAGCCAGCCTGCACTGAGTGCCCTTCCATCTAAGAGATCTGCTCCTGCTTTTTTAGCCCAGGGTTCATCTGCAGCGAGGGGTTCCCATCGGTCCCCTTCTCTAGCTCTAGGTCATTGCTACGAGTGCGGTGAGTTGGGTCATATGAGGAGACAATGTCCCCGGTTTCTTAGTAGACAGTCTCAATAGAGCGATCAACCCTCATCTTCTGCTCCTGTTTCTTCAGCACCCACTCAGCCAGCTAGGAGTGGAGGTTGTCACACCTCCTTTTTCCGCACCCGCGAGGGCGCGATTGAGTTTTTCCAATTAAAGGACAATCGAAATGGGATTTATTTAATTAATTCAGAGTCGCCACTTAGGAGATTTATGGTGTCCCAAGTCACCGATTTGAATCCTGAATCGAGGAAAAGAATGACTCTGTTTAACAGTCTGCGCACTAGAAATCCGGATAAGGAATTCTGTTAACCCGGAAGAAGGTGTTAGGCATTCCCGAGTTCCGTGGTTCTAGCACGATCGCTCAACTGTCATATTCGACTTATTTATCTGATTTACCATGCTTTAACTTATGTGCAACTTTCAACTTTTAACCACTTTTAATATATCTTCATTTTTAATAAGAATTGCAATGTTGTGAAAACGTATCTCGAACTACGTCGCACCAGTGCACCCTTGGTTGTCAACACATTTCGACTACGTTGAAATTTGGATTTGAGTCACATAAATGTGCACCCAAGTATAAGAAGGTAATATTATTTTTTTTTAAATGCACCTAAATCGACTAATGTGTTATTAACTTTGCGAAAGGCCATGAAAATTCGTTAAATAACACATCCCGAATTCTAAGGAGTTAGAGTTAATTACATGAGGGCATAGAGGTAGAGTTAATTACATGAGGGCGTGGGTTATGGATATTATTATAGAAAAATTGTAAGCTTTAACTTTATGAACTACTAACCAGATCAAAGGTATTTCTAAATTAAACAAAAATTTATGAAATTTCAAACTTTCAAATCTCATAGCACTTTCACGTCACTGCCAACATTGTTATGACCTAATTACACACTTTATTATCTTATCCAATAGCATTTACACACATTATAATTCTTTTCACTTTATGATTTACGTACTCCCTCTGATTTACGCACTATATATACAAAATCACACACTCATCAAGCCACACACCTTTCAACACACGGAGAATTGAGAAAAACATATTCTGTCTCGGAATTTGAATCAGTAAACGATAATAAGAATTTTTGTGATTTTTTATAATCATTCCAACAATCAACAGGCTTCTTAAACTTCAATTTAAATAACAAATAGTTTCAAATAACAACAGAGAAACAATCATGGATAGATCTAGCAGCAAACACAATGGAAAAACTGACCAAATAAAAGTCGGGAGGCAGGAGATGAAGTTCAGATCCACAGTAGCAAAACAACAGAAAAACAACTTCAAATCTTTTTTCGACCTCAACGTACCGGACCTCGACGAAAAATGACAGCCTCAACGAAAACGGAAAGCTCGAACCAAGAATGTCAATGACCTCGGCGCTCACCTTCTCTCTCGACGACCTTGACGGGTTGTTTGGGAGTGTGGTCGAAGGCTGTCATGGAGGGTCGCGGGAGGTCGTTTGTAAGAGCTTCTGCCGCTAGTTACTTCGCCATGGACAATGGCGACTGTGTGTGTTTCGTTGGAAAGGTAGGTGAGCAGGTGGTTCGTTGTTACTTTGTGAGGGTTGTCTTTAGGTTGTTGGTGTTCTGGACGATGGTGAGGGGTGTGGCGGACGTTTGGTTGCTATGGGTTGAAGGTGACGGAAATGGTGGTTTTTTATGGCTGGACATTGGCGGACTGGAGGTGATGCTCATCGACTGTGAGCATGGACGTGGTCGTGAAGGTGATGACGAGCTTGAGGAGATGAATCAGCAGTGAGCTGTTGCGTTAATGGCGTGAGGTTGGAGGTGGCGATGGGTTTTTTCCCGGCGCCTGTAGGGGAAGACGGAGGGGTGGTCGTGGGAGCTGTTTGGTGGTTTGTGGACGTAGTAAGGCTGGCGTTGGGCTAGCTGTTGTTCGACTGGTTTGGTCGAAGCGGTTTGTCCGGCGTGGGAAGGGTTGAAGGTGGGGTGGTCATGGCTATGGTGTTAGGGGTTGTTTGGAGAAGAAGAAAAGGAGGGGGGTCGTCATGGGGGTGGGGTGTAAGGGTTGATGAAGATGAAAACAGGAGGAGGGGTCTCTTGGTTCAGAAGCCAACGAACATCATGTCCTCCTCCATATTTTGTGTCCCTTTCTAGAAAAAGAAATCACTGTGTAGTATTTTCTCTCTATTCTTTCTCCTATTCTCCAATCAAGATCCCCCCCTCTCCCGTTTTTTTCTCCTTCTTTTATAAAAATCAGGAAGCCTATAAAAATATAGTCTCCATCATTTGTCCGTTGGAAACATTTTGAAAGTGCCCACGTGAGAGACCAAGAGTAATGGGTCTCCACGTGGGTTTCAAGAGTATGGGTTTCATCTCGTGCTCCGTCCGTGTTCCCCGTGTGGTGGACTCGAATTATTACGGGCTAGGTCCGAAAATTATAAAACCAGGTAGTTTGAACCCGAATATTATTCTTTGCCCGGAACCGAGAATGAGAACACGGTGTTATTAATTAATCACTACGTAAGCAAAATAACTATAAGACTAATAATTAAAACAAAAACTATTGTTTATTATTTTCGTTTTTTATATAAAAAGATAAAAATATAAAGTACTATTTTTTGTATTTTTCAAGTTTAAAAATGACTACGAAACATTAATAAAACTATATTTTTGCTATTTTTCATTTTAAGGTAAAAATAAAGTAAAAGAGTCAAATTTAGTTAAAATAGCTATATTAAAACTAAACTAAATATTTTAGGCTGAAAAAATATAAAAAATCTCGGGGAGGGTCAAAAATCACGCGTTTACAGCTTCCCCTCTTTGACTGAAAACACAAAGAGTTTTCAGACAAAGAACGACTAGACAAGTGTTTTTGACCCGACCCTTATTCGGAGGGACTAAACTAAAAGAAGAGGAATGTGACCGAGCCCTTGTATCTGAGCTGCCTACATATCCTTGGCTATAAAGGAATCAGGCCACGTGTAGTTCGAAAGTGAGTGAAGAAGGGGTATACCGAGGTGGAGAGCCGGTCGAGGTGTCGTTCCGTCGAGGTTTCGTTCCATCGAGGTTCCGGTCCGTGGTCCCGCTATTACATCAAAAATCCAACATGAAAAAGACTAACTAAGCCTATCAGCTACTAGTTACAAGATTCCTATCTATAAGTCTTCTGAAGCTTGATCTTGAGTATTGGTTGGTGCTTCATGCGGACTCTAAATTTGAACCTTGATACTTGCTAGTTGTAGGTGCTGATTTTCGGATCAAGACCAGGTATGCAGTGCTTGTGACCTCGGCCATGTCTTGAACACACCACATCTTTCATCAACTTCTGCACTTGGATTAACTCCTTGCTTTTTTTCATTATGACTGACTTCTGTTGAGCATCTCGGACTATTGACTCGCATTCTGGTCGCAAGCTTCTTTTGTTGCTAACTTGCATTGCACTCCGAAGTGATTTCCCTTACTTGTGATCTTCGAGCTATTCTCCTTCGAAGTCTGAATCTATCTTTTCTGATCCTTGTTGCCTTCCTTCTGATTCATGCTGGGGATTTCCGTTACACTCTATCACTTTTCGATTGTTCACTATCCTTATCAAATCTTGGAAACTGAGACGCCGTTCTGCTTTTCCGGCGGGCTTCTGACTTTATCGACAAACTCTAATCATAAATCGCCATTCCATTCTTCAGGCGGGCACCTGATTTCAACAACAACTTCAAAATAATAACTCGCCACTCCATTCTCCAGGCGGGCATCCTGACTTCAACTACAACTTCCAAAATATATCGCCACTCCTCTCTTCAGGCGGGCTCCTGACTTCAACATCCTAGCAAATTAAAACGCCATTCCTCTCTTCAGGCGGGCTCCTGACTTCAACATCAACTTTTGAAAATAAATCGCCATTCCTCTCTTCAGGCGGGCTCCCGACTTCAACATCAACTTTTGAAAATAAATCGCCATTCCTCTCTTCAGGCGGGCTCCCGACTTCAACATCAACTTTTGAAAATAAATCGCCATTCCTCTCTTCAGGCGGGCTCCCGACTTCAACAACATCCTTTGAAAATAAATCGCCACTCCATTCTTCAGGCGGGCTCCTGACTTCAACAACATCTTTTGAAAATAAATCGCCACTCCATTCTTCAGGCGGGCTCCTGACTTCAACAACATCGTTTGAAAATAAATCGCCACTCCATTCTTCAGGCGAGCTCCTGACTTCAACAACATTCTTTGAAAATAAATCGCCACTCCATTCTTCAGGCGGGCTCCTGACTTCAACAACATCCTTTGAAAATAAATCGCCACTCCATTCTTCAGGCGGGCTCCTGACTTCAACAACGTCCTTTGAAAATAAATCGCCACTCCATTCTTCAGGCGGGCTCCTGACTTCAACAACATCCTTTGAAAATAGATCGCCACTCCATTCTTCAGGCGGGCTCCTGACTTCAACAACATCTTTTGAAAAGAAATCGCCACTCCATTCTTCAGGCGGGCTCCTGACCTCAACAATATCCTTTGAAAATAAATCGCCACTCCATTCTTCAGGCGGGCTCCTGACTTCAACAACATCCTTTGAAAATAAATCGCCACTCCATTCTTCGGGCGGGCTCCTGACTTCAACAACATCCTTTGAAAATAAATCGCCACTCCATTCTTCAGGCGGGCTCCCGACTTCAACAACATCCTTTGAAAATAAATCGCCACTCCATTCTTCAGGCGGGCTCCTGACTTCAACAACATCCTTTGAAAATAAATCGCCACTCCATTCTTCGGGCGGGCTCCTGACTTCAACAACATCCTTTGAAAATAAATCGCCACTCCATTCTTCAGGCGGGCTCCTGACTTCAACAACATCTTTTGAAAATAAATCGCCACTCCATTCTTCAGGCGGGCTCCGGACTTCAACAACAACTTTGCTAATAAATCGCCACTCCATTCTTCAGGCGGGCTCCTGACTTCAACAACATCCTTTGAAAATAGATCACCACTCCATTCTTCAGGCGGGCTCCTGACTTCAACAACATCTTTTGAAAATAAATCGCCACTCCATTCTTCAGGCGGGCTCCTGACCCCAACAATATCTCACTAACTCCATCCCATCCATGTCGCCTTCCCTTGCTTCCTGCACCACTTTCTTCTTCCTGCGTCGCTTCTTGGACCATCCTTTCTTTTGAATTACCTTGTTTTGGAATTGCTTTCCTCCTAGGTCGTGTCATTTTCTCTTGACTGCTGGGGATATCTTTGGAACTAATTACTTACCTGCTGGGGTAATGCTGCTGGGGAAATCTTCTTTATTTTCTCTTTTTCTACCTCCTTCAAAAAACTTTTAATCTCTTCCGGGATCGATGGGGATTACACTGTCGGGGGATCCCTTTTCCTTTTTCCTCTTTCCAAACCTCATTCGGGACTCGCGCTTGGCTCCCTTGAAAAACTTGTAGGATATAATGCTGCCGGAGAAATTTCGAAATCAGTGTTTCATTTTTCCGAGAACTGCTGGGGATGATACCGACTTCTTGCCTTTCTGAACGCAAGCTTCCTCGTTTTGTCTTGTCTGCTGGGGGTATAATTTCCTCTATCACAACTTGTTGTTTTTTATTTTTCAAAGCTGCTGGGGATAATCGGGTTCAAAGATCATTTCCTCGCGTTATCCGGCTTCTTTCCCCAACCGGGTATTTGGTTTCGAGAAAATTTTCGCAACGGGAGAAAATTTTCTGCCCCAGTTTGAGAATCTTCTTCGTGGCATGCTTTGCTGCCGACAACCCCTTTTTCCCTGTTTCAAATCAAAGAAAAATTGGTTAGTTGTAAGATGTGGTGGCTGGTTGTGGTGCTCCTGCTGGGGATGGTTCTCCTCCTCTTTCCTCGCTCTGTGTTTCATTATCAGAACTTGCTGGGGATGTTATTATTTGATGATACTCATGCTGGGGATAGTTTTGTCCTTTCTTGCTTCCCCTTCCTCCCTTGACGACTCTTTATTCACAGGCCTTTCCACGTTGTTTTCCACTGGTATCCTGACCACCCGAATTCCTGTGATAGTGATCCTGTGTAAAGACCTTGCATGTTTTGCTGGTGAACCATTTTCTTTGTTCACCCTTGTTACTGGAAATACCTCTTCTGCTGGCGATATCCTCCCTTCTTCTGTGGCGTTCTCCGACCTTTGAGTCTCACTGGCCTTGGCCTTGGTGCCTTTCATTCCCACGCGTTAACCCTGTGTTGATTGTTTCTCATTAACCAAATATTATACCAATAATGACTGATTTCATAATGCATAAACATAACCATGTGATTGATTCACTAACAAGTTCATAATTTATATTTACAACGCCCCATATATATATACATAGGCCACAATCCCACAGTTTACATGTCTACGGAGCCTCTAGGATACAAAAAGGGAAATACAATACTTGCCGGTAACAAGGCTCCAGCTATACCTTACAAAACCAAAATGAAATCTAAACCGAGTGGCATGAACCACACAAGGCCCCGAGGAAGAAAGGGGCTCACCAAAACGGGCAGTGGAAGGAGAAGGATACTACTGCCGATGAGCTGAAGTGCCTGCTACTGATCCACCTACAATCATGACACGAATGTAGCGCCCCCGGCAAAAGGGACGTCGGTACACTTGAATTGTACTGGTATGTATGGACAAACTTTGTCCCAAGTAAACTCAAGCCATTAAATTACATCAACAATTAATTAAGCCAGCCAACCATGTTTCCACATTTTCCTCATTTCAAATAATTCTCACACAAGGCACTTTCTACGATCAACCAATTTAACAATAACCAATCAATCACGTAAAGCACAAGTAGTCAAACAAAGGGGCAATCAGTGCCCCACAGGTTGCAAACTCTCCTGCTGTCTCCTTTCACAATTTCACATTATTGATTTTTGTATCAATTTTCAATAGCGATTTCGATCGCTTTCCATCCTTATTGCCCTTGACCACCCTTATTACCTCGGCCACCCTTATCACCCCAACCCACACCTTATTTCCCCACGTTGCGGCGCGCAACACGACCCCGCCTTACAGTTGAAAACACAACAATTTCAAACAGCAGATAAGGTACTACACACAATTTCAACAAGTTCAAATAAGCAACTTACACATTGGTTCATGTTCTCACTTTCTTCTCAAGCCAACATCAAAACCAAGTTACAAGTATTCCAAAATCGAAAATGCCCACATAATCATGTTCAACAATTTACCACAATTAAGGTGTTTCAAATTCCTTCCACAATAAGCCAAATATGCCATCACAATGGTTGTTCCCAATTCTTTACCAATCTCGATTACCTTTTTATATTTCAATTCATATTTCATACCACACCACACGTAGTTCAACATCAATCAAATGCTCAACAAGGAAATCAAAGAATTACTTAAAATTTCTCAATTTGACACATGCCAAAACAATTCGCACACATTTGGACGATTTTACAAGAATCAAAATTAGCCATACATACCTGGTGATGAGTTTTCTTCCGTTAACTTCCTACTTTATGCTTACCCACGCTATCTTACTCTTGCCAACCTTGTTCTTGAAGACTCTTACTTCTACTCACTTCTTTTACTAAAAATCAAGTTCAATAATCATGCATGAGTGTAAAAATTCTATTTTTAAAAGCTATTATATGCAAACCTCTCTTTACCCAATTAAAACTGAAAGTCAAAGAAAATAGTTAGGGTTTTTACCTTGAAAAGATTGGGGAAGTTGAATCCTTGTCCTAAGATCCCTTGGAATTAAGATAGTTGGAACAATCTTTGAAGATGAAAGATTTCTCTCTCTAAAAACCCTCTCTTCTCTCTCTAATTTTGGTAAGATGATATGATAAAATGAAGAAGAAGTGTGTTATATTAAAGAAGAGATCGGGTCAAAATGTTACAAAAATCGGGGCCGGGGTCAATTATGCGGTGCACTATGCGACCGCAGAATCAACATGCGGTCCGCATAGTGACCGCAGAATTGCCCCAAATTTTACACAGGTTCTGTTAAGGAATGCGGCCAGAATGCGGTCCGCATGCTTGATCTGCGGTCGCAAAGTGCACCGCAGATTTGACATGCGATCGCATATCGACCGCACTTTTGACACGATTTTTGGGAAACTCTCCGGAACGTTTTGCGGCAAGAATGCGGTCCGCATGTCAGGTTTGCGATCGCATTCTTGACCGCATATTGGACACTTTTCGGAAAAATTAATTCTCTACATTTTTTGAAACTTAAATCACTACCAAGGGTCCGAACCGCGGCGAGCAAGCTCGCCGCGAAGAATTCTACGCATTCCTAACACATTATTCGGACCATGACACCACAGCTACTAGGTTTTATGCACAAAATTTTTACGGGGCCTTACAATATCCTCACTTCTTCTGTGGCGTTCTACGACCTTTGAGTCTCACTGGCCTTGGCCTTGAGGTCATTGACCTTTACTTTTTTATGGAGGTATCTTTTATGATGCTGGTCTACCCCTTTGTCAACTTTCTCTTGTTGGGGAACATCCTTCTGGACATTGGCATTGCGCTTGTTCCCTCCTGACTTATACCACTTGGGTGTGCCAATTAGAATCCCGTCTTGCGTAATTGGAAAGCTGATGGAAAATTTTGTAGTCATTTCTAGCAAACAGACTCTATTGGGGAATTTTCGATAAAAAGAAGAAAGATAAAAGGAAACAGAATAGATGACTCTCTAAAAAGAAAAATTATAAAGTAAACCTAATCAAACGTGGATACCAACTCTAATGGACATGACATGCACATATAGCCTATCCTCCATCGTTAAACCGCCTTTTGTAATCTTCGCATGGGGCTTTCCCATCTGATTTCCAATCTCCGTTCGACTTGTAGTGCCCGAGGGGTTTTCACTACCAAACCTTTCTCATTTCGGTGTTTCTCTCAGCTTTCATCGCCTTATGGTGCCTGTGAAGGTTTTCACCGCTAAGACTCTCTCATTTGTGTTACTTTTTCACTGGGGATTGGTGGTGTTACTGCTAAGACTCTCCTATTTTCTGCTGGAGATCGGAGTCTTTCTGCCGGGAATCAGAGTGTTATGTCCCGATGAAACTTCTCTCATTTGCCTAACTCAGCCTCTTTTGAAGATTGGTCAAAAGGTCTTTCTTTGGACCGTAATGTGGGTTTGGACAAGGCTAGAAAGAAAGGGTATTAAAGGCTCAAAATAAAACAAATTGGGTTCAAAATTACAACCTTCGGAATCCTATATTTTCCTTACATAAACACAAAATTTTTTTTTTTACTGCCCCTGTTTCTTGCTTGGGGATTTTTTTGGTTTTTATTTACACTATGACCGAGCTGTGAAGCGCCTACGTATCCTCTTTGAGGAATCAGGTCAAACGTAGTTCCCAATTCCTCTTTTTCAAGTTTTTTTTTTATACATTTTTCTTTTTCTTTTCTTTATCTCTTTTTGTTGTTTTCTTTTTCTTTACTTTTTCTTTATCCCTTTCTTCTTTTGCCTTTCAAACTTGTGTTTCTAGTCTTTGCACTAATTCCGAAGGAGGGGTATGAAAGAATTTAAAATAAGCCTCAAAGGGTTGACGATAGATAAAGTGTTTGGATAGCAGAATAAAATGCCTTCGTCATTCCAATCTTCAAAACATGCCAAGTGTAAATAACAACAACAACAACAACAACAACAACCCAGTATATTCCCACCAGGTGGGGTCTGGGGAGGGTAATATGTAGACAGGCCTTACCTCTACCCAAGAGGGCAGAGAGGCTGCTTCCAATCGACCCTCGGCGCATGGAAAAAAGGCAAACAAAAACAAAAAACAAAAAACAAAACCGCATTAGTTACTCCAGTATACACCTCATAAAAATTATCTAAACATAAGATGCATATGTACCATAAAGAAACAGGCATGCAATGATATCAAAACAGTAACTACCAGAAATGACTACCAAAAGAGAACACAAACTAATCATCTATGGGCGGCCCAAACACGCCTCACACCCCGTGAAATGAGTATGAAAAATCTAGAAACCCCTATCCTACAACCCTGATACTTGACCTCCAGACTTTCCTATCAAGGGTCATGTCCTCGGAAATCCGCATCCTGGCCATGTCCTGTCTAATTACCTCTCCCCAGTATCTCTTAGGTCTCCCTCTGCCTCGCCTCACACCGACCATCGCTAGCCACTCACAACTCCTCACCGGAGCGTCGGGGCTTCTCCTCCGCACATGCCCGAACCACCGAAGTCTCGCCTCTCGCATCTTCTCATCCACTGGGGCCACCCCACCTTCTCCCGAATAACTTCGTTCCTAATCTTATCTAACCTGGTGAGCCCGCACATCCACCTAAGCATCCTCATCTCCGCCACCATCATCCTCTGAACGTGAGATTTCTTCACCGGCCAACACTCCGTCCCATACAGCATGGCCGGTCTAACCACAACTCTAAAAAACTTCCCCTTGAGTTTCTATGGCACTTTCTTATCACATAAGACTCCTGATGCAAGCCTCCACTTCGACCACCCCGCCGCTATACGGTGAGTGACATCCCCGTCTATCTCTCCGTCCCCCTGGATCACCGATCCAAGGTATCTGAAACTATCCTTCTTGGCTATGGACCTGAGCTCCAAGCTTCACGTCCCTACCTACTTCGCTCGACGCGGCGCTAAACTTGCTCTCCAGGTATTATGTGCTTAGTTTGAAACCTTAGATTCGAGAGTCTGTCTCCAGACCTTCAACCTCTCGTTAACACCGACCCTCGTCTCGTCTATCGGGACTATGTCATCAGCAAATAGCATACACCAAGGCACATCCGCTTTTGGTAAGTCAAAGCATCCATCACCAAGGCAAACAAGAGGGGGCTAAGCGCAGATCCTTGATGGAGCCCCATAACCACCGGGAAATGGTCTGAGTCGCCACCCACTGTCCTAACCCCGGACTTAGCTCCATCGTACATGTCCTTGATTACTCTGATGTAGGCTTCCGGCACGCTCTTAGCCTCCAGGCACCTCCATAGTACCTCCCTAGGGACCTTGTCATACGCCTTCTCCAAGTCGATAAACACCATGTGCAGGTCCTTTTTCATATCCCTGAACTGCTCCACCAATCTCCTGACAAGGTGGATAGCTTCTGTAGTGGACCGACCCGGCATAAAACCGAACTGGTTCACGGAAATAGATGTCGACTCCCTCACTCTGGCCTCGATCACCCGCTCCCAAACCTTCATGGTGTGGCTTATTAATTTGATGCCCCTATAGTTGTCGCAACACTGGATATCCCCTTTGTTCTTATACAAAGGCACCACTGTACTCCACCTCCACTCCTCTGGCATCCTTTTGGACCTGAAGATCGCATTGAACAACCTGGTGAGCCACTCCACTCCTGGCTTACCCATGCATTTCCAGAACTCCACCGGGATTTCGTCTGGCCCGGTCGCTCGACCTCTACTCATCCTACGCAAAGCCCCTACAACCTCTTCCACCCTAATGCGTCTGCAGTACCCTAAGTCTCTGTGACGCTCCGAATGCCCCAGCTCCCCTAGTTCCATGGTTTGGTCCCCCTCCTCGTTGAGAAGGTCTCGGAAGTACGCCTGCCATCTCTGTTTGACTTGAGACTCCCCACCAGGACTCTACCATCTTCATCCTTGATGCACCTGACCTGGTCCAGGTCCCGCGCCTTCCTTTCACTTACTTTGGCCAACCGGAATAACTTCTTGTCCCCGCCTTTCTCCCCCAATTCCTCGTACATGCGACCAAAAGCCGCGTTTTTAGCCTCCGTGACAGCCAATTTCGCTTCCTTCCTTGCCACGTTATAGCTCTCTCTGTTCACCCGCCTTTCTTCTTCGCTTGTGCTCCCTGTCAACTTCGCAAAAGCAGCTTTCTTCACCTCTACTTTTCCTCGCACTACGTCGTTCCACCACCAGTCGCCCTGATGTCTGCCTAGATGGCCTCTGGTTACCCCCAAGGACATCCCGCGCTGCCTCCCTAACCAGATTCGCCGTCTCTGACCACATTGCGTCTGCTACCCCAGAACTTCTCCAAGCTCCACCCTCGACTAACCTTCTCTCCAACTCCTCGGCTTTCTCTTTAGTCAGAGCACCCCATCTAATTTGCGGTTGGCCCCGAGCACCCCTCTCCTTCTTCTTCACCCAGATTCCGACATCCATCACTAGGAGTCTATGAAGGGTTGAAAGGGATTCTCCCGGAATAACCTTGCAGTCCCTGCACGGACCTCTATCGCTCCTTCTAAGAAGAAGGTAATCGATTTGAGTCCTCGCCGTCGAACTTTTGAAGGTGACCAAATGCTCCTCCCTCTTCTGAAATGTCGAGTTAGCAATCAGAAGCTCGGAAGCCCTAGCGAACTCCAACAGCGCAGAGCCTCCTCCGTTCCTAACCCCAAGGCCAAAGCCACCATGCACCTCACCATAACCACTAGCATCTGCCCCAATATGGCCATTAAAGTCCCCTCCAATGACCAACTTCTCAGATTGGGGAATACTACGCACCAACTCATCCAAGTCGTCCCAAAAACGCCTCTTGACCTCCTCATCCAAGCCCGACCCCATGTCAATTTTGGCCAGCTTGCCTTTGACTGTTTCCTTTTTACTTGCCCCGGTTTCACATGACTCGGGATCCAAATAGTCTCAAATTGTTTTTATTTCCTTTAGATGACCCGATCATCTTCCAATTGCTTAATGATTGACTTTTAGAATTAAGCCACAATTATATGTGCGCATGTCGTGTCACTAGATTCGGCGTTTGAGCACAAAGACAAATCTAAAGGGTAAAAAGAACTAAACAAATAAAATGACCGGAAGTAACAAAAGACCGAAAGCTTCATTAAACTAATGACGAAATGGTTCAATGACAAAACAAGCAAAACAAACTAGAGTACAGCCCTGAAACAAAACCGGGCAAGACCAAAGCAAACTGCTAGGACAAAAGGGTTTGACCACAAGAAAACCCTGAAAATAACTCGGACAACAGAAATGACGACAAAAACGAACCACCAAAGCTCCATCTAGCTGACCAAAAGATGGAGTGTCTTCCCAATTACCAAGCACAACATTTTAGCCACTAAGTTCTGCATCAATATTGCCGAGGCTGCCATCTGCTTCAACATTTTTAGCTTCAGTCAATACACCCCCCAGAGGATTCGTGTGCTCCCTGTCATCGTCATTGATCACAATCAACCACCCTTTTTGAATCATTCTTTCTATTTCCTTTTTCAAGGTACGACAACTCTCGATATCGTGCCCTCTGACATTGGAATGGTATGCACATCGTGCGGTAGGATCGAAGCTTCTTGCACGTGGATCGGGAGTATATCCGGGGAGTGGTGTAATCAGGCCTACATGTTTTAACCTTTCAAACAGGCTTGCATAGGATTCTCCGATAGGGGTAAGAGCCTTTTCTCGCTTCAGCAACCTCTCCTCCCTAAATGCCTTATTTGGCCTGAAACCAGACCCAGGGGGTTTCCGGTATGTTCGTGGGGGTTGGTAGGCCTTTTGTGGAGCTGGGTACCTGGAAGGTGAAGTACGATTTTGGTTGTCCCGGGGAGAGTAGTGGTGTTGGGGACGGGAGTAGCATTGTGAAAACATAGCTGGGGGACGAGTAGTTGAGCTAATTGAGCGGCTGGAAAAATTGTGATAGGCGGGTATATATGGAGAGTGTGGGGGATCATCTGGCATCGGGTTCATTGTACGGGTAAGGACAGAGTCTAGGAAGCTAGGTGGTGGCGGGGGTGGTGCTTTTCCATCCATCCATGCCCGATACATGTCGGCCACATGTTGTCTCAATATTTTGACTTCTTCCACTAACCCGTGGTTCCGTTCAACCAGCTGTTGTCGGGTATCGGTATCAACCCACTCAGTCTTGAGATCCTCTGCCATTGTCCTCTGACTTTGTGTTACAGGGAAGAGTTATTTTAGAACCACAACCAACCACCTTTCTGAAACTGAACACAACAAAGTGAAGACATTACGTTAGCGTTAGGGCATCGGACAAACAGGTAAACGTGCATTAAGGATGCAATGAACCTAGGCAGTTAAACCTTTCTATCATGCATTTGCTTCAGTTACATGCGTCGTTCCAGCTTCTCATATATGTGCTTCTTAATTGCTGTTATTATTCTTTCCACTTTTCTCTTTTTCTCTTTTTTTCTTTTTGTAGTTTTCCATTTTTTTTTCTTTTTGGTTATGGATATGATCGAATCCTATGTGGATTGCCTACGTATCATGACCCCGCATGAATCAGACCGAGCATAGTTCTTGCAAATTAATGCAAAAAATAAAGAAATGTTTATTTGATTTTTTTTGATTTTTTTTTGAAGGAAAATTATAGAAGCCGACTCCAACTACAAACTTGTGTAGGAAATTTCTACAAGAAAAAGAATATTTTTGGTGTCAATTATGACTATTTCTACAACATTGGCCGCATAATGGCTTATTGACAAAATGACTATTTTTGCAAAATTTATTTAAGAAAGATAAACTTAAATTTTTTTTTATCCCGTGGCTCATGGGGCATCGTTCGGCATCACCATAAACCAACACAAGAATATTTTTCATAAATTGGCCATATAATGGCTTATTTAGACAAAGTGGCTCTTTTTGCAAAATTTTATCAAGAAGATATAAATTCAAAATTTAATCCTGGGGCCTATGGGGCATCATTCAGCACCGACACAGGCCAATACAAGACTGAAGAAGTTCAAATGCCAAATGTGGCTATTTATGCAAAGACTGGCCATGTAATGGCTTATTTGATAAAGTGGATATTTTTGAAAGGTTGAGCAATGACTCAAACTTAATTTTGCGGATACAGCCCTTCAACATTTCCGCGAGGGAATATTTCAAGGTTGTGTCCAAAATTATTTACAAACGACTCAAAGTGGCTATTCTTGCAAAACAGCCTTTCGACGTCTTTTTGAGGGACATTCGGCTTATTTTAAGCAAAAATAGCATCACCCGACTTATTTATAACAAAATCAAAAAATTTGACCATTTTGTTTTTGGTTATTTTTGCAAACGGGGTGTGGACCCGAACTTGATTTTGCGGCTATGGCCTTGCAACATTTCCACAAGGAATATTTCAAGGCTGTGCCCGCAAATTATTTATAAAGATTGAAAGTGGCTATTTTTGCAAAAACAGCCTTCCGGCGTCCTTTCGGAACATTCGGCTATTTGCAAAATCGGCATCACTTTGATTTTATTGACAAAATTAAACACACATTTTTTTTGATTTTTTGAAAGGGGTGGTTGGAACCCAAAACTTGATTTTGAAGCTACGGCCTTTCAACATTTCCACATGGAATATTTCAAGGCCATTATTCAAAAAGAAAAGAAAAGTCTTCAAAGTGGCCATTTTTGCAAAACAGCCTCCCGACGTCCTTTCGGAACATTCGGCTATTTTCAAAAACAGCGTCACTTTGAATTTATTGACAAAATTAAACACACATTATTTTTTATTTTTTTTATTTGAAAGGTGTGCTAACCCAAACTTGATTTTGCGGCCACGACCTTTCAACATTTCCGCGAGGAAATATTTCAAGGTTGTGCCCAAAAATTATTTACAATGATTCAAAGTGGCTATTTTTGCAAAAACAGCCTTCCGGCGTCCTTTCGGAACATTCGGCTATTTTTCAAAATGGCATCACTTTGATTTTATTGAAAACTAAAACTTCGACATTTTTTTTTATTTTTTGAAGGGGTGGTTGGACCCGATGAGGGTTGCCTACGTATCCCACCTAATGGGGAGAATCAAACCGGCGTAGTTCGGTCATGTTATTTTATGACCAATTATTTCAACAAAATTGCTCTTCCTATTTTTCAAATTTTCAAATTTTCGACAGCATTTTGTCAATATTTTTGATATTTTTCTATTCCAAAATTCTATTTCTTTTTTTTTTTGTTTTCAAGAATTTAACCAATCATCATAATAATACATGATAAATAACTGCAACATATAGTATGCTCGGTCTTTGATTACCGGGTCACCTATCCTAGACGGACCCAACCCCTGTGTTGAGTCTCCTAAGTCAAATGCAACGTGATGCAAATAAGCATTTCCTACTAGGGATCCCGCATGAAGTCATGTTATTCTAAGCTCAGAACCTTGGTATGTGATCTAGACTGTGTACCCAAGCGGACAACTCGGGCTGAGGAAGGAGCTCCTTTCCGGGAACCAAAAGGCCAGCCGGGTTAGAAACTTTCCGAGCCTCTTTATTATTTCGGGGTATGACACTAACAGAATAAGGAGTCTCAACCAGTGAGCACATCCCCGGAGGTGAGAAAAGAAAGGTTTCGGCACAGTTTATATGTACAGTTCAGATAATATCAAAGCGGTAAAAATCATCATTTTTGCACATTAAGCATATATCATATCAGAAATCAGATAATAAACAAAGCCAAATACAACAATTATTCTAAGCTCGAATTTCTAACCCTGAACCAGTGGTTCTGGGTTACTTTCCCCAGCAGAGTCGCCAGAGCTGTCACACCTCCTTTTTCCGCACCCGCGAGGGCGCGATGGAGTTTTTCCAATTAAAGGACAATCGAAACGGGATTTATTTAATTAATTCAGAGTCGCCACTTAGGAGATTTATGGTGTCCCAAGTCACCGATTTGAATCCCGAATCGAGGAAAAGAATGACTCTGTTTAACAGTCTGCGTACCAGAAATCCGGATAAGGAATTCTGTTAACCCGGGAGAAGGTGTTAGGCATTCCCGAGTTCCGCGGTCTAGCACGGTCGCTCAACTGTCATATTCGGCTTATTTATCTGATTTACCATGCTTTAACTTATGTGCAACTTTCAACTTTTAACCACTTTTAATATATCTTCATTTTTAATAAGAATTGCAACATTGTGAAAACGTATCTCGAACCACGTCGCACCAGTGCACCCTTGGTTGTCAACACATTTCGACTCCGTTGAAATTTGTATTTGAGTCACATAAATGTGCACCCAAGTTTAAGAAGGTAATATTATTTTTTTTAAATGCACCTAAATCGACTAATGTGTTATTAACTTTGCGAAAGGCCTTGAAAATTCGTTAAATAACACATCCCGAATTCTAAGGAGTTAGAGTTAATTACATGAGGGCATAGAGGTAGAGTTAATTACATGAGGGCGTGGGTTATGGATATTATTATAGAAAAATTGTAAGCTTTAACTTTATGAACTACTAACCAGATCAAAGGTATTTCTAAATTAAACAAAAATTTATGAAATTTCAAACTTTCAAATCTCATAGCACTTTCACGTCACTGCCAACATTGTTATGACCTAATTACACACTTTATTATCTTATCCAATAGCATTTACACACATTATAATTCTTTTCACTTTATGATTTACGTACTCCCTCTGATTTACGCACTATATATACAAAATCACACACTCATCAAGCCACACACCTTTCAACACACGGAGAATTGAGAAAAACATATTCTGTCTCGGAATTTGAATCAGTAAACGATAATAAGAATTTTTGTGATTTTTTATAATCATTCCAACAATCAACAGGCTTCTTAAACTTCAATTTAAATAACAAATAGTTTCAAATAACAACAGAGAAACAAGCATGGACAGATCTAGCAGCAAACACAATGGAAAAACTGACCAAATAAAAGTCGGGAGGCAGGAGATGAAGTTCAGATCCACAGTAGCAAAACAACAGAAAAACAACTTCAATTCTTTTTTCGACCTCAACGTACCGGACCTCGACGAAAAATGACAGCCTCAACGAAAACGGAAAGCTCGAACCAAGAATGTCAATGACCTCGGCGCTCACCTTCTCTCTCGACGACCTTGACGGGTTGTTTGGGAGTGTGGTCGAAGGCTGTCATGGAGGGTCACGGGAGGTCGTTTGTAAGAGCTTCTGCCGCTAGTTACTTCGCCATGGACAATGGCGACTATGTGTGTTTCGTTGGAAAGGTAGGTGAGCAGGTGGTTCGTTGTTACTTTGTGAGGGTCGTCTTTGGGTTGTTGGTGTTCTGGACGATGGTGAGGGGTGTGGCGGACGTTTGGTTGCTATGGGTTGAAGGTGACGGAAATGGTGGTTTTTTATGGCTGGACATTGGCGGACTGGAGGTGATGCTCATCGACTGTGAGCATGGACGTGGTCGTGAAGGTGATGACGAGCTTGAGGAGATGAATCAGCAGTGAGCTGTTGCGTTAATGGCGTGAGGTTGGAGGTGGCGATGGGTTTTTTCCCGGCGCTTGTAGGGGAAGACGGAGGGGTAGTCGTGGGAGCTGTTTGGTGGTTTGTGGACGTAGTAAGGCTGGCGTTGGGCTAGCTATTGTTCGACTGGTTTGGTCGAAGCGGTTTGTCCGGCGTGGGAAGGGTTGAAGGTGGGGTGGTCATGGCTATGGTGTTAGGGGTTGTTTGGAGAAGAAGAAAAGGAGGGGGGTCATCATGGGGGTGGGGTGTAAGGGTTGATGAAGATGAAAACAGGAGGAGGGGTCTCTTGGTTCAGAAGCCAACGAACATCATGTCCTCCTCCATATTTTGTGTCCCTTTCCAGAAAAAGAAATCACTGTGTAGTATTTTCTCTCTATTCTTTCTCCTATTCTCCAATCAAGATCCCCCCCTCTCCCGTTTTTTTCTCCTTCTTTTATAAAAATCAGGAAGCCTATAAAAATATAGTCTCCATCATTTGTCCGTTGGAAACATTTTGAAAGTGCCCACGTGAGAGACCAAGAGTAATGGGACTCCACATGGGTTTCAAGAGTATGGGTTTCATCTCGTGCTCCGTCCGTGTTCCCCGTGTGGTGGACTCGAATTATTACGGGCTAGGTCCGAAAATTATAAAACCAGGTAGTTTGAACCCGAATATTATTCTTTGCCCGGAACCGAAAATGAGAACACGGTGTTATTAATTAATCACTACGTAAGCAAAATAACTATAAGACTAATAATTAAAACAAAAACTATTTTTTATTATTTTCATTTTTTATATAAAAAGATAAACATATAAAGTACTATTTTTTGTATTTTTCAAGTTTAAAAATGACTACGAAACATTAATAAAACTATATTTTTGCTATTTTTCATTTTAAGGTAAAAATAAAGTAAAAGAGTCAAATTTAGTTAAAATAGCTATATTAAAACTAAACTAAATATTTTATCCTGAAAAAATATAAAAAATCTCGGGGAGGGTCAAAAATCACGCGTTTACAGCTGCCCCTCTTTGACTGGAAAACACAAAGAGTTTTCAGACAAAGAACGACTAGACAAGTGTTTTTGACCCGACCCTTATTCGGAGGGACTAAACTAAAAGAAGAGGAATGTGACCGAGCCCTTGTATCTGAGCTGCCTACATATCCTTGGCTATAAAGGAATCAGGCCACGTGTAGTTCGAAAGTGAGTGAAGAAGGGGTATACCGAGGTGGAGAGCCAATCGAGGTGTCGTTCCGTCGAGGTTTCGTTCCATCGAGGTTCCGGTCCGTGGTCCTGCTATTACATAAAAAATCCAACATGAAAAAGACTAACTAGGCCTATCAGCTACTAGTTACAAGATTCCTATCTATAAATCTTCTGAAGCTTGATCTTGAGTATTGGTTGGTGCTTCATACGGACCCTAAATTTGAACCTTGATACTTGCTAGTTGTAGGTGTTGCTTTTCGGATCAAGACCAGGTATGCAGTGCTTGTGACCTCGGCCATGTCTTGAACACACCACATCTTTCATCAACTTCTGCACTTGGATTAACTCCTTGCCTTTTTTCATTATGACTGACTTCTGTTGAGCATCTCGGACTATTGACTCGCATTCTGGTCGCAAGCTTCTTTTGTTGCTAACTTGCATTGCACTCCGAAGTGATTTCCCTTACTTGTGATCTTCGAGCTATTCTCCTTCGACGTCTGAATCTATCTTTTCTGATCCTTGTTGCCTTCCTTCTGATTCATGCTGGGGATTTTCGTTACACTCTATCACTTTTCGATTGTTCACTATCCTTATCAAATCTTGGAAACTGAGACGCCGTTCTGCTTTTCCGGTGGGCTTCTGACTTTATCGACAAACTCTAATCATAAATCGCCATTCCATTCTTCAGGCGGGCACCTGATTTCAACAACAACTTCAAAATAATAACTCGCCACTCCATTCTCCAGGCGGGCATCCTGACTTCAACTACAACTTCCAAAATATATCGCCACTCCTCTCTTCAGGCGGGCTCCTGACTTCAACATCCTAGCAAATTAAAACGCCATTCCTCTCTTCAGGCGGGCTCCTGACTTCAACAACATCTTTTGAAAATAAATCGCCATTCCTCTCTTCAGGCGGGCTCCTGACTTCAACATCAACTTTTGAAAATAAATCGCCATTCCTCTCTTCAGGCGGGCTCCTGACTTCAACATCAACTTTTGAAAATAAATCGCCATTCCTCTCTTCAGGCGGGCTCCCGACTTCAACAACATCCTTTGAAAATAAATCGCCACTCCATTCTTCAGGCGGGCTCCTGACTTCAACAACATCTTTTGAAAATAAATCGCCACTCCATTCTTCAGGCGGGCTCCTGACTTCAACAACATCGTTTGAAAATAAATCGCCACTCCATTCTTCAGGCGGGCTCCTGACTTCAACAACATTCTTTGAAAATAAATCGCCACTCCATTCTTCAGGCGGGCTCCTGACTTCAACAACATCCTTTGAAAATAAATCGCCACTCTATTCTTCAGGCGGGCTCCTGACTTTAACAACGTCCTTTGAAAATAAATCGCCACTCCATTCTTCAGGCGGGCTCCTGACTTCAACAACATCGTTTGAAAATAAATCGCCACTCCATTCTTCAGGCGGGCTCCTGACTTCAACAACATCCTTTGAAAATAAATCGCCACTCCATTCTTCGGGCGGGCTCCTGACTTCAACAACATCCTTTGAAAATAAATCGCCACTCCATTCTTCAGGCGGGCTCCTGACTTCAACAACATCCTTTGAAAATAAATCGCCACTCCATTCTTCAGGCGGGCTCCCGACTTCAACAACATCCTTTGAAAATAAATCGCCACTCCATTCTTCAGGCGGGCTCCTGACTTCAACAACATCCTTTGAAAATAAATTACCACTCCATTCTTCAGGCGGGCTCCTGACTTCAACAACATCCTTTGAAAATAGATCGCCACTCCATTCTTCAGGCGGGCTCCTGACTTCAACAACATCTTTTGAAAATAAATCGCCACTCCATTCTTCAGGCGGGCTCCTAACCTCAACAACATCTCACTAACTCCATCCCATCCATGTCGCCTTCCCTTGCTTCCTGCACCACTTTCTTCTTCCTGCGTCGCTTCTTGGACCATCCTTTCTTCTGAATTACCTTGTTTTGGAATTGCTTTCCTCCTGAGTCGTGTCATTTTTCTCTTGACTGCTGGGGATATCTTTGGAACTAATTACTTACCTGCTGGGGTAATGCTGCTGGGGAAATCTTCTTTATTTCCTCTTTTTCTACCTCCTTCAAAAAACTTTTAATCTCTTCCGGGATCGATGGGGATTACACTGTCGGGGGATCCCTTTTCCTTTTTCCTCTTTCCAAACCTCATTCGGGACTCGCGCTTGGCTCCCTTGAAAAACTTGTAGGATATAATGCTGCCGGAGAAATTTCGAAATCAGTGTTTCATTTTTCCGAGAACTGCTGGGGATGATACCGACTTCTTGCCTTTCTGAACGCAAGCTTCCTCGTTTTGTCTTGTCTGCCGGGGGTATAATTTCCTCTATCACAACTTGTTATTTTCTTTTTTTTTTTTCAAAGCTGCTGGGGATAACCGGGTTCAAAGATCATTTCCTCGCGTTATCTGGCTTCTTTCCCCAACCGGGTATTTGGTTTCGAGAAAATTTTCGCAACGGGAGAAAATTTTCTGCCCCAGTTTGAGAATCTTCTTCGTGGCATGCTTTTCTGCCAACAACCCCTCTTCTTCCTGTTTCAAATCAAAGAAAAATTGGTTAGTTTTAAAATGTGGTGGCTGGTTGTGGTGCTCCTGCTGGGGATGGTTCTCCTCCTCTTTCCCTGCTCGGCGTTTCATTATCAGAACTTGCTGGGGATGTTATTATTTGATGATATTCATGCTGGGGATAGTTTTGTCCTTTCTTGCTTCCCCTTCCTCCCTTGACGACTCTTTATTCACAGGCCTTTCCACGTTGTTTTCCACTGGTATCCTGACCACCCGAATTCCTGTGATAGTGATCCTGTGTAAAGACCTTGCATGTTTTACTGGTGAACCATTTTCTTTGTTCACCCTTGTTACTGGAAATACCTCTTATGCTGGGGATATCCTCCCTTCTTCTGTGGCGTTCTCCGACCTTTGAGTCTCACTGGCCTTGGCCTTGAGGTCATTAACCTTTACTTTTTTATGGAGGTATCTTTTATGATGCTGGTCTACCCCTTTGTCAACTTTCTCTTGTTGGGGAACATCCTTCTGGACATTGGCATTGCGCTTGTTCCCTCCTGACTTATACCACTTGGGTGTGCCAATTAGAATCCTGTCTTGCGTAATTGGAAAGCTGATGGAAAATTTTGCAGTCATTTCTGGCAAACAGACTCTATTGGGGAATTTTCGATAAAAAGAAGAAAGATAAAAGGAAACAGAATAGATGACTCTCTAAAAAGAAAAATTATAAAGTAAACCTAATCAAACGTGGATACCAACTCTAATGGACATGACATGCACATATAGCCTATCCTCCATCGTTAAACCGCCTTTTGTAATCTTCGCGTGGGGCTTTCCCATCTGATTTCCAATCTCCGTTCGACTTGTAGTGCCCGAGGGGTTTTCACTACCAAACCTTTCTCATTTCGGTGTTTCTCTCAGCTTTCATCGCCTTATGGTGCCTGTGAAGGTTTTCACTGCTAAGACTCTCTCATTTGTGTTACTTTTTCACTGGGGATTGGTGGCGTTACTACTAAGGCTCTCCTATTTTCTGCTGGAGATCGGAGTCTTTCTGCCGGGAATCAGAGTGTTATGCCCCGATGAAATTTCTCTCATTTGCCTAACTCAGCCTCTTTTGAAGATTGGTCAAAAGGTCTTTCTTTGGACCGTAATGTGGGTTTGGACAAGGCTAGAAAGAAAGGGTATTAAAGGCTCAAAATAAAACAAATTGGGTTCAAAATTACAACCTTCGGAATCCTATATTTTCCTTACATAAACACAAATTTCTTTTTTTTTTTTTACTGCCCCTGTTTCTTGCTTGGGGATTTTTTTGGTTTTTATTTACACTATGACCGAGTTGTGAAGCGCCTACGTATCCTCTTTGAGGAATCAGGTCAAACGTAGTTCCCAATTCCTCTTTTTCAAGTTTTTTTTTTCATACATTTTTCTTTTTCTTTTCTTTATCTCTTTTTGTTGTTTTCTTTTTCTTTACTTTTTCTTTATCCCTTTCTTCTTTTGCCTTTCAAACTTGTGTTTCTAGTCTTTGCACTAATTCCGAAGGAGGGGTATGAAAGAATTTAAAATAAGCCTCAAAGGGTTGACGATAGATAAAGTGTTTGGATAGCAGAACAAAATGCCTTCGTCATTCCAATCTTCAAAACATGCCAAGTGTAAACAACACAATTAATATTCGTCATATCTTTAAAGCACTGTTGGGCAACACTCTCATTATGAATGACCCCATGTCAATTTTGGCCAGCTTGCCATTGACTGTTTCCTTTTTACTTGCCCCGGTTTCACATGACTCAGGATCCAAATAGTCTCAAATTGTTTTTATTTCCTTTAGATGGCCCGATCATCTTCCAATTGCTTAATGATTGACTTTTAGAATTAAGCCACAATTATGTGTGCGCATGTCGTGTCACTAGATTCGGCGTGTGAGCACAAAGACAAATCTAAAGGGTAAAAAGAACTAAACAAATAAAATGACCGGAAGTAACAAAAGACCGAAAGCTTCGTTAAACTAATGACGAAATGGTTCAATGACAAAACAAGCAAAACAAACTAGAGTACAGCCCTGAAACAAAACTGGGCAAGACCAAAGCAAACTGCTAGGACAAAAGGGTTTGACCACAAGAAAACCCTGAAAATAACTCGGACAACAGAAATGACGACAAAAACGAACCACCAAAGCTCCATCTAGCTGACCAAAAGATGGAGTGTCTTCCCAATTACCAAGCACAACATTTTAGCCACTAAGTTCTGCATCAATATTGCCGAGGCTGCCATCTGCTTCAACATTTTTAGCTTCAGTCAATACACCCCCCAGAGGATTCGTGTGCTCCCTGTCATCGTCATTGATCACAATCAACCACCCTTTTTGAATCATTCTTTCTATTTCCTTTTTCAAGGTACGACAACTCTCGATATCGTGCCCTCTGACATTGGAATGGTATGCACATCGTGCAGTAGGATCGAAGCTTCTTGCACGTGGATCGGGAGTATATCCGGGGAGCGGTGTAATCAGGCCGACATGTTTTAACTTTTCAAACAGACTTGCATAGGATTCTCCGATAGGGGTGAGAGCCTTTTCTCGTTTCAGCAACCTCTCCTCCCTGAATGCCTTATTTGGCCTGAAACCTGACCCAGGGGGCTTTCGGTATGTTCGTGGGGGTTGGTAGGCCTTTTGTGGAGCTGGGTACCTGGAAGGTGAAGTACGATTTTGGTTGTCCCGGGGAGAGTAGTGCTGTTGGGGACGGGAGTAGCATTGTGAAAACATAGCTGGGGGACGAGTAGTTGAGCTAATTGAGCAGCTGGAAAAATTGTGATAGGCGGGTATATATGGAGAGTGTGGGGGATCATCTGGCATCGGGTTCATTGTACGGGTAAGGACAGAGTCTAGGAAGCTAGGTGGTGGCGGGGGTGGTGCTTTTCCATCCATCCATGCCCGATACATGTCGGCCACATGTTGTCTCAATATTTTGACTTCTTCCACTAACCCGTGGTTCCGTTCAACCAGTTGTTGTCGGGTATCGGTATCAACCCACTCAGTCTTGAGATCCTCTGCCATTGTCCTCTGACTTTGTGTTACAGGGAAGAGTTATTTTAGAACCACAACCAACCACCTTTCTGAAACTGAACACAACAAAGTGAAGACATTACGTTAGCGTTAGGGCATCGAACAAACATGTAAACGTGCATTAAGGATGCAATGAACCTAGGCAGTTAAACCTTTCTATCATGCATTTGCTTCAGTTACATGCGTCGTTCCAGCTTCTCATATATGTGCTTCTTAATTGTTGTTATTATTCTTTCCACTTTTCTCTTTTTCTCTTTTTTTCTTTTTGTAGTTTTCCATTTTTTTTCTTTTTGGTTATGGATATGATCGAATCCTATGTGGATTGCCTACGTATCATGACCCCGCATGAATCAGACCGAGCGTAGTTCTTGCAAATTAACGCAAAAAATAAAGAAATGTTTATTTGATTTTTTTTGATTTTTTTTTTGAAGGAAAATTATAGAAGCCGACTCCAACTACAAACTTGTGTAGGAAATTTCTACAAGAAAAAGATTTTGGTGTCAATTATGACTATTTCTACAACATTGGCCGCATAATGGCTTATTGACAAAATGACTATTTTTGCAAAATTTATTTAAGAAAGATAAACTTAAATTTTTTTTTATCCCGTGGCTCATGGGGCATCGTTCGGCATCACCATAAACCAACACAAGAATATTTTTCATAAATTGGCCATATAATGGCTTATTTAGACAAAGTGGCTCTTTTTTGCAAAATTTTATCAAGAAGATATAAATTCAAAATTTAATCCTGGGGCCTATGGGGCATCATTCAGCACCGACACAGGCCAACACAAGACTGAAGAAGTTCAAATGCCAAATGTGGCTATTTATGCAAAGACTGGCCATGTAATGGCTTATTTGATAAAGTGGATATTTTTGAAAAGTTGAGCAATGACTCAAACTTAATTTTGCGGATACAGCCCTTCAACATTTCCGCGAGGGAATATTTCAAGGTTGTGTCCAAAATTATTTACAAACGACTCAAAGTGGCTATTCTTGCAAAACAGCCTTTCGGCGTCTTTTTGAGGGACATTCGGCTTATTTTAAGCAAAAATAGCATCACCCGACTTATTTATAACAAAATAAAAAATTTGACATTTTTTTTTTGGTTATTTTTGCAAACGGGGTGTGAACCCGAACTTGATTTTGCGGCTATGGCCTTGCAACATTTCCACAAGGAATATTTCAAGGTTGTGCCCGCAAATTATTAAAAATGATTCGAAGTGGCTATTTTTGCAAAAAACAGCCTTCTGGTGTCCTTTCGGAACATTCGGCTATTTGCAAAAACGGCATCACTTTGATTTTATTGACAAAATTAAACACACATTTTTTTTGATTTTTTAAAAGGGGTGGTTGGAAACCAAAACTTGATTTTGAAGCTACGGCCTTTCAACATTTCCACATGGAATATTTCAAGGCCATTATTCAAAAAGAAAAGAAAAGTCTTCAAAGTGGCCATTTTTGCAAAACAGCCTCCCGACGTCCTTTCGGAACATTCGGCTATTTTCAAAAACAGCGTCACTTTGATTTTATTGACAAAATTAAACACACATTATTTTTTATTTTTTTTATTTGAAAGGTGTGCTAACCCAAACTTGATTTTGCGGCTTTGACCTTTCAACATTTCCGCGAGGAAATATTTCAAGGTTGTGCCCAAAAATTATTTACAATGATTCAAAGTGGCTATTTTTGCAAAAACAGCCTTCCGGCGTCCTTTCGGAACATTCGGCTATTTTTCAAAATGGCATCACTTTGATTTTATTGAAAACTAAAACTTCGACATTTTTATTTTATTTTTTGAAGGGGTGGTTGGACCCGATGAGGGTTGCCTACGTATCCCACCTAATGGGGAGAATCAAACCGGCGTAGTTCGGTCAGGTTATTTTATGACCAATTATTTCAACAAAATTGCTCTTCCTATTTTTCAAATTTTAAATTTTCGACAGCATTTTGTCAATATTTTTGATATTTTTCTATTCCAAAATTCTATTTCTTTTTTTTTGTTTTCAGGAATTTAACCAATCATCATAATAATACATGATAAATAACTGCAACATATAGTATGCTCGGTCTTTGATTACCGGGTCACCTGTCCTAGACGGACCCAACCCCTGTGTTGAGTCCCCTAAGTCAAATGCAACGTGATGCAAATAAGCGTTTCCTACTAGGGATCCGGCATGAAGTCATGTTATTCTAAGCTCGGAACCTCGGTATGTGATCTAGACTGTGTACCCAAGCGGACAACTCGGGCTGAGGAAGGAGCTCCTTTTCGGGAACCAAAAGGCCAGCCGGCTTAGAAACCTTCCGAACCTCTTTCATATTTCGGGGTATGACACTAACAGAATAGGGAGTCTCAACCAGTGAGCACATCCCCTAGGGTGAGAAAAGAAGGGTTTCGGCACAGTTTATATGTACAGTTCAGATAATATCAAAGCGGTAAAAATCATCATTTTTGCACATTAAGCATATATCATATCAGAAATCAGATAATAAACAAAGCCAAATACAACAATTATTCTAAGCTCGAATTTCTAACCCTGAACCAGTGGTTCTGGGTATAATTTCCCAGCAGAGTCGCCAGAGCTGTCACACCTCCTTTTTCCGCACCCGCGAGGGCGCGATGGAGTTTTTCCAAGTAAAGGACAATCGAAACGGGATTTATTTAATTAATTCAGAGTCGCCACTTAGGAGATTTATGGTGTCCCAAGTCACCGATTTGAATCCTGAATCGAGGAAAAGAATGACTCTGTTTAACAGTCTGCGCACCAGAAATCCGGATAAGGAATTCTGTTAACCCGGGAGAAGGTGTTAGGCATTCCCGAGTTCCGTGGTTCTAGCACGATCGCTCAACTGTCATATTCGGCTTATTTATCTGATTTACCATGCTTTAACTTATGTGCAACTTTCAACTTTTAACCACTTTTAATATATCTTCATTTTTAATAAGAATTGCAACGTTGTGAAAACGTATCTCGAACCACGTCGCACTAGTGCACACTTGGTTGTCAACACATTTCGACTCCGTTGAAATTTGAATTTGAGTCACATAAATGTGCACCCAAGTTTAAGAAGGTAATATTATTTTTTTTTAAATGCACCTAAATCGACTAATGTGTTATTAACTTTGCGAAAGGCCATGAAAATTCGTTAAATAACACATCCCGAATTCTAAGGAGTTAGAGTTAATTACATGAGGGCATAGAGGTAGAGTTAATTACATGAGGGCGTGGGTTATGGATATTATTATAGAAAAATTGTAAGCTTTAACTTTATGAACTACTAACCAGATCAAAGGTATTTCTAAATTAAACAAAAATTTATGAAATTTCAAACTTTCAAATCTCATAGCACTTTCACGTCACTGCCAACATTGTTATGACCTAATTACACACTTTATTATCTTATCCAATAGCATTTACACACATTATAATTCTTTTCACTTTATGATTTACGTACTCCCTCTGATTTACGCACTATATATACAAAATCACACACTCATCAAGCCACACACCTTTCAACACACGGAGAATTGAGAAAAACATATTCTGTCTCGGAATTTGAATCAGTAAACGATAATAAGAATTTTTGTGATTTTTTATAATCATTCCAACAATCAACAGGCTTCTTAAACTTCAATTTAAATAACAAATAGTTTCAAATAACAACAGAGAAACAAGCATGGACAGATCTAGCAGCAAACACAATGGAAAAACTGACCAAATAAAAGTCGGGAGGCAGGAGATGAAGTTCAGATCCACAGTAGCAAAACAACAGAAAAACAACTTCAAATCTTTTTTCGACCTCAACGTACCGGACCTCGACGAAAAATGACAGCCTCAACGAAAACGGAAAGCTCGAACCAAGAATGTCAATGACCTCGGCGCTCACCTTCTCTCTCGACGACCTTGACGGGTTGTTTGGGAGTGTGGTCGAAGGCTGTCATGGAGGGTCGCGGGAGGTCGTTTGTAAGAGCTTCTGCCGCTAGTTACTCGCCATGGACAATGGCGACTGTGTGTGTTTCGTTGGAAAGGTAGGTGAGCAGGTGGTTCGTTGTTACTTTGTGAGGGTCGTCTTTGGGTTGTTGGTGTTCTGGACGATGGTGAGGGGTGTGGCGGACGTTTGGTTGCTATGGGTTGAAGGTGACGGAAATGGTGGTTTTTTATGGCTGGACATTGGCGGACTGGAGGTGATGCTCATCGACTGTGAGCATGGACGTGGTCGTGAAGGTGATGACGAGCTTGAGGAGATGAATCAGCAGTGAGCTGTTGCGTTAATGGCGTGAGGTTGGAGGTGGCGATGGGTTTTTTCCCGGCGCCTGTAGGGGAAGACGGAGGGGTGGTCGTGGGAGCTGTTTGGTGGTTTGTGGACGTAGTAAGGCTGGCGTTGGGCTAGCTGTTGTTCGACTGGTTTGGTCGAAGCGGTTTGTCCGGCGTGGGAAGGGTTGAAGGTGGGGTGGTCATGGCTATGGTGTTAGGGGTTGTTTGGAGAAGAAGAAAAGGAGGGGGGTCATCATGGGGGTGGGGTGTAAGGGTTGATGAAGATGAAAACATGAGGAGGGGTCTCTTGGTTCAGAAGCCAATGAACATCATGTCCTCCTCCATATTTTGTGTCCCTTTCCAGAAAAAGAAATCACTGTGTAGTATTTTCTCTCTATTCTTTCTCCTATTCTCCAATCAAGATCCCCCCCCTCTCCCGTTTTTTTCTCCTTCTTTTATAAAAATCAGGAAGCCTATAAAAATATAGTCTCCATCATTTGTCCGTTGGAAACATTTTGAAAGTGCCCACGTGAGAGACCAAGAGTAATGGGTCTCCACGTGGGTTTCAAGAGTATGGGTTTCATCTCGTGCTCCGTCCGTGTTCCCCGTGTGGTGGACTCGAATTATTACGGGCTAGGTCCGAAAATTATAAAACCAGGTAGTTTGAACCCGAATATTATTCTTTGCCCGGAACCGAGAATGAGAACACGGTGTTATTAATTAATCACTACGTAAGCAAAATAACTATAAGACTAATAATTAAAACAAAAACTATTTTTTATTATTTTCGTTTTGTATATAAAAAGATAAAAATATAAAGTACTATTTTTTGTATTTTTCAAGTTTAAAAATGACTACGAAACATTAATAAAACTATATTTTTGCTATTTTTCATTTTAAGGTAAAAATAAAGTAAAAGAGTCAAATTTAGTTAAAATAGCTATATTAAAACTAAACTAAATATTTTACACTGAAAAAATATAAAAAATCTCGGGGAGGGTCAAAAATCACGCGTTTACAGAGGTCAGGTTGCCACAGGTCTCCCCAAGGGTGAGGACCGTACTGGCGGCGGTCAGGCTCGATTCTATGCTCTTCCAGATAGGAGAGACGCCAGTGCATTAGATGCAGTCATCACATTTATTATCTCAGTCTTCCACAGGGATGCTTCTGTCTTATTTGATCTCGGATCTACCTACTCCTATGTATCTTCATACTTTTCTCATCATTTGGGTATGACCCGTAGTTATCTTGCCTTGCATGTGCATGTGTCTACCCCGGTGGGTGATACTGTTATTGTGGATCACGTATATCGATCCTGTCTTGTTACTATTGGGGGTTTGGAGACCCGAGTTGACTTGTTATTATTGGGCATGGTGGATTTCGACGTGATTCTGGGTATGGATTGGTTATCTCCGTACCATGCTATTCTAGACTATTATCCAAGACAGCTACATTGGCTATTCCAGGTATTCCGAGGATCGAGTGGCAAGGCATGACTGATTATGTACCCGACAATGTGATTTCCTTCCTAAAAGCCCAACGAATGGTTGGGAAGGGTTGTTTATCTTATCTGACTTCATTAAAGATGTTGAAGCTGAGACTCCTAGTCTTGATTCGGTCCCCATTGTGAGGGATTTCCCAGATGTGTTTCCAGCGGACCTGCCGGGCATGCCGCCGAATAGGGACATTGATTTCGATATTGATCTAGTGCCGAGCACTCAGCCCATTTCTATTCTTCCTTATCGTATGGCACCAACGGTGTTAAAAGAGTTGAAGAAACAACTTCAGGAACTCCTAGATAAGGGGTTAATTCGCTCAAGTGTGTCACCTTGGGTGCACCAGTGTTATTTGTAAAGAAGAAGGATGACACAATAAGAATGTGCATTGATTACAGATAGCAGAACAAGGTGACAGTGAAGAAAAAGTACCCTCTACCCCGTATTGAGGATTTATTTGATCATCTTCAGGGATCAAGGGTATTCTCTAAGATTGACCTCTGATCGGGCTATCACCAGCTGAAGATTAGGGATTCAGACATTATGAAAACGGCTTTCAGGACAAGATATGGGCACTACGAATTTCTAATGATGTCCTTCGAGCTGAATAATGCCCCAGCTACATTCATGCACTTGATGAACAATGTATTTTGGCCGTATCTAGATTCTTTTGTGATCGTGTTTATTGATGATATCCTAGTGTACTCATATATCCAGGAGGAGCACGCGCAGCACCTGAGGGTGATATTGTAGAGATTGAGAGAGGAGAAGCTTTATGCGAAGCTTTCTAAGTGTGAGTTCTGGCTTAGTAATGTGACTTTTCTGGGACACGTGGTATCCAATGATGGTATTCTTGTCGACCCAAAGAAGATCGAGGTGGTGCACAGTTGGCCCAGACCGGCCTCAGCTACTAAGATACGGAGTTTCCTCGATTTGGCAGGTTATTACTGCAGGTTCGTTTAGGGCTTTTCATCTGTTGTTTTGCCTTTGACGAAGTTGACACAGAAGAATGCTCCATTTGTGTGGTCAAATGAATGCAAGGAGAGCTTCCAGAAGCTCAAGTCGGCCTTGACCACATCTCCGGTACTAGTATTGCCATTAGCTTCAGGTTCTTACATAGTGTATTGTGATACTTCGAGAGTTGGGATCGATTATGTATTGATGCAGGAGGGTAGAGTTATTGCGTATGCTTCTCGTCAGTTAAAGCCCCATGAGAAGAACTACCCTGTTCATGACTTAGAATTGGCTGTTATTGTTCATGACCTTGAAGATTTGGAGACATTATCTATATGGCGTATCTTGTGAGGTATATACAGACCATCACAGTCTTCAGCACTTGTTTAAGTAGAAAGATCTCAATTTAAGGCAGCGTAGATGGCTTGAGTTACTCAAGGATTATGATATTACTATATTGTATCATCCCAGGAAGGCCAATATAGCGGCCGATGCTTTAAACCGGAAGACTATTAGTATGTGAAGTTTGGCAAACATTCTAGTTGGGGAAAGGCCCTTTGTAGTTGATGTTCAGGCTTTGGCTAATCAGATGGTGAGGTTAGATATTTACGAGCCCAATTGGGTGTTAGCTTGTATGGTTTCCCGATCTTCTTTGTACGATTGCATCAGAGAGTGCCAGTATGATGACCCGCATTTGCTTGTCCTGAAGGACAGGGTCTAGCACAATAATGCCAGAGATGTGACCATTGGAGATGATGGTATATTGCGGATGCAGGGCCGGATTTGCGTGCCCCATATGGATGGGCTTCGGGAGTTGATATTGAAGGAGTCCCACAGCTCGAGGTATTCGATTTATCCAGGTGCCGTGAAGATGTACCATGATTTGAGACATCATTACTAGTGGAGAAGGATGAAAATGGATATTGTGAATTATGTGGCTAGATGCTCAACTGTTCGCAGGTTAAATATGAGCATCAGAGACCCGATAATGTATTCCAGAGGATGGATATTCTGGAGTGGAAATGGGAGAGGATTACTATGGACTTTGTGAGTGGTATCCCTCGGACAGCGAGGAAGTTTGATTCAGTTTGGGTGATCGTGGATTGGCTGATCAAGTTTGTGCACTTCATTCCTGTATGCACTACCTATTCTTCGGAGCGGTTAGCAGAGATTTTCATCCGAGAGATTGTGCGGTTGCATGGGGTCCCGGTTTCTATTATATCAGATAGAGGTACCCAATTTACTTCTCAGTTCTGGAGAATATTTCAGCGAGATTTGGGTTCACAAGTAGAGCTGAGCACAATGTTTCACCCACAGACAGAAGGGCAGTCCGAGCGTACCATTCAGATATTGGAGGATATGTTGCGTGCCTGTGTTATGGACTTTGGAGGTTCTTGGGCTGATTACTTGCCTCTTGTAGAATTTGCTTATAACAATAGCTATCAATCCAACATTCAGATGGCGCCTTATGAAGCCTTATATAAGAGACGGTGTAGATATCCAGTTGGTTGGTTTGAGCCTGGCGAGGCTAGATTATTGGGGATAGAGTTAGTCCAGGATGCCTTAGATAAGGTGAAGGTGATTCAGGAGATACTTCGTACAGTTCAGTCGCGTTAGAAGAGTTATGCGGACCAGAAGGTCCGAGATGTGTCTTATTCGGTGGGCGAAAAGGTATTGCTAAAAGTTTCGCCTATAAAAGGCATTATGAGGTTTAGAAAGAAAGGAAAGCTGAGCCCAAGGTTCATTGGACCTTTTGAGATACTTAGAAGGATTGGGGAGGTGGCCTATATGCTTGCTTTGCCACCTAGCTTGTCGGGAGTTCATCCGGTGTTCCATGTTTCTATGCTTCGGAAGTATGTTGGAGACCTGTATCATGTATTAGACTTCAGCACGATCCAGCTGGATGAGGATTTGACCTACGATGTGGAGCCAGTGGCTATTTTGGGTCGTCAGGTTCGAAAGTTGAGATCTAAAGACATAGTTTCGGTGAAGGTGCATTGGAGATGTTTGCCCGTAGAGGAAGCCACTTGGGAGACTGAATAGGAGTTGCAGAGCAGATATCCTCACTTGGTTGAGACTCCAGGTATATTTCTTGACCCGCTCGAGGATGAGTGTTTGTTTAAGTTGGGGAGGATGTAACGACCCGCTCGTCGTTACGGGAGTTACCACCCCATTTTCCTCATTTTATGCTTCTATATGTTTTATTATATGTGTTTGGAGAATTTGAAGTAATTCGGATAGATTTTGATTAGAAATGAGGCAATTAGTCTCTTTATAGGAAGATTAGTTTGGAAAAGTCAACCGAATGTTGACTTATAATATAGAGGGCTCGGAATGGATTTCCGATGATTCAAATAGTTTCGGGGGATAATTTGTGACTTAAGAGCGTAATCAGAATTGGATTTGAAGGTCCGGTATAGAATTAGGCTTGAATTGGCTAAGGTTGGATTTTGGCGAATTCTAGATAGTAGGTGAGATTTTGATTCGAGGGTCGGAATGGAATTTCGAGAGTTGCAGTAGCTCCGTTAGGTGATTTTGGATATGCGTGCAAAATTTTAGGTCATTCGGAGGTGTTTAGGTCGGGTTTTAGATCAAATACAAGTTTCAGAAGATTTAGTTTAACTTAGGCTTGAATCCATGGTAATTCGACGATTTTGATGTTTATGATAGTGTTTTTATGTTAGGAGCAAGTTTGAATGAAGTAATAGAACATATTTGTGCATTTAGTTGAGGTCCCCAGGCCCTCAGGGTGAATTCAGATGGCTAACGGGGAATTTTGAGCATGTTTAATGCAGCAGAAAATTGCAGAGAATTTCACTCTATGCGATCGCATAGGTAGGTATGCGATCGCATAGAAGGTTCTGAGAGGGTGGAGATTTTTTCTCTATGCGATCGCATAAAGGTGTGTGCGATCGCATAGGTAGAGGAACTTGCTCGGTGCGGTCGCGAGGGAGAGTGATGTGATCGCGTAGTAGGAAGAAGTAGAGTTATGTGATCGCCTGGTCTATTATGCGATCGCGTAAGAGGATTTTTTTAGTGCTTGATTTTTGGTCTATGCGATCACATAGAAGGGTCTCCTGAACAGAACAATTAAGGGTTAATTTCAGTCACAACTCACATATGATTTCTACCATTTTTACACCGTCAAGAGAGCTTTTTGAGCGATTTGAAGAGGGTTTTTAACGGGTATTACTTGGAGATAAGTCTCTTGACTAGAAAATACCATTATATAGAACATTCAACACTCAAATTCATATGGGTAGAAATTGTGAAGAACTAGGGTTTTGTTCTGGAAAACAAATTTTTAGGATTTGAAAGGCCATTTGAGCTCCGTTTTCGATAAACTTTATAAGCACGGACTCGTGGCGAGACGAGAAATTCGTTGGTAGTCAGAATTTTTTGAGAAGTGGACCGGGGCTCGGGTTTTACCAACTTCGTGAATTTAGTACTTTTCGAGTATTTTTGATTGGGTTATATTTTTTGACTCATATTTATGTATTTGTTGTAGTTTTGACTAGATTCGATGCACGAGGAGGTTGATACGAAAGTAAAGGGCATTGCGGACGAGTCTACGACCAGTTAGAGGTGAGTAGTTGGTGTATATGATGGACTGTGGGTTTGAAACCCCGGCTTATCACACTATGATACTATTTAGGGCGTAACTCGCACCCAATGGCAGGTGCATGATTGTTTATGACCGGAGATTGTGACTTGGTCCATCCCGAACAAGAATATTTTTAATATTGGCGATTGATACGCACCCTGTATTGAATATATCTGGGCTTATTGCCATGTTTGGGGCCTTGTGCCAATTTGTAGCATCCACAGAGAATGATTAGCATTGTGATAACATGTTTTGTATAATCATTGATCTCAGTCCTGTGTTTAATCACTTTTGCGGTCATGTGCATTGCATTGCATTCATGCATTGTTGTTTACTTATGCTAGATGTTATTAGCTGTTGTTGTTGGTTCGTGGTAAGGTGTCGGACTGTTAGATTTAGCTTTACTTTGTGGCATTTCTGTGGATTTCCTGCTTTCAGCTATTAATATATACTTTTTACTCACTGAGTACTTAGTACTCACCCCTACTCCCTGCACCTTGTGTGTAGATTCAGGTACACAAGAAGGTTAGACGAGCACTCCAGCTTATATAAGAGTAATTTCGAGTTGTTGAGGTAGCTGCCGGCGTTGGCAGAACCTAGCTTCTCTTTCCATTCAGTTATTACTATATGTTTTAGACTTGCGTATTTGTTCAGATATTGTTATCCGATTTTGTTTAGAGGCTCTAGACTCGTGACCCCAGATCTTTTGAGAGTGTTTTATCAGTTTTTGCACTTCTCGGTAATTTTTCTTCTATAAATATTAGATTATTACTCTACAACTATTATATTCTCCTTAAATTGTTGGTTTTGAGATTTATTATTTATTTGAGAGCGACCGTTGGTCAGGCTTACCTAGATTTAGGATTTGGCGCTATTACGATTGAGTTTGGGTCGTGACAAAAATTTTCTTCTTTTTAGTGTATATCAAATGTATATCGAGAGTATCCAGTCTATATTTCAGCCCTTAAATAAGCATTTAGTTAGTGTCATTCTCATAAACAATTTAACTTTTCCATTCTTAATCATCCACATAACCTAATTAGTACAATTTTAACCCTACCATTACAGTAGTTTCTTAATTAGGTAAAGACCTCTTTTATTATTATTTCTTTTAAAAAAAATAAAAATCTAAATCAATTCCTTACCCCAAAATATCCTAGAAAATTAAATTAATTAATCCTAATAATTGTTACAACTAATTAAAAGAAAACCAACAAAAATTCAAATCTAACAATTAAATAATGCAAAATAAACTATTTTTTTCGTGAATTTTCCATTTTTTGCAAAGAAGATAAATTACTAACTGATTTAAATGCGAAATTAAATCCTAAATGCAAATGCAATATATTTTTTTATAGCAACTAAAAAGAAGAAATAGTTTTGTGATAAAATAAAGCAAAAGGGGAAAAATTAGTTAACATAACTATATTAGACCTAAACTAAATATTTAAATACAAAAACGTGTAAAATCTTGTAGAGGGCCAAAAATCACATGTCTACATGCAGAATTCTTGGGTTCTTGATTTTAGTGCTACTTTCCACATGTATCCACACAATAATTAGTTTTGCAACTTACAAGCAATAGTGAAGCTGTCTATATGGGAGATGATAATCTATTACCAGTAAATGGGGTTGGTAACATCAAATTGAGAATGTTCGACCGAATTATCAGAAACAATGAGTGTTGGCATGTTCCTCGAATAAAGAGAAATTTGATTTCTCTTTTGACTTTAGGTGATCAATGGTGTAAATTTCACTCTAAGAATGGAAATACTTAAAGTATGTAAAGACTCTATGGTACTCATGAGGGGTAAACTATATTCTAAATTGTATCATTTCTGGGCCAGTGTAGTTGAAGGGGAAGATGTTGTAGCTTTTGAGAAAAGTGATATGAATCAATTTCAGTTGTGGCACTCGTAACTTGGCCATATGAGTGATAATGGATTGTCTTTGTTGGGTAAGTAGAATTTGCTGAATGGATACAAAAATCAAGTTCTAATATTTTGTGAGTATTGTGTGTTTGGTAAATAGACAAGGGTAGGGTCCAAACAGAGTTCTCTCCAAGATTGGTGCCGCGTATTTTATGATTTTGATTGATGATTACTCAAGGATGGTATGAGTGTATTTAAAAAAAAAAAATGAGACATTTTCGACAGATGTTAACTGGAAGACGATGGGAGAGGCAGGCGGAAAGAAAAGTTAAGCGTCTTCGTACTGATAGTATGCTGGAATTTTGCAATTTTGAGTTTGATAATTTATGCAACATAGATGGCATAGTGAGACACCACACTTATGTCGAAACACCACAACAAAATGGTATTACATAACGTATGAATAGAACACTTTGTGATAGGGCACGAAACATGCTTTCACACTCATATGTTAGCAAAGATTTTTGGGCTGAAACAACCAATACAACTTGTTATTTGTCAACAGATCTCCATCCACATCTATTGAGTTCAAAACGCTTTTTGAGGTATGGTCCGGTTCGCCTGCTGATTATTCAAATTTACGGATATTTGGTTTTCCTGCTTATGCTTATGTGAGGGATGAAAAACTTGAGCCGAGGACAAAAAAATGCAGATTTCTAGTATATGCAATTGTATTGAAAGGTTATTGCTTGTGGTGCACACATAAAAAAACTCTATGGCTATTTATGAGTAGGTATGTCATTCAATGAATCTGCCTCACTGGCCAGTTAGAGGGAGAAGGGAGAAGGCAATAACAGAAATAGATCGTGGTGTTAGTGACCGCATAGAGCTTGAAATTGAATCTCCACTATCTCATCCCAATAGTTCTAAAGTAGAGAAAGAGGAGGAGGTGCAAAATATTGATCAAAATGATAATGTTGATGCATCTGCGTAACAACAACCATATAGCATTGCAAAGGCGTAGAGAAGAGAGTGATCAACCGACCACAAAGGTTTGCAAACTTAGTTGATGTGAATCTTCTTGGATATACGAATCCAGTAGAATTTGATTTGGCAGTTGCAGAGACCGTTGATGTATTTTAGTGTTATAGCTACTTAGAAGCTATTTAGAGTACAGAACCAAATTGACGGATTAGTGCTATGGCTAAAGAGATTGAGTCTCTTAACAAGTTTAGGCGTTTCCTAGACTTGGTTGATCTGTGTGGCAATGGATAAAGCTCTTGCGAGGGCTGATGGTAAGGTACAGAGACGATGTTCCTGTTGATGAAGAGAATTCAAGCCAATGGGAAGATTTGTTATTTATGCCTTGAATTATTTCCTTATATTTTTAGGAAATCCATAGCCTCAAAGGTTTAGGAAAACCCATTGTCCTAATAGACTTGGGAAAGGAAAACCTATAGTCCTTGTCAAATTGAAAAACGTTTCTCTTATAGGTTTGAGACCTTTTAGGATCTATATATATAGGGGTTGTAGTTGAGGATTCTATAGATTGTACTGTGCTTTTCTTTTCATTCATAGTGGAAAACTCTCTTTTCTTTTGCCCCGAGGATTAGGCTTAGCTGAACCTCGTTATATCTTATGTTGATCATTCTTCTCTATTAACTTTGTGTGTGATTGTGTGCTAACAAATCCACGATATTCCGCAACAATAACAAATGCTCACCCTAGAATTGTCTAGCCCGCTGAGTAAAAGAACATTGTGGACCTAATTAATTAGATGCTCATTCAATCGTATAAACTAATATATATATATATATATATATATATATATATATATATATATATATATATATATATATATATATATATATATATATATTTAAGTAAATAATGAATCCATCCGACTATTTTGGTAATGATTTGTTGTCGTACGTTAACAACCCTCTATACCGGCCTCCGCAGAACAGTCCACCAAAAGTATCTTGTTGAGGTCCATATAGAGAAGAAGTAGATGTTAACATTAGTCGTGCCGTTACTTGCAACGTTATTCACGTTGCTGGAACAAGAAACACAAACATTAACAACGTTACAAGCTTACAACTCACAAACCTGGACCAGCTAGTTAATTTGTCGACCAGCTATTGGTTAGACCTTTGCTGTAATTTGCCATAGGATTGAATTTTAGGGTTGACGAATTCGAATAAAATCCGGGTCGTTTGATATGAGATATAAGTAGAAATAGTATTGGTAAAAAAATTTAATGTCATTTTAATATAATATTTAGTTAGCAAATTTGGTTTAAGTTATTTCGGAGTTAAAATTAATATCAAAATATCGTATACATTCTTCTTACAAATGATATAGGGAAAATTTCACGTTAAAACAAGTGGGATGCTTCCTTTTTAATTTTATAGCCAATATTTAACTTTACAATTGAGTAGCCCATAAATTAGAGGCCCATATGTGAAAAAGAGGCGTTATTTCTGGTATTTTGATACTACCGAACGAGATTTTCTCTCCTTAAGATGGATTTTCTCAGATTCTTTCAAATCTTCTTCCCCAAATACATAAAAAACGAGATCATGCGATAAATGCAGGTACAAAAACCCTAACATTTGTTCTTCATCTAGAATTTATTCAATATTTTTTGTTACGAAGCAACGCAATTCTCCTTTTTGCTGCAATTTTGAGTTCAATTTTTTGTTGAATGGAGATTTTTCCTGTTTACCTTCTTTATAGTGGAGAATGGAAAGAAAACAAGTTTTTGAATTTCGTCAGTGATTGTGTAATAATTGAGTCCACATTCAACTACAACAAATTAGTTGTAGCTATTTCGGAACAGATTAGAATTGATAGTGATTTAAACACAATAGAGATTAACTTTGTCCCAAATATTGGTTTGCCACCGATCATGATTTACAATGATACAGGAGTTAAGGTGTATATAGAATTAAAGAAGAAAAATTTGAATTTCACTGAATATCCCCTGTTTGTGACAGTAAAAGAGATTTATGAAAATAATTTGGTTGTTACAAGTTCTATGGTTGCTTCAAGTTCCAGTTGTTTGGTTGCTATAGATTCAAATTCTAAAGATGTATCAACAACTGATAGCATTGAGATTATTGATATTGAATTGATTGAAAACACGAAATTTAGTGAAAACACGGGTATAATAGATAATATATTGAACGAATTTGTTGAGGAGGATCAAGTTTATAAGGATAAAGAGACACTTATGAATGTGATGAAGAACTTGGCTGTACGTGAGAGATTTCAATTCAAGGTGAGGAGATCAAGCGCAACAAGGTATGTCATTAATTGTATATTTTATTGTATAAATATGTATAAGGTAGAATATATTTGTATAAATGTATTAAATTAGAATATATACAGTTTGTATACAAGTGTATTTAGAAGTTGAATGATGTATAATACTAGGTATCACCTTACATGTCTGGATGAAAATTGTGCTTGGAGTTTCAAATCTTCTGCCGTTTTCAAGGCAAACATATTCAAAGTGAGAAGTTACAATAATAAGCACACATGTGGCTATGGTGAAAGATACTTAATACAACGTCAAACTACTTCAGGTATAATTGCTAGTATAGTCAAGGACAAGTATGTTAATCCAAAAAATGTTTACACCGCAAATGATATAATAGAGGACATACAAAAGCAACATGGGATTGAAGTGAGCTACATGAAAGCATGGAGAGCTAAAGAAATAGCAATGGCAATGATAAGAGGGAGTCCGAGTGATTCATATAAGGAGTTGTCGAAGTATTTTTATATGTTGGAGCAAACGAATCCAGGAACGATTACAAAGTTGCATAAATCAGAAGATGGATGCTTTCTTTATGCATATGTTTCGTTATATGCATCTATCAAGGGCTGGGAGCATTGCAGACCGATAATAGTTGTTGACGGAAGCTTCCTTAAAGCAACATATAAGGGTACCATATTAACTGCTTGCACACAAGATGGAGCTGGTGAGTTGACTGCATCTACGTTGTTTCTGTAGTTTGTATAATGTTTTAGTGTCATGTATAAAAGTGTATATGATTTCACAGCTGCTGTTTTTATAAAATTTACAGTTGGTATAAATACGTATAATTGTGTATAAGATTTGTATAAAATTTGCAGTTAGGATCTGCAGACTAATTTGTAGTCTGAATCCTAATATATATTTTTGTACAAACAGGAAAAATCCTTCCACTTGCGTATGCAATTGTGGATACAGAGAATAACAAATATTGGGAGTAGTTCTTTGTCCAAATAAAGGGTACGTTTGGAGTTAGGGAAGGGATGTGTATAGTTTCAGATAGGAATGAAAGCATATTCAATGCAACAAAAGCAGTGTACCCAGAAGTGCCACATTGTATTTGCATATTTCACTTGTGGCAGAATATAAAGCGCACATTCAAGAAAAATCACAAACAATTGAAGGATATATTCTTTGCTTTGGCAAGAGCTTACACGATAGAGAAGTTTGAGTACCATTTGACAGAGTTGTGCAAAATTGATCCGAAGGTGCAGCATTACTTGTTCGAAATTAGGTGCGAAAGGTGGTCTAGAGCATATTCCAAGGTGAAAAGATCAATGGTAATGACTTCCAATATTGCAGAGTCAATTAATGCAGCTAACATGGATGCTAGAGAGTTACCAGTAATGCGATTGCTGGAGTACATGACAAATTTGTTACAACAGTGGAATAACAAAAACATAAAAAATGCAATGGAGACATCTACAGAGCTTGGAGAAAAGTACGACAAACTCCTCCGGGAAAATCTGATTGCATCGGAGAAAATGACGGTAAAATAAATAAAATATAATGAATATGGGCACTTCTGGCTTGCATTTTACTAAATGTATAAGGATGTATAACTATATATAATAAGGTTTAATGTTCTTTAAAAAATTTACTATTTTTTTTTAAAAAAAAACTTTTGCAGGTGAGGCCTGCTACGGATAAGTTATATACTGTGCTTGAAGGAGTAAGGAGAAACATAGTGTGCCTTGAAGAGGGAACATGTAGTTGCGGAAAATTTCAAATGGATGAACTTCCATGTCCACATGCTTGGGCGGTTTTGAAGAACCAGCAGCTAAAACCTGGCCAGTATTGCTCTTTTTACTACAAGAAGGATAAATTCCTTAGCACTTATGAATTTCCAGTCAATCCGATGCCAGATGAGAGTGTATGGGTAATACCAACAGAGGTGATGGAAGATGTGGTACTACCACCTAAAGGGAGAAGGAATCCAGGAAGGCCAAGAAAGGAAAGACTCAAGCCTGCTTCAGAGAAAGAGTCTAAGAGGGCATTTTCGTGTTCTATTTGTGGACAGGGTGGTCACAATAGGAAAACATGTAGGAATCGACCAAAATAAATAGTTGGAAACAAAACGCTTCATATTACATTTGTTGTCATGTTGGTTAGTTAAGTTTCACAAGCAAGTGAAATGTTTCATTATACATGTTTTGCTTATCCAATAATATTGTCTTCCTATTTTTAATGGTACTAAATATACTGATAGATTGTATGAATACAAAGCAGGACTGCAAATAATCACTGGTATCACATGTATACATATGTATAAATGTGAGTATAAGTTTGTATAAATTTGTATAACTATGTATATTACTGTATACATATGTATAAAACCTGCTATATTAACAAAACTGCAAACATAATGAAAATACATACTTTGTTAAAGGGCAAAAGCAACTGAAAATATTCATTACAATGTAATTCATTCACAGCAACATCATGTAATGACTTCCTAAAATTACACAAAAATTAAAAAACATCTATAGTATCCTTTAACGGTATATCACAAGTAGCAGAATAGTTACAAAACTAGGCAACAACTCCTTATACATTGAAAACCTACAGTAAACTAAAAATAACAGAACTACTTTCTTGGTCGCCCCCTCTTCCTCTTTTTCAAAAGTCTCCCTGTGAGTTCATCATCACTAATTGCACCAGACTGTTGTTTTTTCCTTCCATAATCCCATAACAGAGATCCCTGCCTGGTGCGAAGCGTCTCAATGTCAAAATTATCCTTTCGAATTTCTTTACCAAGGATGAAATACTCAGCAAAGCCAGCAACAAAAGCAGCACAATCACTATATTTCAAAATAAACGAATCAGATTCAAATAGATACACTAATAGTAAAATAGTAAAACAATTGAGATTTACCTACCATTTGATCTGTTGGGGAATATTATTAACCAGATTAATCTGCAAAGCATCAGAATGGGATTTATCGGTATTGTTATACTACATTTTAACACGGGTCAAACTAGAGTATAACATATTGGGTAATTCTGAGGGTTTAATTAATTAAAGGAGAGTCGCCACCTAATTATTTTAACGGTGAATTAGGACACCAATTGTAGCTAAGTAATCCTTAAAATTAACTCTGTTTTATGGTCTGCTTAACCTTAAAAAAATTTTGGGTAAGGTTTCTATCTTTCTCAAAAGGAAGGAGTAAGGCACCTTTTAAGATCCATTAAAATAGTTAACCGGCCAAACTTAGATTAATTGATAAAAGACTTATTAAAAATGGTTTACCATATTACAAGTACTTGTATTAAAGAACTCATAACTAAAATATTTTATAAAATGATATCAACCAAAATAGTAGCTAATCGTTGATTGTAAGATAAATTCAATAGTCACAAAAGATCTTTGAGTCGCACGCTAAAGAAAGCTACTGCAGTTTTTATTTTAATTTGGTCACACTCAAATAATTCTCTTCTTCTTTTTCTTAAGATTGATTAAATGATGAAACTGAGATATGTAAGACAAACTCCTGCTTCTAAACATCTCCTTCAACTTGATAGAAATAGAACTGTTAAGGCATTTTAAAATATTTAGTTAGTCTTAAGAAACTTTGAACCAAAACTCAGATTGAATTCACTCCATAATTCTCGACAGATTCATAATTCAAACTTGGAATAAAATTTAAAGGAATCTCGTTCAAGAAAATTTAAAACCTGACCAAAATACCACTGCAAATATTTTAAGATAAATCCCAATTACTCCAACTATACGCGTCTCCCAATTATTTAAATAAGTCCCAAATAGAACAGAATATTTAACGAAATAAAATATAATATTGTTCAGATGAATTTTCATCTGGCTGCAATTTATATGCAGCGATCTGGGGGATAACACAATGCTAATAAATTCCAGGTTGTCGTAGTGGCGTCGAGCCTTTATGAGACTCCAGTGCGAGAGTCCCGAATTAAGACTCCATTTGCTCCAAAGTGTACATGCAAAGAAGAGATCAAAATAAGAAGGAGAAGACACATTCTTGCTAGAAGAAGAAAATAGACAAAGAGTATATACCAAGATATAGAGAATGCTGTCCAAATCATATAATGATATACTACTGCAAACACACTATAGCTATCCAGATAAGGTCATTGCTAAACGTTAGACTAGTTGCTAAGTTCTGAGCAAAAAAACTGAAGCTATGGACTTAAGCCTAGAAGTGACATTTTCTAAAAGTTATACTAGCTAATGGATTATTTCTTTAGTTAGAGGTGTATTTCAAAGATGCCGATATGAAAGGTTCTTCGCATTAGCCATTCTACTCTAACAATTAATTGTATAAGATGGTATACCAATGACATGATTTCTACAATCTCATAATAAAAGAACCTTAGTACATGCTTTATAATATAGAAAGTAGCTAAATCATGGTCCTTCATGTACAATCGAAAATATTATATAGATTCCCATCAAAAGCTAGCCTACAGAGATAGATAACTATGTACATAATCCTTACTAATACACAAGGATTAAAGGAAATTTCATGGCTTCGGCTAAATATTTGGACTTATGCGATTCTCAAAATATGAAACCAGGCAACATTTTAAGCATCACATATTCCTTTAGTTATGGTGTCGAAGATAAATTTTGAAATAGTAACATAGGCGCTAACATTCTTTAACAGCTCAATCAATTTCAGCGATCATGCTATTTAAGTCTTCACAATCGTCTTTTTCTTTTAAGAGACAGATTCATGTTAATAACTAATCAAAGACATGTCATTCTCATTTAAATTAACCCGGCCAAAATATATAATCACTTCAAAGAAGTCCTCAACGATGACTTCTATACACAAAAATAAGACAACTAATAGCTCATGATTTTAAAGAAATAAGAAGAAAAGGTCCCGAATCACTGACCTGCTGCTGGGCAGTGAACTAAGACGTGAGCCTCGGATCTACTCCCCTCGCTATTTTGGTTCCAAACCGACATAAACGAAATAAAAGGAAACGAAAATTGGATTCTTGAGAGTTACTACAGTTGATAGTCAAAGAGTATTGTTTGTGGTATTTTAGTTTTTGTACTCTAGAACCCTCTTCTTTGGCTGAGGATAAGAGAGAGTATTTATAGCAAAAAAAAAATTAGGGTTCTTGTTCCTGATTTTGAAATTCAAAATCCCATGGCAGTGAAGGATCACGGGTCAATCTTGGGCTTCCAAAAAAGCCATTTTAATCTCTGCTCTAGGGATTCTCTGCATAGAAAATCATAAGAAAAAGAAATTTTCTTTGGTACCTTGTGTTGACTTAATCGTTGAAGAAGAAAGAGAGACAAGGAACTTGCTCAAAAATGGAAGAGGCAAGCTTTGTCCTTAGCTAAAGTAAAGCTTGACTTTGCATAAAAATGGAAGAGAGAGAAAACGAGTGAGGAAGATGGTAGTAACGGCTGTAAAGAGAAAATAAAAATGAAAGGGAGAACCTAGTTATGTTTTGGGGCTGATCTTATTGGGCTCATTTTTGGGCTTGAGAGGATATAATTGACAAGGAAACATTGGGGCCTAGTATTGGCCGAATTTATGGCCTTATTCTTTCTTCAAAGTAATTTCCTTTGGGTTACTAAATAGAAAAATATTCTCATAACTTAATTAAAATATTTCTTTTTTTTTTCTTTAAAAAAAAGGTCTTAGCAAGATTATAATTTATGGTAACTTAATATATTAGTTATGAAATACTACAAAATAATTATTATATGAAATGTCATAATATTATTATAGTAAACTTTTTTATAAAGTGTAGGATGAAATAAATGTTATTATTTCTCCTAAATAAAGGAAAATTATTTTTTTCTTTCAAAAATTACAATAAGAATTATACATAAAAATAATAGCAATGATAATGATGATGATAGTGACAATAATAACATTATGAAGAAGAAAAGTAGTAGTAATAATAGTCATAACTTTAATAATAATAGTTATTATTATATATTATTACTTGTTATAATTATTACAACAACGATAATTATATATAAAAAAAACTATAGTTGTAATAGTTTTAATAATAGTAACAAATAAGTCAATTTGTGTTGAAAATAATAAAATGTATATTTTTATATTATTAGTAATATTAGAAGCTAATGGAAATAGCTTGGAAGAAAGGAGGGACAAAATTGGATGTCAACAGCTGCCCCTCTTTGACCGTAAATGATGAAAGAGTTTTCGGGCAAAGAATTTTGACTTAGTAGCCAATTTTGTCCCGTCCATCAAGGTCAAAATGGGACAAAGGGGACATAAAAAATTACTGCAGCCGAACTTCGATTTCGAGTAGTCTACATATCTCGAGTTTCACGAGAATTAGGCCATATATAGTTCAAGACTTATGGTACCCTGGAGTAGGACTCAACTATTGATGCAGATTCTAAAATGCTGCCCCAGTATTGAATTATATAGACACTAGGTACCATGGTTGAAAGAAGGATATTTGAAAAAAATGATTTGGTTAAGAATTTTGAGAGTTGAGTTGAGCGGAGTTCGAAGTAGATCCTTGACCTTTGTTGGAGAGTTTGGTATTCCTCTCCAACAAACTGCCCCAGTTCACTGCGAAGATATAGTTCAGCGTGTCACACCTCCTTTTTCCGCACATAAGGTAATGTACCACTGTTTAATATTACACCCCGAGAAGGGGTATAATAATGATCAGTGAAGGAGTTTTTCCACTTAAAGGACAGTCGAAACGGGATCAATTTATTTAATTATTCAGAGTCGCCACTTGGGAAAATAATGGTGTCCCAGGTCACCGGTTTAATCCTGAACCGAGGAAATTTATGACTCTGTATTACAGTCTGCGAAACTAGAAACTTGGATAAGGAATTCTGTTAACCCGGGAGAAGGTGTTAGGCACTCCCGGACTCCGTGGTTTTAGCACGGTCGCTCACCTGCCATATTTGATTTCTGTATATATTTCAATTATGTGCTTTAATGTTCCGCTTTTCAATTTTAAAAAAAGAATTGCAACGTCGTGAAAATGTATTTCGGGCCACACCGTACCAGAACGCCTATGGCCTTTAACACATTCCGACTTCGTTGAGAGTAGGATTTGGGTCACATAAATGCGCACCCGTATTTGTGAATGTAATATTATTATAAGTCGCACCTAGAGTTCCTACGCCTTGATTAACTTTTGGAAAGACCATGAAATTCGCTAAACGGTTCTTCCGAGTCTATGTTTTTTATAACAATTGACTGAGAGCCCCGTGCTCTTGTTCTCTAACGAGGCTCATCTCACTTTTTATTTAAAGGTCAATCCTAGAATACTACATTTGCTATTTATTTGTTTCTAAAGTATGAGAAGATTCCCGATTTTTAATTTCATTTAGTACGACCATGTTTCATAAATTTAACTCGTGACTAGTGGCACCAATGAACCAACTAAACGGATTAAACCTTATTGAGGAAGTCATAGGGTCGATTCCTTGAAGTGGAAAATCCTAAGTTCCACAATCAAATCTGCACATTTTTTAAAACTGGGCTATCTACTTTAACTCTGAAGCCCAAATATTGATCTTGCTATTATTGTTAAACCAAAAGAGGCATCTAAATAAACAATTCCAACTCTCATCACTATATTAGCCTATATTACTTACGTGGACTACAAAGTGTTGGACATCGTCTACTATTAGTTTTAGGAATATTATGAGCTGATTTCCAACTTATTAAAATTTACAGTTGGATCACTAATAATGATTTTTCATATTCATGATGAGATTTTGCGTTTCATCAACAATCCAATTAACTGAATTTAGGTATACATGAGTTTTTGCATTTCAGCATGGTCAAATTGCGGCAATACGTATGGAATGCATTTAATTCTTCTACCAATTCTCTAATTAACAGTTCAATCTATGTCAAATAAATGCAGGCCAAATCTGTACACATGCAGAATGTAGAGACACAATCGAAATCAACTTGTATTTTTACTAACTTCAGTTCTAATTATTCTTTAGGCATATGGTTTTACTATATTTGACAGTCAATGCTTAAAACAATACCAATTGAATCACAATAGTCTAATTTTAACTTATAATTAGAAAATAGTCCTTGAGATTTACTACATATAGTCTAATCATTTTTATGTATAAAGGAAACTAAGAAACAGAGATGAGGAGACTGCAGCAGCATAGTTTCGAACAACTTTCAATTTACTTCCATAAGCCTTGAGGTTTACAAAATGTGTACCTGGAGCAAACGAAACAAGAAGTAAAGGAAGGAGTCAGCAACAATGGTGCACAGCAAACAGCAATGCAACAGTACACCAACAGCAAAATCAAATGTGGTTCAAACAGTCGATAGCCAGGAACCAATTTTAGCAGAACCAAACAGTCACACCAATACCAACAAATAAGGATTTCAAGCAATATATGCAATGATTTTTCAACTTGTAACACCCCAGCAGTGATAACCAAACTCAGATACCCAATTGAACTTGAAATTGAACAAGAGTTCAATGGAACAATATGTTCAACTTATACTCTCAGGTGTTGAATCTGTTTTCAACTTCTAAGGGCTAAATCTCAACTTAATGTCTCAGCTCTCTATTTCTCAAAATGAATCCCTATTCTGTTCTCTCTCTTTTTTTCTCTCTGTCTGTGTGTCCCCCCAGTGTATGTGTATATCCCCTACTTATAACCAAAACAGACCACTTAAGATGCCTCAAACCACTAGAAAGACCTAGCCCATCATCTTTTCTGCCCAGCCCATCCCCTATCTGTTTTTCCACTCGGATTTGTCTGAGTGTGGGTTTTATTTAACTAAACTGTTGGTCTGCAACATACTAGTGGGGATACCCTGCTGTAGCAGGTTCCACTAGCCCCTTTTATGGGCAAAGTACTTTTAAAATCCAAAAAAAATATGCTAATATTAATTGAATCACTACCAGCTAACCCCATTAATCCCTGACTACAAGCATCTATATCCAGAATGTCCTTAATTACACAATCACTCACAGCTTTCAATCCCAACAATGGTTCGTATGTAATTAGACAGTCCTAATGATATTTCTGTCAACATGCTAACAGTCGATCCTACGACGACTTTTGCTTAATTAACTACGACTTATACAATCGATAACGAATAATCGATATAGCAGTGATTCAAGCAATCTTGGTCAAAGGTGAAAAATACAAAACTAATTATTCGACGATTCTAATCGCAGCGAATACGCATTCGACAACATACACAGTCAAATAAACAACATAGAATCAGAATTGACCAATACAAAAAGGGTCTTTTGAGAAGAGATGAAAACAGAAAATCGCAATAACGGATAGAACACACGAAAATCAACACAAATAAAACAAGTACAAGAATAAAACAAAGAAGAAAAGACAGAAGAAAATACCTCGAACAGTAAAAACGAGAGTCAAGACACTCTTTGGGTCGTTCGGACTTGGACTTGCATTTTTGAGGCTACTGGACCTTAATTGAGATGTTTTCAACAATGAAAACATCCCAATTAAGGTCTATTAGACCTCAATTAAGAAGAAATGCGAAATCTAGGGTTCATGGCCGAAATTTGGGGCTTAAACGGTTCGGGCTTGATTCGAACCAAAATAAGGGTGTTTATGGTGCGAGGGAGGTCAGGAGACGACGGGGTGTGAGTTTGGGGTCGATTGGATGTAGGTTGGGTTTGGACTCAAATCTTTGATTGAAGATTCGAGGGGCTCGGGCTTGACTCGAGACAAGCCATGCTCGGGGTCGGACTGAGGGAGTCACGGAGAGGTTGTGGTGTAAAAATGGTGGTGATTGGCCTGCCGGAACGCCGTGAGGCGATTTCCGGCGGGCGGAGGAAGGCGGAGGAGGACGTCGTTACATTCGTCTTTGAGAGAGATGGGTGAAGGGCAGTGAGGGCTAGGAGGGTTTGGGTGTTTGGGTATACTAAAAATGAACGGATTAATCGGAGTCGTTGGATCAGATGATCTGAACGGCTCAGATTGATCAGGGGTAATAGAACGGGGTCAATTCTTGGTGGAACGAGGCCGTTTGGTTTAGGGGGGGGGGGGTTGACCGGTTATGAGACTGGGTCGGATCTTTGGGCCCGATTTTCTTTACCTTTTAGCCATTGTTCAGCTATATTTAACTAGCCACAATCAAACTAAACACACTCTACACAAATTAAAAAAAATGAAATCACACACCTATTAATTAACACACAAACAATCAATGCAAATTACACATTTTAAATTACTCTATGACAAAGGACCAAATGCATATATATATTTTTTTTAATTTTCTTTTCTGACCACTTTGTGGTTAATTAATTCTTAAAAGTATGTAACACGTATTTTTGTATCTTTATTTAATTCAAACAATTAAACATACACATACGAGTGCTAACATCAAATAAAGATCTCACAAAATCCACGAAAAATCAAACTACAACACAAGACTATTTTATTTAGAATTTTGGGGAGTAATTCTCGTATAGGGCAAAAATCACGTGCTCACAGCTGCCCCTCTTTGCGCGGAAACATGAAGAGTTTTCGTGCAAAGATAAGTAAGCGGATACGAGCGATTTTTGCCTGTTTGAGCACTCCGTATGAAGCATTTTTTTGGAAAAGTTTGACCGAACCTTTGTGTCACGACCCCAAAATCCGGTCGTGATGGCGCCCAGCACATTGCTAAGCTAGCCTGACCAATCAATATCAACAACGGAGCTAGAAGCTCTCTTTAACCCATTTAAGCATTTCAAAATATGAAACAATAGTAATACTTATATCAACAACGGGGAGACCAAGTCCCAAAATATACTAACTCCCATAGACCGAAGGGTCAAGAGTCATGAGCCTCTAAAGAACATAAGTGTAATAAAGTTTATAACAACTCAGTGCGGAAAGGAAAGACAACAAAATAAGAAATGACAGCTAGAAGGGGAGTCAGGTCCTGCGGACGCTGCAGCTACCTCGACTATCCCGCACAATGCCTCCAAGTAGCTACCGAATCAAGTCTGCTGAGAGGTACCTGGATCTGCACACAAGGTGCAGGGAGTAAAATGAGTACTGCCAGACTCAGTGGTAATAAACAAGGGTAAGACATCGCAGATAAGAAATCCGCAATAAAGCACTATGTAAAGCTATAATCAGCTACCCTGTCATAGAATCAATATTCACTGTACCTGTTCCAACAAATACCAATAAATAGCATAACAGCTAGCAGATGTAGCTAAATGCAATGCAATGCATGATATGACCGCTACGACGCGTAGCCCGACTCCAATTTTTGGGTACCCGTGCTCACCGTGGGGGTTCAGACTCCGAGGGGCTCCTACAGCCCAAGCACATCTCATAGAGATATTCTCGCGGCGTGCGGTCCGATCCAACATATATCTCGCTGCGGCGGCGTGCAGCCCGATCCACTACTAGTCAGCTAATATGCAGATACAGCCTCGCGAGGCTCAAAAGTAGTTTTTGAAAACTCTTTTTATCATTTTTCAGTTGGAAAACGGTAATATCAAGTTCCAGAGATTGGAATTAGCATAATAACAGAAATAGCTGCGGACTAGTAGTAAACTAGCATGTCTATATGATAAGACAATGACAACGATCCTCGCGGGATCCAATAACTGGCTCACGGCCCACAAGTATGCTCAACCGCCCAAGAAGGGGGTTCAACGGCTCGAGAATAGCCAATAATACAGTATCAACAGGTCGGACTAATATATAGTCTCCAGTTCATGATCGACCCCGCACTCTCAAGAGTGTGCGTGTCTCGCCGCTATACAGCGTCACAAAGTGGTATACCGGGGTTTCGAACCCGCCGGTCATCACCCACATCTATTACTCACCTCAATACGGCGCGACGACTACTCCGCAATGCCCTTGCCACGAGAATCAAGCTCCGCACGTGTAGAATCTGATCAAATACAGTAGAAACACAACAAATTAGGCCAATGGGACAACACCCAATCAATATAACCCAATTTACATCAAAATTCCCAAAGTTGTCAAAACCCGACTTTCGGTACGCTTCTCGAAAAATTACGAAAGTCACATATTCGGAACCCTCATCTCGATACGAGTCTAAGCATATAAAGTTTACCAAATTCGGACTCCATTTGGCCATTCAAAACCTTGATTTTCTAAAGTTCAAGCCTAGGGCTAAATCCTCCATAAATTACCCCAAATTCCTCCATTTTCATGATATAATTACATAATATTACCAATACTAATCATAGTTTAAGTCCATAGTTGATTACCTGATGATTTCCCTTGAGTTTCTCTTCAAAATCGCCCAAATCGCCTCTAAAATCGAGACCCAAATGTGTGAAATGTTTCTGAAAATTTTCTAACTTCTGATACACTTAACTCACAGCGATTTTCGCTTCCGCGGATAAAATTCCGCCCCTGCGGAACCGCTTCTGCGACCTTTTGGTCGCTTCTGCGAACCCAGGCCCTTTTGGCCATTTCCGCACCAGCGATCAAGGGACCGCCCCTGCGCATCCGCTTCTGCGGAAATAAGTCCGCTTCTGCGGAATGATCCGCTTCTGCGACCAAGAGTCCGCTTCAGCGGACTCGCCTCCGCGATCAATCACCCGCTTCAGCGGACCTCCCCATCGCGCCTCAGGACCGCTTCTGCGATCGCCCACTCGCGGACCAGGCTCCGCTTCAGCGGTCTAGCCCGCTTCTGCGCCTTCTTGTCCGCTCCTGCGGACTCGCTCCTGCACTCCCATTTCCGCAGGAGCGAAAACAACAGAAACAGTGCACCAGTTCTGCAATTTTCCACATTTTTCTCCCGTTTAACCATCCGAAAACACCCCGAGGCCCCCGGGACCCCATCCAAACACACCAACACCTTCTAATACCTTATTCAAACTTGCTCGAATCCTCAAAACACGTCTAACAACATCATAACCCATAATTCGTATCGAATTCAAGCCTAAATTCCTTAAAACATTACGATTTACACATTCAATCAAAAACCCGACCAAACGACGTCCGAATGACCTGAAATTTTGCAGGCACATCCAAAATCACCTAACGGGGCTACTGCAACTGTCGGAATTCCATTCCGACCCCCGGATCAAAATCGCACCTACCGTTCGGATTTCGCCAAAATTCAACCTTAGCCAATTCAAGCCTATTTCTACACCAGGCCTCCAAATTTAATTCCGATTGTTCCCCTAAGTCACAAATCACCTCCCGGAACTAACCGAATCATCAGAATCCGATTCCGAGCCCTCTAGCTAAATAGTCAACTCCGGGTTGACTTTCCTTATTCAAGTTTCTTTCACAAAGGTTATATGCCTCATTACCAATCCCAATCACTCCTAACTCACCCGATAGACTCTAACACTGATATAAAATCATAAAACATGTATTTACAACATAACGGGGTGGTAATTCCCGTGATGACGGGCCGGGTCATCACATTCTCCCCCTCTTAAGCAAACGCTCGTCCTCGAACGGGTCAAGAAACATACCTGAAGTCTCAAACAAGTGAGGATATCTGCTCCGCATCTCCCGCTCGATCTCCCAAGTGGCCTCCTCCACGGGTCGACCTCTCCACCGAACCTTAACTGATGCAATCTCCTTAGACCTCAATTTTCTCACCTGACGTCCCAAAATGGCAATAGGCTCCACATCATAGGATAGATCACCATCAAGCTGAATGGTGCTGAAATCTAATACATGAGACGGATCTCCAATGTACTTCCGGAGCATAGACACATGGAATACCGGATGAACGCTGGATAAGCCGGGCGGCAAGGCCAACTCATATGCCACCTCTCCAACTCTCCTAAGTATCTCAAAAGGACCAATGAACCCTGGGACTCAACTTTCCTTTCTTCCCAAACCTCATGACACCCTTCATAGGTGAAACCTTCAACAATACTCCGTCACCAACCATGAAAGACAACTCTCGAACTCTACGGTCCGCATAACTCTTCTGACGAGACTGTGCCGTACGAAGCCTCTCCTGGATCAACTTTGCTCTATCTAGAGCATCCTGGACTAACTCAGTCCCTATCAATCTAACCTCACCAGGCTCAAACCATCCCACGGGGGATCTACACCGCCTGCCATACAATGCCTCATACGGGGCCATCTGAATACTCGACTGATAACCGTTGTTGTAGGCAAACTCAGCAAGTGGTAGGAACTCATCCCACGAACCACCAAAGTCAATCACACAAGCTCGCAACATATCCTCCAAGATCTGAATAGTGCGCTCAGACTGTCCGTCTGTCTGGGGGTGAAATGCTGTACTCAACTCAACCCGTGTACCCATCTCTCGCTGAAATGCTCTCCAAAACTGAGAAGTGAACTGAGTACCCCTGTCGGATATGATAAACACTAGGACTCCATGCAACCTAACAATCTCTCGAATAAAGATCGATGCCAACCGCTCCGATGAGTAGGTAGTACTAACTGGAACGAAGTGAGCTGACTTGGTCAGTCTATCCACAATCACCCATACAGAATCAAACTTCCTCGCCGTCCGAGGGAGTCCAGTAACAAAGTCCATAGTGATCCTCCCCCATTTCCACTCAGGAATAACAATGCGATGAAATACACCGCCGGGCCTCTGATGCTCGTACTTAACCTGCTGACAGTTGAGGCACCGTGCTACATGTCTGACAATGTCCATTTTCAACTTTCTCCACCAATAGTGCTATTTCAAATCTTGATACATCTTCGCGGCTCCCGGATGGATAGAATACCGCGAGCTATGGGCCTCCTCCAGAATCAACTCACGAAGGCCATCAACATTGGGCACACATATCCGGCCCCGCATCCTCAATACGCCGTCACTATCAATGGTGACATCTCTAGCATCATCATGCTGAACTCCGTCCCTAAGGACAGCCAAATGTGGATCATCATACTGGCGCTCACGAATACGATCATATAGAGATGACCGAGATACAACACAAGCCAATACCCGGCTGGGCTCCGAAATATCTAACCTCACTAGCCGATTGGCTAGCACCTGAACATCATAAGCAAATGGCCTCTCCTCAGCTGGAATATATGCCAAGCTCCCCATACTGACCGCCTTCCGGCTCAAAGCATCGGCCACCACATTGGCCTTCCCGGATGATATAATATAGTAATGTCATAATCCTTCAGCAACTCAAGCCATCTCCGCTGTCTCAAATTAAGATCTTTCTGTTTGAACAAGTGCTGGAGACTACGATGGTCGGTATATACCTCACAAGACACGCCGTACAAATAGTGCCTCCAAATCTTCAATGCATGAACAATGGCGGCTAGCTCCAAGTCATGAACAGGATAGTTCTTCTCATGTGGCTTCAACTGCCGAGAAGCATAAGCAATTACCTTACCTTCCCGCATCAACACACAACCTATCCCCACACGGGAAGCATCATAATAAATAGTGTAAGGTCCTGGACCTGTGGGCAAAACTGATATCGGTGTTGTAGTTAGAGCTGTCTTGAGCTTTCGAAAGCTCTCCTCGCACTCATCTAACCACCTGAACTGGGCACCCTTCTGGGTCAACCTGGTCATCAGGGTAGCTAATGGATGAAAATCCCTGAACAAACCGGCGATAATACCCCGCCAAGCCAAGAAAACTCCCGATCTCTGTAGCTGAGGACGGTCTAGGCCAACTCTGCACCGCCTCTATCTTTTTCTGATCAACCTGAATACCATCACGAGACACCACATGTCCTAGAAATGCCACGGACTCGAGCCAAAACTCACATTTGGAGAATTTAGCATATAGCTTCTCCTCCCTCAATCTCTGCAACACAATACTCAAATGCTGAGCATGCTCCTCCTGACTACGGGAGTAGACTAGAATGTCATCAATGAACACAATCACAAATGAATCCAAATAAGGCCCGAACACACTGTTCATCAGATGCATAAATGCTGCTGGGGCGTTGGTCAGCCCAAACGACATCACAAGAAACTCATAATGACCATATCGGGTCCCGAATGCAGTCTTCATAATATCCGAGTCCCTGATCTTCAGCTGATGATAGCCTGAACGAAGATCGATCTTAGAAAACACCCTCGCACCCTGTAACTGATCAAACAAATCATCTATGCGCGGTAGAGGGTACTTGTTCTTCACTATCACTTTGTTCAATTGCCTATAATCAATACACATTCGCATGGAACCATCTTTCTTTTTAACAAATAATACCGGCGCACCCCACGGGGACACACTAGGACGGATGAAACCCTTATCCAGAAGCTCTTGAAGCTGCTCTTTTAGCTCTTTCAACTCAGCTGGTGCCATCCGATAAGGAGGAATGGATATGGGCTGAGTGCCCGGCACCAAGTCAATGCCAAAATCAATATCCCTGTCCGGCGGCATGCCCGGCAGGTCTGAGGGGAATACATCTGGAAAGTCCCTCACAACAGGTACAGAATCAATGCTAGGAGACTCAGCTCCCACATCTCTCACAAAAGCTAAGTACGATAAACACCCTTTTTCAACCATCTTCTCAGCCTTTAAGAACGAAATAACACGGCTAGGGACGAAATCGGTCGAACCCCGCCACTCAATCTGAGAAATACCAGGAATGGCCAACGTAACTGTCTTAGCATGACAGTCCAATATAGCATGGTACGGAGACAACTAGTCCATACCCAATATAACATCAAAGTCCACCATCCCCAACAATAACAAATCTGCCTGGGTCTCCAGACCCCCGATAGATATAACACAGGATCTATAGACATGATCCACAACAATCGTATCACCCACGGGGGTGGATACATGAACAGGTAAATCAAGACTACCACGAGTCGCACCCAAGTGATGTGCAAAATAAGAGGACACGTAAGAATATGTGGACCCCGGATCAAATAGAACAGAGGCATCTCTGTGACAGACAGAAATGATACCTGTAATCACTGCATCGGAGGCAACTGCATCACGCCTGTCAGGAAGTGCATAGAACCGTGCCTGGCCTCCACCAGATCTCTCCTCGCCCCTGGGGCGACCACGAGAAGAATGACCTCCACCTCTACTAGACTGAGATGGTGCTGAAGAGGAGGGCTGATCCCTCTGTTGAGTCCCGCCCCTACGTAGTCGAGGGCACTATCTCCTCGTGTGGCCAAACTCACCACACTCATAACATGCACCCGGTGCCGGAGAAGTAGGTGTTGCACTCGGGCCGGGAGGGCACCAAGCGATGACCGACCCTGGCTGAAACCCCCGTCGACCACGACCATACAGAACCTCCACTCTGCTCCGGGCGGCCCGAATGAGAAGGCCTAGACGAGCGACCTCTGCTCCTGCTGGGAATGCTCTCCGGACGGAGCACCACCGAAACTACTCAGAACCACGCGGCCTCTTGATCTCCTCTCTCTCTCTCTCGGCGATGATCCGCCTCAACGGAGCGTGCCATATCAGCAACTGCTCAAACGATGATGACAGAACTCGCTCGCCGGTCATAAAAATACGGATAGAGTAGTTGAGGCCATCAATGAACCTCCCGATCCTCTCCCTATTAGTGGGGATCATCCATGTGGCATGCCTAGCCAACCGAGTGAATCTAAGCTCATACTGGGTCACAGACATGTCGCCCTGAATCAACCACTCGAACCGGCGACGTAGCTCCTCGCGACGAGACCGAGGTACATATTTCTCTAGAAAGAGAGTAGAGAACTGCTGCCATGTGAGAGGTGCTGCTCTTGCAGGCCTACGCCTCTCAAACTCCTCCCACCAATCAAATGCGGGACCGGTGAACTGAAATGTAGTAAATGAAACTCCGCTGGACTCAAGAATACCAGCCGTACGCAGCATCTTCTGACACTTATCCAAGAAACCCCGGGCATCCTCGCCCTCAACGCCACTGAAATGGGGTGGCTGAAGTCTACCAAATCTCTCAAGACGACGCTGCTCGTCATCGGGCATAACCTGAACCATATGCTCTGGAGCTGGAGCTGGTGCAGCTGGAGGAATAACCGGTGCAACTACCTGAGCGGGGACCGCCTCTGGCGTCTGAAGTCCCTGAACAACCGGGTCAGGTGTGCGAGCTGCAGGGGTCTGCTGACCACCCCCTGACTGAGATGTCGCTACAGTAGCGGTAGCCGAAACTACCCGAGCCAAACCGGAACACACTGATAATATCTGAGCAAGAGTCTCCTGAAGACCAGGAATAGCAATAGATATAGTCCGGCCCTGAACTGGGGCTGCTGGAGCATCAACCACTGGGGGCTGCTCCTGAACTGGTACAACAGGCGGGTCAGCTGGCACTGCCTCAGGCCGCCCTACCTCTAACTCTAGCACGACCGCGCCCACGACCTCTAACAGGTGGCAATGGAGGTCGTCCACGTCGTCCTGATGCTCGCATTCTCGCCATCTGCGAGAGAACAGAATATAGAAGTTCAGTTCTCAGAACAACAAGATCGCACGACAGAGTTCAAGAAAAGTGAAGTTTTCCTAAAGGTTCGCGGCCTCCCGAGGATAAGTACAGGCGTCCCCGTACCGATCCACAAGACTCTACTAACCGGCTCAAGACTCATGAGGCCTAGTAAACCTAGGCTTTGATACCAACTTGTCACGACCCCAAAATCCGGTCGTGATGGCGCCCAGCACATTGCTAAGCCAGCCTGACTAATCAATATCAACAACGGAGCTAGAAGCTCTCTTTAACCCATTTAAGCATTTCAAAATATGAAACAATAGTAATACTTTTATCAACAACAGGGAAACCAAGTCCCAAAATATACTAACTCCCATAGACCGAAGGGTCAAGAGTCATGAGCCTCTACTGAACATGAGTGTATAAAGGTTTACAAGAATACCAAGTGCGGAAAGGAATGTCAATACAAAATCAAAAGACAATAGGAAGGAATATCGGGTCCTGCGGACTCTGCAGCTACCTCGAATATCCAAAAACGTCGCCTCGCACAGCTACTGGATCACTGCTGAGAGGTACCTGGATCTGCACACAAGGTGCAAGGAGTAAAATGAGTACTGCCAGACTCAGTGGTAATAAACAAGGGTAAGACAGCGCAGATAAGAAATCCGCAATAAAGCACTATGTAAAGCTATAATCGGCTACCCTGTCACAGAATTAATATTCACTGTACCTGTACCAACAAATACCAATAAATAGCATAACAGCTAGCAGATGTAGCTAAATGCAATGCAATGCATGATATGACCGCTACGGCGCGTAGCCCGACTCCAAGTTTTGGGTACCCGTGCTCACTGTGGGGGTTCAGACTCCGGAGGGGCTCCTACAGCCCAAGCACATCTCATAGAGATATTCCTGCGGTGTGCAGTCCGATCCAACATATATCTCGCTGCGGCGCGCAGCCCGATCCACTACTAGTCAGCTAATATGCAGATACAACCTCGCAGGCTCAAAAGTAGTTTTTGAAAACTCTTTTATCATTTTTTCAGTTGGAAAACAGTAATATCAAGTTCCAGAGATTGGAATTAGCATAATAACAAAAATAGCTGCGGACTAGTAGTAAACTAGCATGTCTATATGATAAGACAATGACAACGATCCTCGCGGGATCCAATAACTGGCTCACGACCCACAAGTATACTCAACCGCCCAAGAAGGGGGTTCAACGGCTCGAGAATAACCAATAATACAGTATCAATAGGTCAGACTAATATATAGTCTCCAGTTCATGATCGATCCCGCACTCTCAAGAGTGTGCGTGTCTCGCCGCTATACAACGTCACAAATTGGTATACCGGGGTTTCGAACCCGCTGGTCATCACCCACATCTATTACTCACCTCAATACGGCGCGACGACTACTCCGCAATGCCCTTGCCACGAGAATCAAGCTCCGCACGTGTATAATCTGATCAAATACAGTAGAAACACAACAAATTAGGCCAATGGGACAACACCCAATCAATATAACCCAATTTACATCAAAATTCCCAAAGTTGTCAAAACCCGACTTTCGGTACGCTTCTCGAAAAATTATGAAAGTCACATATTCGGAACCCTCATCTCGATACGAGTCTAAGCATATAAATTTTACCAAATTCGGACTCCATTTGGCCATTCAAAACCTTAATTTTCTAAAGTTCAAGCCTAGGGCTAAATCCTCCATAAATTACCCCAAATTCCTCCATTTTCATGATATAATTACATAATATTACCAATACTAATCATAGTTTAAGTCCATAGTTGATTACCTGATGATTTCCCTTGGGTTTCTCTTCAAAATCGCCCAAATCGCCTCTAAAGCCGAGACCCAAATGTGTGAAATGTTTCTGAAATTTTTCTAACTTCTGATACACTTAACTCACAGCGATTTTCGCTTTTGCGGATAAAATTCCGCCCCTGCGGAACCGCTTCTGCGACCTTTTGGTCGCTTCTGCGAACCCAGGCCCTTTTGGCCATTTCCGCACCAGCGATCAAGGGACCGCCCCTGCGCATCCGCTTCTGCGGAAATTAGTCCGCTTCTGCGGAATGATCCGCTTCTGCGACCAAGAGTCCGCTTTAGCGGACTCACCTCCGCGATCAATCACCCGCTTCTGCGGACCTCCCCATCGCACCTCAGGACCGCTTCTGCGATCGCCCACTTGCTTCAGCGAAGCCGCTCCTGCGGACCAGGCTCCGCTTCAGCGGTCTAGCCCACTTCTGTGCCTTCTTGTCTGCTCCTGCGGACTCGCTCCTGCGCTCCCATTTCCGCAGGAGCGAAAACAACAGAAGCAGTGCACCAGTTCTGCAATTTTCCACATTTTTCTCCCGTTTAACCATCCGAAAACACCCCGAGGCCCCCGGAACCCCATCCAAACACACCAACACCTTTTAATACCTTATTCAAACTTGCTCGAATCCTCAAAACACGTCTAACAACATCATAACCCATAATTCGTATCGAATTCAAGCCTAAATTCCTTAAAACATTACGATTTACACATTCAATCAAAAACCCGACCAAACGACGTCCGAATGACCTAAAATTTTGCAGGCACATCCAAAATCACCTAACGGAGCTACTGCAACTGTCGGAATTCCATTCCGACCCCGGATCAAAATCTCACCTACCGTTCGGATTTCGCCAAAATTCAACCTTAGCCAATTCAAGCCTATTTCTACACCGGGCCTCCAAATTCAATTCCGATTGTTCCCCTAAGTCACAAATCACCTCCCGGAACTAATCGAATCATCAGAATCCGATTCCGAGCCCTCTAGCTAAATAGTCAACTCCGGGTTGACTTTCCTTATTCAAGTTTCTTTCACAAAGGCTATATGCCTCATTACCAATCCCAATCACTCCTAACTCACCCGATAGACTCTAACACTGATATAAAATCATAAAACATGTATTTACAACATAACGGGGTGGTAATTCCCGTGATGACGGGCCAGGTTGTCACACTTTGCTTCAAAAGGTCTCCTACATATCCCTGGCTAAAAGGGAATCAGGTCAATGTAGTTCGGGAAGTTTTGGTAGCTGGGACTACCATGACTCCTGTGATCTTGCTGTTACCGCTGTTGCTGCTGTTGCCACTGCTTAACTGATCTCCTTATTACATCGTGCTAAACGAAAAATAAGAAGCTAGACTAAGTTACAGTATTGCAAATTCTTATCTATCTTTTCAACTTGATCTTGTCATGTTCCTTGCCCTCCTGCTGGCTCTGATATTTCTCCACATGCTTCTTCTCTTCTGACGGTTGTTGCTTCGGCCTATCTTGATTGCCGAACTCCGACCATTGGTCCCTTTTTTGTGATCTTCGAACTATTCTCCTTCGAAGTCTGAACCTATCTTTCTGATCCTTGTTGCCTTCCTTTGATTATGAACTTGGATTCATGCTGGGGATTTCCGTTATACTCAACCGCTTTCCTCAACCAAATTCAAAAATAAATCGCCACTCCATTCTTCAGGCGGGCTCCCTGACTTCCACTACAACTTCAAAATAAATCGCCACTCCATTCTTCAGGCGGGCTCCCTGACTTCAGCTACAACTTCAAAATAAATCGCCACTCCATTCTTCAGGCGGGCTCCCTGACTTCAACTACAACTTCAAAATAAATCGCCACTCCATTCTTCAGGCGGGCTCCCTGACTTCAACTACAACTCTTCAAAATAAATTGCCACTCCATTCTTCGGGCGGGCTCCCTGACTTCAACTACAACTTCAAAATAAATCGCCACTCCATTCTTCGGGCGGGCTCCCTGACTTCAACTACAACTTCAAAATAAATCGCCACTCCATTCTTCAGGCGGGCTCCCCGACTTCAACTACAACTTCAAAATAAATCGCCACTCCATTCTTCGGGCGGGCTCCCTAACTTCAACTACAATCTTCAAAATAAATCGCCACTCCATTCTTCAGGCGGGCTCCCCGACTTCAACTACAAATTAAAAATAAATCGCCACCCCATTCTTCGGGCGGGCTCCCCGACTTCAACTACAATCTTCAAAATAAATCGCCACTCCATTCTTCAGGAGGGCTCCCTGACTTTAACCTCAACTTCAAAATAAATCGCCACTCCATTCTTCGGGCGGGCTCCCCGACTTCAACTACAACTTCAAAATAAATCGCCACTCCATTCTTCGGGCGGGCTCCCCGACTTCAACTACAACTTTAAAATAAATCGCCACTCCATTCTTCAGGGCGGGCTCCCTGACTTTAACCTCAACTTCAAAATAAATCGCCACTCCATTCTTCAGGCGGGCTCCCTGACTTCCACTACAACTTCAAAATAAATCGCCACTCCATTCTTCAGGCGGGCTCCCTGACTTCAACTATAACTTCAAAATGAATCGCCACTCCATTCTTCAGGCGGGCTCCCTGACTTCAACTATAACTTCAAAATAAAATCGCCACTCCATTCTTCGGGCGGGCTCCCCGACTTCAACTACAACTTCAAAATAAATCGCCACTCCATTCTTCAGAGGCGGGCTCCCTAAGCTAGCCTAAGTTACAGTATTGCAAATTCTTATCTATCCTTTTTAACTCGATTTTGTCATGTTTCTTGCCATCCTGCTGGCTCTGATGTTTCTTCACATGCTTCTTCTCCTCTGACAATTGCTATCTCGGCCCATCTTGATTGCCGAACTCCGATCATTGGTCCCTTCTTTGCGATCTTCGAACTATTCTCCTTCGAAGTCTGAACCCATCTTTCTGATCCTTGTTGCCTTCCTTTTGATTACGAACTTGGATTCATGCTGGGGATTTCCGTTACACTCAACCGCTTTCCTCAACCAAATTCAAAGATAAATCGCCACTCCATTCTTCAGGCGGGCTCCCTGACTTCAATTACAACTTCAAAAATAAATCGCCAATCCGTTCTTCGGGCGGGCTCCCTGACTTCCACTACAACTTCAAAATAAATCGCCACTCCATTCTTCGGGCGGGCTCCCTGACTTCAAGTACAACTTCAAAATAAATCGCCACTCCATTCTTCAGGCGGGCTCCCTGAATTCAACTTCAACTTCAAAATAAATCGCCACTCTATTCTTCAGGCGGGCTCCCTGACTTCAACTTCAACTTCAAAATAAATCGCAACTCCATTCTTCAGCCGGGCTCCCTGACTTCAACTTCAACTTCAAAATAAATCGCCACTCTATTCTTCAGGCGGGCTCCCTGACTTCAACTACAATCTTTAAAGTTAATCGCCACTCCATTCTTCAGGCGGGCTCCCCGACTTCAACTACAACTTCAAAATAAATCGCCACTCCATTCTTCAGGGCGGGCTCCCCGACTTCAACTATAACTTCAAAATAAATCGCCACTCCATTCTTCAGGCGGGCTCCCTGACTTCAACTTCAACTTCAAAATAAATCACCACTCCATTCTTCAGGCGGGCTCCTTGACTTCAACTACAATCTTCAAAATAAATCGCCACTCCATTCTTCAGAGGCGGGCTCCCTAACTTCATCTACAACTTCAAAATAAATCGCCACTCCATTCTTCAGGCGGGCTCCCTGACTTCAACTTCAACTTCAAAATAAATCGCCAATCCATTCTTCAGGCGGGCTCCCTGACTTCAACTTCAACTTCAAAATAAATCGCCACTCCATTCTTCAGGCGGGCTCCCTGACTTCAACTACAATCTTCAAAATAAATCGCCACTCCATTCTTTAGGCGGGCTCCCTGACTTCAACTAAACTTCAAAATAAATCGCCACTCCATTCTTCAGTCGGGCTCCCTGACTTCAACTACAATCTTCAAAATAAATCGCCACTCCATTCTTCATGCGGGCTCCCTGACTTTAACCTCAACTTCAAAATAAATCGCCACTCCATTCTTCAGGCGGGCTCCCTGACTTCAACTACAATCTTCAAAATAAATCGCCACTCCATTCTTCAGGCGGGCTCCCTGACTTCAACTATAACTTCAAAATAAAATCGCCACTCCATTCTTCGGGCGGGCTCCCCGACTTCAACTACAACTTCAAAATAAATCGCCACTCCATTCTTCAGGCGGGCTCCCTGACTTCAACTACAACTTCAAAACTAAATTGCCACTCCATTCTCCAGGGCGGGCTCCCTAACTTCAACTACAACTTCAAAATTAAATCGCCACTCCATTCTTCAGGCGGGCTCCCCGACTTCAACTACAACTCACTAATTTCATCCCATCCTTATCGCCTTCCTTTGTTTCCTGTACCATTTTCTTCTTCCTGCATCGCCTTTTGGGCCACCCTTTTCTTCTTAATTACCTTGTCTTAGAATTGCTTTCCCACTGGGTCGTGTTACTTTTCCTTTGGCTGCTGGAGATATCTTCAGAACTGTTTACTCACCTGCTGGGGATGATGCTGCTGGGGAAGTATTCTTTGTTTCCTCTTTTTCTATTTCCTTCACCCTTCGTTCTCTCTCGGAGTTGCTAGGGATTGAAATGTCATTAATTGAGGATTACCGTGGCGGGGGACCCCTTTTCCTTTTCCTTCTTCCCAGACCTCCTCCGGGGCTCACGTTTTTGCTTTCTTGAAGAACTTATGGGATATAATACTGCTGGGGGAATCTCGAAGCCATTGTTTCATTTTTCCAACAACCGCTGGGGATGATACCGGGCTCAAAGATCACCTCATCGCATTGTCTGGCCTTTCTCAAAACTATTCTGCTCGGAGCTGGTATTTTCCCGAAATCTTGTGTTGCTTTCTACCCTTATCCACTGGGTCTTTGCTTTCAAGAAAATTTTCGCAACAGGAGAAAATTTTCTGCCCCAGTTTGATAAACTTCTGGTGGCATGCTTTTTCGCCGACGAACCCTCTTTTCCTGCTTTAAATCAAAGAAAAATTGTTAGTTTCAAAACGCAATGAGTGGTCGTGCCACTCTTGTTGGGGCAATTTTCCCTTTCTCTTTCAGCTGCTTGGCCTCCCTCGAACTTTTGGGGACGACATTGACACTTGCTGGGGATGATGCTATTTCCACAGATGGTCTCTCATCTCTCCCTTTTATTCCAACCTTCAGTTTGATCCGACCCTTTTAGTCGATGATCTGTTGTGAGAAATCATCTTCCGGATGTGCAATATGTGTCCCTCGTACTCCATAATTCTTGTGAACCTTCCAATCAACCTGTCGTTCCAACCTTAATATCGGAACGACTTTCGCCTTATTGCCTCGTTCCACGCCTATTCATCTTCATTGTACCGCTTTGGGAGACTTGGTAGTAAGCTTTGAAAAGTCAATTTTTGAAAACAAAAGAAGAGAAAAAATGATAGATAAAGAATGCTGACCGCGAATGACAAAAGAAAGGGAAAACTTTTCTGAACTCAAAACTGGGAAAAACTTATCTGAATATGTAACCGATCCAATGGTTATGCCGCGCCTTTGAGATTAATCTACCCAGTCTATTTATGTCAATCACTTTCTGATGGCCGCGTTTTGCTAGAAGCAAACGAATGTCCCAACCTTGTCTCACGCAGACACCTGGTAACCATCTCGCCTTGTCACCTCATAGTGCCCTTCAAAGGGTTTTCACTAATGAGATTCTCTCATTTCTCTCGACCTCCCGTCGCCTTAGGGTGCCTGTAAAGGTTTTCACCGTAAGACTCTCTCAATTTGTTTCTCTTAGCTTTCTTCGCCTTAAGGTGCCCGCGGGGGTTTTCACCGTTAAGACTCTCTCATTTTGCTTTCTTCTCAGGCTGGGGTATTATCCATGAAACTCCCTCTAAATGGCTATCCATTTTTAGCTTGAGAATCCTGGACTCAGTCGAGGATCGGAGTGTCCTTCTCGGCTTTCATTTGCGTGGCTTGGCATTTCTCAAATACTGATCGAGAGGTCTTTTTGGTCATTAATGCGGTTTTAGTGTACGAGGCTAGAGAAAAGGGATTTAACCTCAACGGGTAGCTCATTACAACTTTCGGAATCCACACTATCTTCAAATGAAACATGACTTCTGCCCCAGTTTTGTTGCTTGGGGAATCTTTGATTTTTATTTTATTATGACCGAGCCGTGTGGCGCCTACCTATCCTTCTTGTGTTTTTTTTTCTTTGTTTCTTTTTTCTATTTTGTTATACATCTTCCTTGAGGATTCCAAAAGAGGGTATATGAAAGAAAAATTAAGGCTCAAAGGGGAAAACAAGGGTTAAAGTGTTTGGGTAGTAGAAAAATTGCCTCTGTCATTTCATTCTCCGAAAAATGCCAAATACACACAAACAAAACCAAACATTGACAAACACATTAAAGAATTACACGTAATATCTCTTGACTGCGTCGGAATTGATAGCCATATCGGTGCACCTTCCTTCAATATCAGTTAGACATAAAGCGCCATTGGATAATACTCTAGTCACAACAAACGGTCCCTGCCAATTTGGAGCGAACTTGCCTTTCGCTTCGGCCTGATGTGGTAGATCTCTCTTCAACACATGTTGTCCCACTTCAAATTTCCCTGGGACGTACCTTCTTGTTATATGCTCTCGCCATTCTCTTTTGATACAATTGGCCGTGACATACTGCTGTCAATCTCTTTTCATCGATCAAGCTCAATTGCTCTAATCGGGTTTTGACCCACTCGTCGTCATCAATCTCGGCTTCAGCGACAATTCGGAGGGATGGGATTTCAACTTCTGCTGGTATTACTGCTTCAGTCCCGTACACCAACAAGTAAGGAGTTGCACCTACCGAAGTCCGGACGGTAGTGCGATAACCTAATAGTGCGAATGGTAACTTTTCATGCCATTACATAGACCCTTCTACCATCTTCCTTAATATCTTCTTTATATTCTTGTTTGCTGCCTCAACCGCACCATTTGCTTTGGGACGATATGGTGTGGAATTTCGATGTGTAATCTTGAACTGTTGGCAGACTTCCTTCATCAATCCGCTGTTAAGATTGGCACCGTTATCTGTGATGATTATCTTTGGAATTCCAAACCTACAGATGATGTGGGAATGTACGAAGTCCACCACAACCTTCTTGGTCACTGATTTGAAGGTTTTGGCCTCCACCCACTTGGTAAAATAATCGATCGTCACCAGAATGAACCTATGACCATTGGAAGCCGCAGGTTCTATAGGTCCAATAACATCCATACCCCATGCAACAAACGGCCATGGTGCTGACATTGTATGCAATTCAGTCGGCGGAGAATGAATCAAATCTCCGTGTATCTGACACTGATGGCATCTTCGCACGAAACTTATACAATCCCGCTCCATAGTGAGCCAATAATATCCTGCTCGAAGGATCTTCTTTGCCAATACGTATCCGCTCATGTGTGGTCCGCAAACTCCCGAGTGTATATCCGTCATAACTGTTGTGGCTCGACTTGCATCTATACATCTCAACAATCCCAAATCTGGGGTCCTTTTGTATAGCACCCCTCCACTAAGGAAAAATCCGTTCGCCAATCGCCTAATAGCTCTCTTTTGATCTCCAGTTGCCTGCTCTGGGTATACTCCTAACCTGAGGTACTCTTTGACATCAAGAAACCATGGCTCACCATCTATCTCTTCTTCTATCATATTACAATAAGCATGTTGATTCCGAACCCGAATATGTAACGGATCGACACGAACCTTGTTCGGGTGATGTAGCATTGACGCTAAAGTAGCTAGAGCATCGGCAACCTCATTATGCATCCTTGGGTTGTGCCTGAATTCTACTGATCGAAAGCGCTTGGTCAGATCATGCAAACACTGACGATACGGGATAAGTTTCAAGTCTCTGGTTTCCCATTCTCCCTGAATGTGATGTACCATAAGGTCCGAGTCCCCCAAGACCAAGACGTCCTGTACATCCATGTCCACCGCTAATCGCAACCCTAAAGTACATGCTTCGTACTCAGCCATATTGTTGGTACAATGAAAACGCAGTTGAGCAGTAATAGGATAATGATGTCCTGTTTCAGAGATGAGCACAACCCCTACTCCGACTCCTTTTGCGTTCGCCGCTCCGTCGAAGAAAAGCTTCCACCCCGGATCCTCGGTTAATTCCAACCCATCAATTTGCAGTACTTCTTCGTCCGGAAAATACGTCCTCAAAGGTTCGTATCCGTCATCGACAGGATTCTCAGCTAAGTGATCGGCTAGGGCTTGAGCTTTCATAGCCGTCCTTTTCACATATATGATGTCGAACTCTGTAAGTAATATTTGCCATTTTGCTAACCTCCCTGTAGGCATAGGTTTCTGGAAAATATACTTCAACGGATCCAAGCGCGAAATGCGGTAAGTGGTGTAAGAAGACAAATAATGTCTCAGCTTTTGGGCTACCCAGGTCAAGGCACAACATGTCTTTTCCAAATAAGTGTACTTAACCTCGTGGACCGTGAATTTCTTACTGAGGTAGTAAATGGCCCGTTCCTTTCTGCCAGTAAGATCGTGCTGCCCCAGCACACAGCCGAACGAATTCTCCAAGACCGTTAGATAGAGAATCGGGGGTCTACCCGGTTCAGGCGGGACTAGTACGGGTGGGTTTGACAGGTACCCTTTGATTTGGTCAAACGCTTCCTGACATTCTGTCGTCCATTCTATCGCAGCGTCTTTCTTCAACAGACGGAATATGGGTTCACAGGTTGCTGTAAGCTGAGCAATAAACCTACTGATGTAATTTAACCTTCCCAACAGACTCATTACCTCTGTTTTATTCTTTGGCGGGGGTAGTTCCTGAATGGACTTGATTTTGGATGGGTCCAACTCAATGCCCCGTCGGCTGACGATGAATCCTAGCAACTTTCCCGATGGAACTCCGAATGCGCATTTGGCCGGATTGAGCTTGATATCATATCTTCGAAGTCTTTGAAAGAACTTCCTGAGGTCGGCAGCGTGGTCTTCTTGACGTCTAGATTTTATGATCACATCATCCACGTACACTTCAATTTCCTTGTGTATCATGTCATGGAATACCGTAGTCATCGCCCTCATGTATGTTGCCCCTGCGTTCTTCAAACCGAACGGCATCACCCGGTAGCAATAAGTCCCCCACGGTGTGATAAAAGCCGTCTTTTCTGCGTCCTCTTCATCCATCAAGATTTGATGATATCCCGCGTAGCAATCCACAAAGGATCCGATTTCACGTCCGGCGCAATTATCAATCAGGATATGGATATTGGGAAGCGGGAAATTATCCTTAGGACTCGCTTTGTTGAGATTGCGGTAGTCCACGCATACTCTGATCTTTTCGTCTTTCTTTGGCACCGGTACTATGTTAGCCAACCATTCAGGGTATCGAATGACTTTCGCCTGCAACTGCTTGGTTACTTCCTCCTTGATCTTTACACTCATCTCCGTCTTGAATTTCCGCAGCCTTTGCTTGACGGGAGGATATGCCGGATCAGTGGGTAATCTATGAACCACTAGATCAGTGCTGAGTCCCGGCATGTCGTCGTACGACCATGCGAAAATATCTTTAAACTCCATGAGTGTTTTGATCAATTCTTCTCTCAGATTGGGTTCAATATGGACACTTATTCTGGTTTCTTTGACGTCATCTGTGTTCCCCAGATTAACAGCCTCAATATCATTTAAATTTGGTTTGGGTTTTTCCTCGAAGTGACTTAATTCTTCACCAATTTCTTCTACGGCTTCATCATCGCCGTATTCCGATTCACTCTCGTCACCTCTTATTTCATGCGTTATTATTTCCAAACCAGATTGACTTTCTAGAATGGGTTGATTAATCTTTAAGCACGCCATATCATTAAGATCAGTTGAAAGAAAGCTGCTCAGAAAAGTTAAAAGAAGGAAAATAAACAAAATTAGACACGAAGGGAGCAAAATTTCATTAATGGGAACAGTACAAGGAAAAACAAGCTTGCAAACTCAAATCAAAATGAACTAAAACAAACGGATTTTACTTCGGGGACAACCCCAACACAAAATTTCGAAAGAAAACAATCCAAAACAAACTACCAAGACTCCTTCCGGACAGGGAGAGGAGTAGCCTTCCAATTATTCAATTTTGCTTTCGATCCCACAAACTGTATCTCGGCATGGCTGGATCCTTCGCCATCCTCTAGCATGCATACATCTGCGAATAGGTCCTCGAATTTTCTTAAGAACTCTTCGTCTGGCCTAACCATAGGACTGGGAATCTTTGTCGTCGGATGTCCTCTTACTCCGGACCTGACAAAAGATTGGGAAAGGCGTGGAACCGGCTTCGGGAGCACCCATGTCTTCTGCTTATTCCTCTTGGCTCGCTGGATGTCCTCTGATGTTGGCTTGAATCCCAAGCCGAAGGTTCCCACATTTTCGACCACAAATAGCGGTTGTATGATTCCTTGCAGAGATGCACCTAAACCTTTGCCGGGTATGAAACCGTTTCTCAACATTTCATGAGCCACCATGACGTCTGCAGTAATTATTCTGTCATTGGGAATGCATTCCCCTTCTGGAACTCGGTTGGCGGATACCACATCGCAGATCCGGTATACCCATGGCCCAACATCCTCTTCTGTCTCAACAAAGGGGACGATGGTGCCTGGTTGTAGATCAGTCTCTCCATGGACTACGATCTCCTGTTGGTCCCACTCAAACTTGACTAGTTGGTGTAGGCTGGATGGAATTGCTTTTGCGGCATGGATCCACGGTCGCCCTATCAGAAGGTTATATGAAACTACCATGTCCAGCACCTGGAATTCCATGGTGAACTCCACTGGTCCGATTGTCAATATTAACACTATGTCCCCGACCGATGCCTTGCCTCCTCCATCAAATCCTCGGACACATATGTTGTTCTTGCGTATCCTGCCGATGTCCACTTTCAACTTGTGTAGTGTAGAGAGAGGACAAATGGTCGCACTGGACACATTGTCGACCAGGACTTTGCTGACCACCAACTCCTCACACTTCACCGTAAGATATAAAGCCCTGTTGTGCTCGGTGCCTTCCTCATGCAACTCGTCATCGGTGAAGGTGATCCGATTCGCTTCGAAGATCCTATTGGTGATCTTCTCCAAATGACTCACCGAGATTTTATCGAGTACGTGGGCCTCATTCAGAACTTTTATCAAAGTTTGCCGATGTTCTTCAGAATGTATTAGCAAGGACAGCAATGAGATTTGTGCAGGAGTCTTCTTTAGCTGTTCTAGGACAGAATAATCATGTATCTTCATCTTTTTCAGGAATTCTTCTGCCTCTTTGTCAGTTACCGGCTTTTTCAGTGTTGCCGGAGTGGTTTTCCTCAATTCCGTAGGGGCAAAAAATCTCCCTGAGCGGGTCAACCCTTGCGCTTCGCAGACTTCCTCTTTAACTTCTTTTCCTTTGTAGGTTGTCATGACCCGATCATAATTCCATGGAATAGCTCTGCTATCAACTATTGGCAACTGTATTGCTGGCTTGATGATGAAAGGATCCACTCGAACACCCGCTACAGTTAAAACGGGTCTGGTTGCTGCCCCTGGTACAACTATTTTTTCTCCCTCTGGCCTCATGGGCGCTTTGTTCACACTTCCCTTTTCTGCTTCCAACTCCTCTTGTACGTCCTTCCTACAAATGAGTGACTCATCAAGGCTTGGCCCCTTTTTCATTCGTACCTCACTAGACTTGATCATCATTACAGTCTGAGAGGTTTTCTCCTTTCCCTCTTCTACCCGTACCAACTCGATCATGTTGGTCTCATGATGAGTTGGAAGTGGATTTTGGTTGATGTTGGGCTCCGCTGGAGTCTGGAGCTCAATTCGGCGAGTGTCGATGAGTTCCTGGATGGCTATTTTCAACCGCCAACACTTTTCTGTGTCGTGCCCCGGACATCCTGAGCAGTATGCACAATTTATTGAATGATCCAGATTCTTTGGAAGAGGGTTTGGTAGCTTAGCCTCGACCGGATATAGCAACCCTACTTGCTTCAAACGGTGGAACAAACTGGTGTAAGACTCTCCCAAGGGAGTAAAAGTCTTTGGCCTTGGCGCCCTGTCGCTCTTGAATGCTTGGTTCGGACGAAAACCCGCGCCCGTGGGACTTCTATACGCTCTTGGGGGTGGATAATTATTTTGCGGGTTTGGTGCATGCCATGGTGCATGGACGGGAGGTGTGGCATATGACTGTGCGTGATGGACAGTAAAATGGTGGATCGGGTGCTGGATAGTAGTGTTGCGGGTGGTTATATGGATTGTGGAAGTAATTTTGGTGGTGAGGTTGTGGCGGGTTATACTGGGGTGCGGGGCCTCTGTTTCTGAACCATGTTCCGGACTCGACTGCCGTGACTTCTTCTTTCCTCTTTTTCCCAAGCACTCCTCCGGCACCACTTGGGATAGCTTGAGTGGTGGCTTTCAATGCTGAATAGCTCATGATCTTGTTGGCTTTCAAGCCTTCCTCGATCATAGGTAGGAGTGCTACAAAAACAGGGGTGACCGGAGGAGGATTTTGTTTGGCTGGGTGGAATTTGGGTGGCATAAGGGTTTTCCCCTCGATAGTATGGATAGAGTGGGGCGCTTGTCGAAGGATCAAGGGGTGGATGTTCTGGAGCTGATGCGAGAGTAGGGAGGTTTGGTGAAGACTGTCCCCTAGCCCAGGCTAGGTGCATCTCTGTTATCTGTTGTTTCAACCGATCTACCTCTTCTTTCATGATCTGTATCTCTGATTTCTCTTCCTCGAGGCTTTTACCGGAACTAGACATGCTTGCTGGAATTGGCCCTTTAGATCTAGTACGGTAATGGTGGCTGGCCAGGATATTATGTCAAACCAATTGCTAAACTTTTCTGGAATGCAACAAACTTGTTAGCTTACCGAGTTTAACAGATATGTTATAGCACGTTGGATGTAATGCGCCTAACCAAATAACCCTTTCTATATGTACTCATCACATGCGTCATTCCAGCTTCTTTTCTTTTCTTTTTCTCTTTTTTTTTTCTTTTTCCCTTTTCAATTATCCTTTTTCTTTTTTTCAATTATCCTTGAAAGCCTTATTGTTATTAACCTTCATGTTCTTTTCCTTTCTTTCTAGTGGTGGTTGAATCTTATGTGGATTGCCTACGTATCACGTCCCCGCGTGAATCAGACCGAGCGTAGTTCTGGTAACAAAATTGTGGCGAAATTCTGGAATTCTTATATCAAAACTCTTACGGTTACAAAACATGTCTTACAATAATCAACAGAATAAGAGAAATGCTTCACTCGAGAATAAAATGCCAGCCAATTTGACTCAAAATTTTGAAAATACATTTTTAATCAAAAGTCTAATGCTCTCAAATTCCTAGGGGCCCGCGAGGCATCATTCGGCCTTGCCGCGGGCCTTGGTGTGTGGTCCATGTGTAGTCCCCTTAACTCTCTCATGATCTGATGAACATAGCCCATAACTAAAGCAAAAAGGGCGGTGCGGGGCATTTGTTCACAAGCTAAGCACTTCATGGTGACATAATGCCCGATTTCTCCAATTCTGTCCTTGATCATGTCCCTTTCTCCGAGTAGCCGTTCTATCTGTTGGTTTTTCGCCCCCAATCTTCGAGCATTGTTGGTGACTTGGTCTAAGAGCCTATCCACTTGTTCTTGCAGTCGGGCCATCAAATCGTGACAACGGTCGAGGTCTGCTCTGGCATCTCGGGCTTGCTTGAAAACCCGCTCCCTGAGGATAACGTTTGCTTCCCTTAGACTAGTGATGATCTCAGTGTAATCTTCTTCCACCCGTTGTAGGTGGAGTGCCTGTTGATGTGCCTCCTTTCTCCAGCTAGCACGGATCCTCATTGTTTGGGTCTTCGACTCTTCCAATTCTCTTTGGACATCGGCAACTTGGTTTTTCAAACCCTTTATCAATTTTTCGTCTGCTCGACTCCTCAACTGTCTGGCAGTATCCCTTTTCATTTGCTGGATTTGAGCTCTCAAAAAGTCATTTTCTTGTGCCAACTTCTTTTTATCTCCTTCGTCGGCGGCAGCTTGCATATCCTTTTCAAATTGGAGATCTTGGACCCGTTGCTCTATCTTGCCAATCCTTGTTCTGTAAACCTCTTCCTTAGCTAACCGGTCCCATTGTTCTTGTGACGCTTCAGCAAATTCCCCGAGGTGAGGTCTTTTGGTTGGTCTTTCCCCCGACGTTTCTCCTTTGTACCAAGTAAGATATCTGGGTACAACCTCTCCTCTAGCTCGATCCTGCACACAAGTGTTTGCCTCTAGATATTGGCATTTGCTCCAGATCTGGCGGACCCTTGCTTCCGGGAATTGACCGTCGGGACCAATTTCAATAACCTGGGTACTCAGGTCTTCGTCTTTGGGTACTATCTGGCACCTCCCAAGCTGTCTCAAAACCCGATGGGGGCGCATAAGGTTGAATGCTCTTAAGTCCCATTAAGAGAAAGTGGGACCTAGCTGCTGGCATGTACACGATTCTGTCTATCTGTAACCAACCCAACGTCCATTGTATTTGACTTGCGCTGAGAGCCCGAAAGTATGCCCTCCATGCCAAGGTTCCTTCAGGCAAGACGGTCCTATCAATCCTTGTATAGAATTCGCTTATGAAAGTTTTCTCAACCAACCCATATCTCAAGAATTGGGTGCGGCGACACAGGTGCTCGATCATCCACATCCGTAGCAGTAAATTACAGCCTTCGAAAAAATCTCCTCTGGCTTTGCAGGCTGTGAGAGCTCGATATATGTCTGATAGTATCATGGGAGCAAGAGTACTTTCGCTTTGGTCAAGCAAAGTACTGACGACTCCGGCTACCTTTATATCAATATTCCCGTCTTTTCTCGGGAATACCACGAGTCCTAAGAAGGCTATCATGAAGGCAATTCGTATGTGCTCCTCCCATTTCTGGCGATTACCCTTGCTGCATAACTTATTCTCTGGCTTGTCAAAACCTCCCACATGACCGTACCTTTGATAGATGAAGCTTAAAGTACAAAACCCTTGTGCTAGATCCGGGTTACGTACCGTTCTGGCTATCTTCAGTGAGTCTAAAAACCGGTGTATGGCGACAACCTTGGGAGCGATTAGATATTGATACCCCAATGGTATATCAGTGTTTCCAATGTATCCGGTCATCTCCTCCAAGGTTGGGGTGAGCTCGAAGTCCGAGAAGTGAAAGACATTGTGCGCGGAGTCCCAATATATGACTAATGCTCTTATGATGTCCCCTCGAGGCTTTATTTCAAGCAGACCTGTGAGACCTTTCAAATATTTCTTAACTCCGTCCTGACCTTCTTCGCCTAGATCATCCCACCATAGTCGTATTTGTACCGGGATTTTAGTCATGAGTGAAAAGGGTTCATTTCGAATCGTGCTCATCCTGCACATTTATTTAAAGAAAAAGATCATTTTGGCTGGCAATGATTGGACTATTTTTTTCAAAATTTTAAATTTTGGTATTTTTGAAAAAGGGCAAGTTGGACCCGACGGGGGTTGCCTACGTATCCCACATCCGGTGAGAATCAAACCCGCGTAGTTCGGTCCGTCAAAACAAACTATTTTTTCTTTTGTTGACCGACAAAGAAAACACATTTTGTTAAGGAAACCGTTTTGTTGGCAAAGTCAACCTTCCGTCGTCTTTTATTAGCAAACTAAATTATTGATTTGTTGGTAAAACACATGTTTGTATTTTCTGAAAAATATCTATTTCCCCATACTGTTTCCTTTTGTTTTTCGTTTTTCTTTAGTATTTAAAAGCCGGTTAGCATGCAAGTTCGAATAAATGCTTAAAACAAACATGGTATAGCAGGATGGTCTTTTCATTTCAGGTTGCTTGTCCTAGACGGACCCAACCCCTGTGTTGAGTCCCCTAAGTCAAATGCAACGTGATGCAAATAAGCGTTTCCTACTAGGGATCCGGTATGCAGTTATGTTATTCTAAGTTCAAAACCTCGGTACATGATCTAAACTGTGTACCCAAGCGGACAACTCGGGCTAAGGAAGGAGCTCCTTTCCGGGAACCAAAAGGCCAGCTGGCTTAGAAACTTTCCGAGCCTCTTTATTATTTCGGGGTATGACACTAACAGAATAAGGAGTCTCAACCAGTGAGCACATCCCCGGGGGTGAGAAGTGAAGGGTTTTCGGCACGGTTTATATACACAGTTCACGTAATATCAAAGCGATAAATATATAGCAGTTTGTATATACAGTCCAGATAGTATCAAAGCGGTAAACATATAGCACATTAACTAAACATATAATAAAATCAGATATAGACAAAAATAGCAATTTAACTGAGCTCGCCAGTCCAAAGATTGGACTTGGCTTTGCTATTTGAGGCCTATTACTAAACACAGTGTCACACCTCCTTTTTCCGCACATAAGGTAATGTACCATTGTTTAATATTACACCCCGAGAAGGGGTATAATAATGATCAGTGAAGGAGTTTTTCCACTTAAAGGACAGTCGGAACGGGATCAATTTATTTAATTTTTCATAGTCGCCACTTGGGAAAATAATGGTGTCCCAAGTCACTGGTTTAATCCCGAACCGAGGAAATTTATGACTCGTAATACAGTCTGCGAAACTAGAAATCTGGATAAGGAATTTTGTTAACCCGGGAGAAGGTGTTAGGCACTCCCGGACTCCGTGGTTTTAGCACGGTCGCTCACCTGCCATATTTGATTTCTTTATATATTTCAATTGTGTGCTTTAATGTTCCGATTTTCAATTTTAAAAAAAGAATTGCAACGTCGTGAAAATGTATTTCGGGCCACACCGTACCAGTACGCCTATGGCCTTTAACACATTCCGACTTCGTTGAGAGTAGGATTCGGGTCACATAAATGCGCACCCGTATTTGTGAATGTAATATTATTATAAGTCGCATCTAGAGTTCCTATGCCTTGATTAACTTTTGGAAAGACCGTGAAATTCGCTAAACGGTTCTTCCGAGTCTATGTTTTTTATAATAATTGACTGAGGGCCCCGTGCCCTTGTTCTCTAACGAGGCTCATCTCACTTTTTATTTAAAGGTCAATCCTAGAATACTACATTTGCTATTTATTTGTTTCTAAAGTATGAGAAGATTCCCGATTTTTAATTTCATTTAGTACGACCATGTTTCATAAATTTAACTCGTGACTAGTGGCACCAATGAACCAACTAAATGGCTTAAACCTTATTGAGGAAGTCATAGGGTCGATTCCTTGAAGTGGAAAATCCTAAGTTCCACAATCAAATCTGCACATTTTTTAAAACTGGGCTATCTACTTTAACTCTGAAGCCCAAATGTTGATCTTGCTATTATTGTTAAACCAAAAGAGGCATCTAAATAAACAATTCCAACTCTCATCACTATATTAGCCTATATTACTTACGTGGACTACAAAGTGTTGGACATCGTCTACTATTAGTTTTAGGAATATTATGAGCTGATTTCCAACTTATTAAAATTTACAGTTGGATCACTAATAATGATTTTTCATATTCATGATGAGATTTTGCGTTTCATCAACAATCCAATTAACTGAATTTAGGTATACATGAGTTTTTGCATTTCAGCATGGTCAAATTGCGGCAATACGTATGGAATGCATTTAATTCTTCTACCAATTCTCTAATTAACAGTTCAATCTATGTCAAATAAATGCAGGCCAAATCTGTACACATGCAGAATGTAGAGACACAATCGAAATCAACTTGTATTTTTACTAACTTCAGTTCTAATTATTCTGTAGGCATATGATTTCACTATATTTGACAGTCAATTCTTAAAACAATACCAATTGAATCACAATAGTCTAATTTTAACTTATAATTAGAAAATAGTTCTTGAGATTTACTACATATAGTCTAATCATTTTTATGTATAAAGGAAACTAAGAAACAGAGATGAGGAGACTGCAGCAGCATAGTTTCGAACAACTTTCAATTTACTTCCATAAGCCTTGAGGTTTACAAAATGTGTACCTGGAGCAAACGAAACAAGAAGTAAAGGAAGGAGTCAGCAACAATGGTGCACAGCAAACAGCAATGCAACAGTACACCAACAGCAAAATCAAATGTGGTTCAAACAGTCGATAGCCCAGGAACCAATTGTAGCAGAACCAAACAGTCACACCAATACCAACAAATAAGGATTTCAAGAAATATATGCAATGATTTTTCAACTTGTAACACCCCAGCAGTGATAACCAAACTCAGATACCCACTTGAACTTGAAATTGAACAAGAGTTCAATGGAACAATATGTTCAACTTTATACTCTCAGGTGTTGAATCTGTTTTCAACTTCTAAGGGCTAAATCTCAACTTAATGTCTCAGCTCTCTATTTCTCAAAATGAATCCCTATTCTGTTCTCTCTCTTTTTTTCTCTCTGTCTGTGTGTCCCCCCAGTGTATGTGTATATCCCCTACTTATAACCAAAACAGACCACTTAAGATGCCTCAAACCACTAGAAAGACCTAGCCCATCATCTTTTCTGCCCAGCCCATCCCCTATCTGTTTTTCCACTCGGATTTGTCTGAGTGTGGGTTTTATTTAACTAAACTGTTGGTCTGCAACATACTAGTGGGGATACCCTGCTGTAGCAGGTTCCACTAGCCCCTTTTATGGGCAAAGTACTTTTAAAATCCAAAAAAAATATGCTAATATTAATTGAATCACTACCAGCTAACCCCATTAATCCCTGACTACAAGCATCTATATCCAGAATGTCCTTAATTACACAATCACTCACAGCTTTCAATCCCAACAATGGTTCGTATGTAATTAGACAGTCCTAATGACATTTCTGTTAACATGCTAACAGTCGATCCTACGACGACTTTTGCTTAATTAACTACGACTTATACAACCGATAACGAATAATCGATATAGCAGTGATTCAAGCAATCTTGTTCAAAGGTGAAAAATACAAAACTAATTATTCGACGATTCTAATCGCAGCGAATACGCATTCGACAACATACACAGTCAAATAAACAACATAGAATCAGAATTGACCAATACAAAAAGGGTCTTTTGAGAAGAGATGAAAACAGAAAATCGCAATAACGGATAGAACACACGAAAATCAACACAAATAAAACAAGTACAAGAATAAAACAAAGAAGAAAAGACAGAAGAAAATACCTCGAACAGTAAAAATGAGGGTCAAGACACTCTTTGGGTCGTTCGGACTTGGACTTGCATTTTTGAGGCTACTGGACCTTAATTGAGATGTTTTCAACAATGAAAACATCCCAATTAAGGTCTATTAGACCTCAATTAAGAAGAAATACGAAATCTAGGGTTCATGGCCGAAATTTGGGGCTTAAACGGTTCGGGCTTGATTCGAACCAAAACAAGGGTGTTTATGGTGCGAGGGAGGTCAGGAGACGACGGGGTGTGAGTTTGGGGTCGATTGGTGTAGGTTGGGTTTGGACTCAAATCTTTGATTGAAGATTCGAGGGGCTCGGGCTTGATTCGAGAAAAGCCATGCTCGGGGTCGGACTAAGGGAGTCACGGAGAGGTTGTGGTGTAAAAATGGTGGTGATTGGCCTGCCGGAACCGCCGTGAGGCGATTTCCGGCGGGCGGAGGAAGGCGGAGGAGGACGGCGTTACATTCGTCTTTGAGAGAGACGGGTGAAGGGCAGTGAGGGCTAGAAGGGTTTGGGTGTTTGGGTATACTAAAAATGAACGGATTAATCGGAGTCGTTGGATCAGATGATCTGAACGGCTCAGATTGATCAGGGGTAATAGAACGGGGTCGTTTCTTGGTGGAACGAGGCCGTTTGGTTTAGTGGGGGGGGGTTGACCGGTTATGAGACTGGGTCGGATCTTTGGGCCCGGTTTTCTTTACCTTTTAGCTATTGTTCAGCTTTATTTAACTAGCCACAATCAAACTAAACACACTCTACACAAATTAAAAAAATGAAATCACACACCTATTAATTAACACACAAACAATCAATGCAAATTACACATTTTAAATTACTCTATGACAAAGGACCAAATGCATATATTATTTTTTTTTAATTTTCTTTTCTGACCACTTTGTGGTTAATTAATTCTTAAAAGTATGTAACACGTATTTTTGTATCTTTATTTAATTCAAACAATTAAACATACACATACGAGTGCTAACATCAAACAAAGATCTCACAAAATCCACGAAAAATCAAACTACAACTCAAGACTATTTTATTTTGAATTTTTGGGAGTAATTCTCGTATAGGGCAAAAATCACGTGCTCACACCGCGTTGCGCTATATTTCCTGCAAAGCTTAAAAATGCTAAAAATAATCGTTAGGAAATAAGATACAATATTCCATAAAAGTAATCTTATAAAAATAATATTTAGACGTCAATTCATAAGTAATGTGAATTTTTGTGCAAGCATAAAAGATATAATTGTATGGTGATATATTTTATGATTGCAACACCATAAGAAAATTTAGCTTATGAAAATAAATGCATTGGACAATGATTTATGAAAGATATATTCTGGCAATGTTTATGCAAGCGGGACCACTCGGGTCAAAATAAATTAAATATTCTTTTGATGAAGGATTAACGTCAACATCCTATTTTAGGGCGGATTGACCCGATATATCCTATTTGAGGGCGGATGGACCCGATATATCTTATTTGAGGGCGGATTGACCCGATATATCCTATTTGAGGGCGGATGGACCCGATATATCCTATTTGAGGGCGGATGGACCCGATATATCCTATTTGAGGGCGGATGGACCCGATATATCCTATTTGAGGGCGGATGGACCCGATATATCCTATTTGAGGGCGGATGGACCCGATATATCCTATTTGAGGGCGGATGGACCCGATATATCCTATTTGAGGGCGGATGGACCCGATATATCCTATTTGAGGGCGGATGGACCCGATATATCCTATTTGAGGGCGGATGGACCCGATATATCCTGTTTGAGGGCGGATGGACCCGATATATCCTATTTGAGGGCGGATAGACCCAATATATCCTATTTGAGGGCGGATAGAACCGATATATCCTGTTTGAGGGTGGACAAGCCTAATATGTAGTGCTTTATTTTTAATTATAAAGATTGATATAATGCAGTGCTAAGAGATTGATATGGTACATAAAACTTGATCTGATGCTAGAGTTATAATAACAATATTCAGGGAGCGATGCAAAAAGCTTGGTGCAGCAGCGAATATCCTTGGTGCGGAGAGCTTGATGCAGGCATTTACAAGGAGCAGTGCCAATAATTTAAAAATTTACATGCTAAAGTTTAATTGTAACGACCGGGCCCGTCGTTACGGGAATTACCACCCCGTTACCTTGAATTTACATATCTTATGCTTTTATATTAGTATTAGAGTATATCGGGTGAGTTAGGAGTGATTTGGATTAAAAATGAAGCAAATAGTATGTTTAAAGAAAGCTTGAATGTGGGAAGTCAACCTAGAGTTGACTATTAAGTTAGAGTGCTTGGAACCGGATTCCGATGATTCGACTAGTTTTGGGGGATCATTTATGACTTAGGAGAGCAATCGGAATTGAATTCGGAGGTCCGGTGTAGTTTTAGGCTTGAATTGGCGAAGGTTGATTTTTGGCGAAAACCGGATGGTAGGTGATATTTTGATCCAGGGGTCGGAATGGAATTCCGACAATTTCTGTAGCTTCGTTATGTGATTTTGGATATGTCCGCAAATTTTCAGGTCATTCGGACATCGTTTGATCGGGTTTTGGATTGAATGTTAGTTTTGAAAGTTTTGAAGAAACTTAGGCTTGAATTCGTGTGTAAATGGTGATTTTGATGTTTAGGATGGTGTTTTTGTGATTGGAACAAGTCCGTATCATGTTTTGGAGTGCGTTGGTGGTTTTAGTTGGGGTCCCGGGGGCCTCGGGATGATTTTGGACCATCAACCGGGCATATGGGACTTGGCAAAATCTGCAGAAAACTGCAGGTTTCTGCCCAGTCATTTTGACCTTCGCATTCGCGTGACATGGGTCGCGTTCGCGAAGGCCAGGTGGGCTAAAGCATTGCGTTCGCGACAAGGGCGTCGCGTTCGCGTAGGTCAGAGGGAGTTAAGCTTCGCGTTCGCATGACTGGGAGTCGCGAACGCGTAGAAGGATAAGGGGAAGCTTCGCGTTCGCGTGGGGGTGTACGCGTTCGCGTTGGTTTGGAAATAGGCGGCTGGGGAAATGAACATCACAGACGCGTGAAGTGACATCGCGTTCGCGATGAAGCAACAGAACTGGGCATCGCGTTCACGCAAGGAGTATCGCGAACGCGTAGGTATAAATGTTCTGGCAGTGAATTTATATCACAGAACAGAGGGCTTACGGGTTTACACCCCCAAAATACAATTTTGAGCCCTAGAGAGAAGAAAACTCGAGGAAATCACCGAGAAATCATCAGGTATTCATCGGAGGTAAGATTCTTGACTCAATAACATCATTTTATGGTAGAATTAACATCAATCTTCATAAAATTGGGTAGAAATCTTGAAGAAATGTGGCCTAGATATTGAAAACGGGATTTTGAGTTTTGGGAGGCCATTTGAACTCCGATTTTGATAAATTTTAAATGCACGGACTCGTGGCGAGATGAGGGTCGCGTTGGTACTAATTTCGGAATTTTACGAGCAGTAGGCCCGGGGTCGGGTTTTACCAACTTAGTGTATTTAAGTGAATTTCATGTAAATTGAAATGGGTTATGATTATTTGACCCGTATTTGATATAATTATTGTGGTTTGACTAGATTCTACACACGAGGGAGCGAATTTCAATGGAAAAGGCATCGCGGGCGAATCTATGACCGGCTAGAGGTGAGTAGTTTGTGTATATGGCAGCCTGAGGGTTCGAAACCCCAGCTTAGCACATTGTGACGCTAGTAGGGCGTGGCTCGCACACCGTGGCAGGTGCGGGATTGATCGTGACTGGGGATTGAGACTTGGCCCATCCCGGAAATGAATAATATGTTGTTAGTGTTGGAAATACACTGTATTTGCTATATTTGTGGGTTGTAAGCCTTGTTTGGGGCCTTGTGCTGACCTGTAGTGTCCTTAGAGGACAATATTTATGTGATAGCTATATTTGCTTAAATCGCTGATCTCAGTCCTGGAAATTGAAATCACACTATTGAAATGCTAAGTCATCGGCTTTTGCAAATTTAATAAAGTTAAAGTATTTTTCATAAATTATGAACTGGAAACTGGAATTAAGAACAATGAACTGTTTTGTGACTTAATTGCTTATTATGGATTGAGCATGGGATCGGGCTGCACGCCGCAGTGGTTGATATATGGATCGGGCTGCACGCCGCAGCAGTATTGCGCTTGGGCTGTAGGAGCCCCTCCGGAGTCTATACACACCCCCAGTGAGCGCCGTCGACGTTAAATGGATCGGGCTACATGCCGTAGCGGTTATGTGCATTGCATTGCATCTTTACTTGTTGAATTACTCTGTGGTAGCTGTATTGTATTGTTGATGCTAGTTCGAAGGAGATTCGAACTGTAGTTTAGCTTCATTATGTGGTATTCTGTGGATTTCTTATTTTCACCTACTTGTATATATTTATTACTCACTAAGTACTTAGTACTCACCCCTACTCCCTGCACCTTTTGTGTGCAGACTCAGGTACTCAAAAGCAGTACCACCCCGTTATGTTGTAAATACATGTTTTATGATTTTATATCAGTGTTAGAGTCTATCGGGTGAGTTAGGAGTGAATTGGATTGGAAATGAGGCATATAGCCTTTGTGAAGGAAACTTGAATAAGGAAAGTCAACCCGGAGTTGACTATTTGGTTAGGGGGCTCGGAATCGGATTTTGATGATTCGGTTAGTTCCGGGAGGTGATTTGTGACTTAGGGGAGCGATCAGAATTGAATTTGGAGGCCCGGTGTAGAAATAGGCTTGAATTGGCTAAGGTTGAATTTTGGCGAAATCCGAACGGTAGGTGAGATTTTGATTCGGGGTCGGAATGGAATCTCGACAATTGCAGTAGCTCCGTTAGGTGATTTTGGATGTGCCTGCAAAATTTCAGGTCATTCGGACGTAGTTTGGTCGGGTTTTTGATTGAATGTGTAATTCGGAAAGTTTTAAGGAATTTAGGCTTGAATTCGATGCGAATTATGGGTTTTGATGTTGTTAGACGTGTTTTGAGGATTGGAGCAAGTTCGAATAAGGTATTAAGATGTGTTGGTATGTTTGGATGAGGTCCCGGGGCCTCGGGGTGTTTTCGGATGGTTAAACGGAAGAAAATCATGGAAATTGCAGGTTGAAGTGTTCTGGTTCTGTCATTTTCGCCCCTGCGGAAATGTGGGCGCGGAGGCGAGTCCGTAGGAGCGGATTGAGGAGCGCAGGAGCGCTTGGAATCACAGAAGCGGAATCCTTTCCGCTGAAGCGGTGTCGCTGGTGCGAGTGGGTGACCGCAGAAGCGGACTTGATGAAAAGGGGGAAGTCCGCAGAAGCGGATTCTTGACCGCCTGGGCGAGTCCGCAGGAGCGGACTCTTGTGCGCAGAAGCGGAAGTTTTCGCAGAAGCGGAGGTTCAATCGCGGAAGCGGACGCGCATAAGCGGTCCTTTTCTCGCAGAAGCGGAATTGGCCGGCTAGGCCTGGAACCGCTGAAGCGACCCTCTGGTCGCGGATACGGACTCGTAGGAGCGGAATTTTATCCGCAGAAGCGAAAATCGCAGTGAGTTAAGTGTATCAGAAGTTAGAAAAATTCATAAACATTTCACACATTTGGGTCTCGGCTTAAGGAGGCTATTTGGGCGATTTTGAAGAGAAACTCAAGGCAAAATCATCATGTAATCAACTATGGACTTAAACTATGATTAGTATTGATAATATTATGCAATTATATCATGAAAATGGAGGAATTTGGGGTGATTCATGGAAGATTTAACCCTAGGCTTGAACTTTAGAAAATCAAGGTTTTGAATGGGCAAATGGAGTCCGAATTTGGTAAAATTGATATGCTTAGACTCGTATCGAGATGAGGGGTTCCGAATATGTGACTTTTGTAATTTTTCGACAAGCGTACCGAAAGTCGGGTTTTGACAACTTTGGGAATTTTGATGTAAATTGAGTTGTATTGATTGGGTGTCATCCCATTGGCCTAATTTGTTGTATTTCTACTGTATTTGATCAGATTCTACGCGTGCGGAGCTTGATTCTCGTGGCAAGGGCATTGTGGAGTAGTCGTCGCGCCGTATTGAGGTGAGTAATAGATGTGGGTGATGACCAGCAGGTTCGAAACCCCGGCATACCTCTTTGTGACGCTGTATAGCGGCGAGACACGTACTCTCTTGTGAGTGCGGGGTCGATTGTGATTGGGGACTATGACTTAGTCCGACTTGTTGATACTGTATTATGATATTAGGCTATTCTCGAGCCGTCGAACCTCCTTCTCGGATGGTTGCATATTATATATTGTGATAATGGCCACTCTTGAGCCGAGGAACCCCCTTCTTGGGCGGTTGAGTATACTTGTGGGCCGTGAGCTAGTTATTGGATCCCGCGAGGATCGTTATCATTGTCTTATCATATTGACATGCTAGTTTACTACTAGTCCGCAGCTATTTCTGTTATCATGTTATTTCCAAATCTCTGGAACTTGATATTACTGTTTTCAACTGAAAAATGATAAAAGATGTTTTCAAAACTACTTTTGAGCCTGCGAGGCTGTATTTGCATATTAGCTGACTGGTAGTGGATCGGGCTGCACGCCGCAGCGGTATATATGTTGGATCGGACTGCACACCGCAGTGATATTGTGCTTGGGCCGTAGGAGCCCCTCCGGAGTCCGAACCCCCACAATGAGCACGGGTACCCAAACTGGATCGGGCTACGCATCGTAGCGGTCATATCATGCATTGCATTGCATTTAGCTACATCTGCTAGCTATTATACTGTTTTGCTGGTACTTGTTGGTATAGGTACAGTTGATATTGATTCTGTGACAGGGTATTAGATTACAACTTTACATAGTGCTTTATTGCAGATTTCTTATCTGCGCTGTCTTACCCTTGTTTATTACCACTGAGTCTGGCAGTACTCATTTTACTCCCCGCACCTTGTGTGCAGATCCAGGTACCTCTCAGCAGTGATCCAGTAGCTGTGCGAGGCGACGTTTGTGGATATTCGAGGTAGCTGCAGAGTCCGCAGGACCCGATATTCCTTCTTACTGTCTTGATGTTGTATTGACTTTTCTTTCCGCACTTGGTATCTTGTAAACCTTTATACACTCATGTTCAGTAGAGGCTCACGACTCTTGACCCTCGGTCTATGGGAGTTGATGTATTATGGGACTTGGTTTCCCGTTTTCGTTATATGTATCGCTGTTGCTTCGTGATTTGACATGCTTAAATGGGCTAAAGAGAGCTTCTAGCTCGTTATTGTTATTGATTGGTCAGGCTGGCTTAGCAATGTGCTGGGCGCCATCACGACCAGTTTTGGGGTCGTGACAAGTTGGTATCAGAGCCTAGGTTTACTAGGCCTCATGAGTCTTGAGCCGGTTAGTAGAGTCTCGTGGATCGGTACGGGGACGCCTGTACTTATCCTCGGGAGGCTGCGAACCTTTAGGAAAACTTCACTTTTCTTGAACTCTGTCGTGCGATCTTGTTGTTCTGAGAACTGAACTTCTATATTCTATTCTCTCGCGGATGGCGAGAACGCGAGCATCAGGACGAGGTGGACGACCTCCATTGCCACCTGTTAGAGGCCGCGGGCGCGGTCGTGCTAGAGGTAGAGGTAGGGCGGCCGAGGCAATGCCGCTGACCCGCCCGTTGTACCGGTTCAAGAGCAGCCCCCACTGGTCGATGCTCCAGCAGCCCCGGCTCAGGCCAGACCGTATCTATTGCTATTCCTGGGTCTTCGGGAGACTCTCGCTCGGATATTATCGGTGTGTTCCGCTTGGCTCGGTAGTCTCGGCCATCGCCATCGCAGCCGACATCTCGCACAGGGGTGGTCGCAGACCCTCGCAGCTCGCACACCCGACCCGGTTGTTCAGGGACTTCGGACGCCAGAGGCGGTCCCCACTCGGGTGGTTGCACCGGTTATTCCTCCGACTGCACCAGCTCCAGCTCCGAGAGCATATGGTTCGGAGTTATGCCCGATGACGAGCAGCCGTCGTCTTGAGAGATTTAGTAGACTTCACCCACCCCATTTCTAGCGGCGCCGAGGGCGAGGATGCCCGGGGTTTCTTGGACAAGTTGTCGAGGATGTTGCGGACGGCCGGTATTCTTAAGTCCATCGGAGTTTCATTTACTACCTTTCAGTTCACCGGTCCCGCATTTAATTGGTGGGAGCAGTTTGAGAGGCGTAGGCCTCGGGAGCGGCACCTCTCACATGGCAGCACTTCTCTACTCTCTTTCTAGAGAAATATGTACCTCGGTCTCGTCGCGAGGAGCCACGTCGCCAGCTTCGAGTGGTTGGTTCGGGGCAACATGTCCGTGACCCAGTATGAGCTTACATTCACACAGCTGGCTAGGCATGCCACACGGATGATCCCTAATGATAGGGAGAGGATCAGGGAGGTTCATCGATGGCCTCAACTACTCTATCCGCATTCTTATGACCAGAGAGAGAGTTTTGTCATCATCGTTTGAGTAGGTTGTTAATATGGCACGCTCCATTGAGGCGGATCGTCGCCGAGAGACAGAGGAGCGGGAGGCCAAAAGGCCTCGTGGTTCAGGCAGTTTCAGGTGGTGCTCCATCTAGAGGGCATTCCCAGCAGAGCACAGGTCGCTCATCTAGACCTTCTCATTCAGGCCGCCCGAGCAGAGCGGAGGTTCTTATGGTCGTGGTCGACACGGGTTTCAGCAGGGTCAATCATCACCTAGTGCCCTTCCGGCCCGTGGTGTAGCACCTACTTCATCGCCCCGTGGTTCTTCTCGCGACGAGGGGTTCCCTTCGGTCCCCTTCTCCAGCACCGTGTGCATGTTACGAGTGTGGTGAGTTTGGCCACATAAGGAGACAGTGCCCTCGACTCTGTAGGGACAGGACTCAACAGAGGGATCAGCCCTCATCTTCAGCACCATCTCAGTCTAGTAGAGGTGGAGGTCAGTCTTCGCGTGGTCGCCCCAGGGGCGAGGAGAGATCTGGTGGAGGCCAGGCATGGTTCTATGCACTTCCTGACAGGCGTGATGCAGTTGCCTCCGATGCAGTGATTACAGGTATCATTTCCGTCTGTCACAGAGATGCCTCTGCTATATTTGATCCAAGGTCCACATATTCTTACGTGTCCTCTTATTTTGCACATCATTTGGGTGCGACTCGTGGTAGTCTTGATTTACCTGTTCATGTATCCACTCCCGTGGGTGATACGATTGTTGTGGATCATGTCTATAGATCCTGTGTTATATCTATTGGGGGTCTGGAGACCCAAGCAGATTTGTTATTGTTGGGTATGGTGGACTTTGATGTTATATTGGGTATGGACTGGTTGTCTCCGTACCATGCTATATTGGACTGTCATGCTAAGACAGTTACGTTGGCCATTCCTGGTATTTCTCGGATCGAGTGGCGGGGTTCGACCGATTTCGTCCCTAGCCGTGTTATTTCATTCTTAAAAGCTCAGAAAATGGTTGAAAAAGGGTGTTTATCGTACTTAGCTTTTGTGAGAGATGTGGGAACTGCGTCTCCTAGCATTGATTTTGTACCTGTTGTGAGGGATTTGCCAGATGTATTCCCCTCAGACCTGCCGGCATGCCGCCGGACAGGGATATTGATTTTGGCATTGACTTGGTGCTGGGCACTCAGCCTATATCCATTCCTCCTTATCGGATGGCACCAGCTGAGTTGAAAGAACTAAAAGAGCAGCTTCAAGAGCTTCTGGATAAGGGTTTCATCCGCCCTAGTGTGTCTCCGTGGGGTGCGCCGTATTATTTGTTAAAAAGAAAGATGGTTCCATGCGAATGTGTATTGATTATCGACAATTGAACAAAGTGACAATGAAGAACAAGTACCCTCTACCGCGCATAGATGATTTGTTTGATCAGTTACAGGGTGCGAGGGTGTTTTCTAAGATCGATCTTCGTTCAGGCTATCATCAGCTGAAGATCAGGGACTCGGATATTATAAAGGCTGCATTTAGGACCCGATATGGTCATTATGAGTTTTTTGTGATGTCGTTTGGGCTGACCAACGCCCCAGCAGCATTTACGCATCTGATGAACAGTGTGTTCAGGCCTTATTTGGATTCATTTGTGATTGTGTTCATTGATGACATTCTAGTCTACTCCCGTAGTCAGGAGGAGCATGCTCAGCATTTGAGTATTGTGTTGCAGAGATTGAGGGAGGAGAAGCTATATGCTAAATTCTCCAAGTGTGAGTTTTGGCTCGAGTCCGTAGCATTTCTGGGACATGTGGTGTCTCGTGATGGTATTCAGGTTGATCAGAAAAAGATAGAGGCGGTGCAGAGTTGGCCTAGATCGACCTCAGCTACAGAGATCAGGAGTTTTCTTGGTTTGGCGGGATATTATCGCCGGTTTGTTCAGGGATTTTCATCCATTGCTTCTTCATTGACTAAATTGACCTAGAAGGGTGCACCATTCGTGTGGTCGGATGAGTGCGAGGAGAGCTTTCAGAAGCTCAAGACAGCTTTGACCACATCTCCAGTGTTAGTATTGCCATCGGCTTCAGGTTCATATACCGTTTATTGTGATGCCTCGAGAGTGGGGATAGGTTGTGTGTTGATGCAGGAAGGTAAGGTAATTGCTTATGCTTCTCGGCAGTTGAAGCCACATGAGAAGAACTATCCTGTTCATGATTTGGAGCTAGCCGCCATTGTTCATGCATTGAAGATTTGGAGACACTATTTGTACGGTGTGTCTTCTGAGGTGTATACCGACCACCGTAGTCTCCAGCACTTGTTCAAACAGAAAGACCTTAATTTGAGACAGCGGAGATGGCTAGAGTTGCTCAAGTATTATGACATTACTATTCTATATCATCTGGGGAAGGCCAATGTGGTGGCCGATGCTTTGAGCCGAAGGGCGGTCAGTATGGGCAGCTTGGCATATATTCTAGCTGGGGAGAGATCATTTGCTTATGATGTTCAGGAGTTAGCCAATCGGCTAGTGAGGTTAGACATTTCAGAGCCCAGCAGGGTGTTGGCTTGTGTTGTCTCTCAGTCATCTCTATATGATCGTATTCGTGAGCGCCAGTATGATGATCCACATTTGGCTGTCCTTAGGGACAGAGTTCAGCATGATGATGCTAGAGATGTCACCATTGATAGTGACGGTGTATTGAGGATGTAGGGCCGGATATGTGTGCCCAATGTTGATGGCCTTCGTGAGTTGATTCTGGAAGAGGCCCATAGCTCGCGGTATTCTATCCATCCAGGAGTTGCGAAGATGTATCAAGATTTGAGACAGCACTATTGGTGGAGAAAGATGAAAATGGACATTGTCAGACACGTAGAACGGTGCCTCACCTGTCAGCAGGTTAAGTACGAGCATCGGAGGCCCGGTGGTGTATTTCAGCGCATTGATATTCCTGAGTGGAAATGGGAGAGGATCACTATGGACTTTGTTACTAGACTCCATCGGACGGCGAGGAAGTTTGATTCTGTATGGGTGATTGTGGATAGAATTACCAAGTCAGCTCACTTCATTCTAGTTAGTACTACCTACTCATCGGAGCGGTTGGCAGCAATCTTTATTTGAGATATTGTTCGGTTGCATGGAGTTCCAGTGTCTATCATATCCGACAGGGGTACTCAGTTCACTTCTCAGTTTTGGAGAGCATTTCAGCGAGAGATGGGTACACGGGTTGAGTTGAGTACGGCATTTCACCCCCAGACTGACGGACAGTCTGAGCGCACTATTCAGATCTTGGAGGATATGTTGCGAGCTTGTGTGATTGATTTTGGTGGTTCATGGGATGAGTTCCTACCACTTGCTGAGTTTGCCTACAACAATAGTTATCAGTCGAGTATTCAGATGGCCCCGTATGAGGCATTGTATGGCACACGGTGTAGATCCCCCGTGGGATGGTTTGAGCCTGGTGAGGATAGATTGATAGGGACTGAGTTAGTCCAGGATGCTCCGGATAGAGCAAAGTTGATCCAGGAGAGGCTTCGTACAGCACAGTCTCGTCGGAAGCGTTATGCGGACCGTAGAGTTCGAGAGTTGTCTTTCATGGTTGGTGATAGAGTATTGTTGAAGGTTTCACCTATGAAGGGTGTCATGAGGTTTGGGAAGAAAGGAAAGTTGAGTCCTAGGTACATTGGTCCTTTTGAGATACTCAGGAGGGTCGGAGAGGTGGCATATGAGTTAGCCTTGCCGCCCAGCTTATCCAGCGTCCATCCAGTATTCCATGTGTCTATGCTCCGGAAGTACATTGGAGATCCGTCTCATGTATTAGACTTCCGTACCATTCAGCTTGATGGTGATCTATCCTATGATGTGGAGCCTATTGCCATTTTGGGACGTCAGGTGAGAAAATTGAGGTCTAAGGAGATTGCATCGGTTAAGGTTCAGTGGAGAGGTCGACCCGTGGAGGAGGCCACTTGGGAGATCGAGCGGGAGATGCGGAGCAGATATCCTCACTTGTTTGAGACTTCAGGTATGTTTCTTGACCCGCTCGAGGACGAGCGTTTGCTTAAGAGGGGAGAATGTGACGACCCGGCCCGTCGTCATGAGAATTACCACCCCGTTATGTTGTAAATACATGTTTTATGATTTTATATCAGTGTCAGAGTCTATCGGGTGAATTAGGAGTGAATTGGATTGGAAATGAGGCATATAGCCTTTGTGAAGGAAACTTGAATAAGGAAAGTCAACCCGGAGTTGACTATTTGGTTAGGGGGCTCGGAATCGGATTCTGATGATTCGGTTAGTTCCGGGAGGTGATTTGTGACTTAGGAGAGCAATCGGAATTGAATTTGGAGGCCCGGTGTAGTAGGCTTGAATTGGCTAAGGTTGAATTTTGGCGAAATCCGAACGGTAGGTGAGATTTTGATCCGGGGTCGGAATGGAATTCCGACAGTTGCAGTAGCTCCGTTAGGTGATTTTGGATGTGCCTGCAAAATTTCAGGTCATTCGGACGTAGTTTGGTCGGGTTTTTGATTGAATGTGTAATTCGGAAAGTTTTAAGGAATTTAGGCTTGAATTCGATGCGAATTATGGGTTTTGATGTTGTTAGACGTGTTTTGAGGATTGGAGCAAGTTCGAATAAGGTATTAAGATGTGTTGGTATGTTTGGATGAGGTCCCGGGGCCTCGGGGTGTTTTCGGATGGTTAAACGGAAGAAAATCATGGAAATTGCAGGTTGAAGTGTTCTGGTTCTGTCATTTTCGCCCCTGCGGAATTGTGGGCGCGGAGGCGAGTCCGCAGGAGCGGACTGAGGAGCGTAGGAGCGCTTGGAATCGCAGAAGCGGAATCCTTTCCGCTGAAGCGGTGTCGCTGGTGCGAGTGGGTGACCGCAGAAGCGGACTTGATGAAAAAGGGGAAAGTCCGCAGAAGCGGATTCTTGACCGCCTGGGCGAGTCCGCAGGAGCGGACTCTGGTGCGCAGAAGCGGGAGTTTTCGCAGAAGCGGGGGTTCAATCGCGGAAGCGGACGCGCGTAGGCGGTCCTTTTCTCGCAGAAGCGGAATTGGCCGGCTAGGCCGGGAATCGATGAAGCGACCCTCCGGTCGCGGATACGGACTCGTAGGAGCGGAATTTTATCCGCAGAAGCGAAAATCGCAGTGAGTTAAGTGTATCAGAAGTTAGAAAATTTCAGAAACATTTCACACATTTGGGTCTCGGCTTTAGAGGCGATTTGGGCGATTTTGAAGAGAAACTCAAGGGAAATCATCATGTAATCAACTATGGACTTAAACTATGATTAGTATTGATAATATTATGCAATTATATCATGAAAATGGAGGAATTTGGGGTGATTCATGGAAGATTTAACCCTAGGCTTGAACTTTAGAAAATCAAGGTTTTGAATGGGCAAATGGAGTCCGAATTTGGTAAAATTGATATGCTTAGACTCGTATTGAGATGTGGGTTCCGAATATGTGACTTTTGTAATTTTTCGACAAGCGTACCGAAAGTCGGGTTTTGACAACTTTGGGAATTTTTATGTAAATTGAGTTGTATTGATTGGGTGTCATCCCATTGGCCTAATTTGTTGTATTTCTACTGTATTTGATCAGATTCTACGCGTGCGGAGCTTGATTCTTGTGGCAAGGGCATTGCGGAGTAGTCGTCGTGCCGTATTGAGGTAAGTAATAGATGTGGGTGATGACCAGCGGGTTCGAAACCCCGGCATACCACTTTGTGACGCTGTATAGCGGCGAGACACGTACTCTCTTGTGAGTGCGGGGTCGATTGTGATTGGGGACTATGACTTAGTCCGACTTGTTGATACTATATTATGATATTAGGCTATTCTTGAGCCGTCGAACCTCCTTCTCGGATGGTTGCATATTATATATTGTGATAATGGCCACTCTTGAGCCGAGGCACCCCCTTCTTGGGCGGTTGAGTATACTTGTGGGCCGTGAGCCAGTTATTGGATACCGCGAGGATCGTTATCATTGTCTTATCATATTGGCATGCTAGTTTACTACTAGTCCGCAGCTATTTCTGTTATCATGTTATTTCCAAATCTCTGGAACTTGATATTTCTGTTTTCAACTGAAAAATGATAAAAGATGTTTTCAAAACTACTTTTGAGCTCGCGAGGCTGTATTTGTATATTAGTTGACTGGTAGTGGATGGGGCTGCGCGCCGCAGCGGTATATATGTTGGATCGGACTACACGCCGCAGTAATATTGTGCTTGGGTTGTAGGAGCCCCTCCGTAGTCTGAACCCCCACAGTGAGCACGGGTACCCAAATTGGATCGGGCTACGCGTCGTAGCGGTCATATCATGCATCGCATTGCATTTTAGCTACATCTGCTAGCTGTTATACTGTTTTGCTGGTACTTGATGGTACAGGAACAGTTGATATTGATTCTGTGACAGGGTATTTGACTACACCTTTACATAGTGCTTTATTGCGGATTTCTTATCTGCGCTGTCTTACCCTTGTTTATTACCACTGATTCTGGCAGTACTCATTTTACTCCCTGCACCTTGTGTGCAGATCCAGGTACCTCTCAGCAGTGATCTAGTAGCTGTGCGAGGCGATGTTGGTGGATATTCGAGGTAGCTGCAGAGTCCGTAGGACCCGATATTCCTTCTTACCGTCTTGATTTTGTATTGACTTTTCTTTCCGCACTTGGTATCTTGTAAACCTTTATACACTCATGTTCAGTAGAGGCTCATGACTCTTGACCCTTGGTCTATGGGAGTTGATGTATTATGGGACTTGGTTTCCCCGTTTTCGTTATTTGTATCGCTATTGCTTCGTGATTTAATATGCTTAAACGGGCTAAAGAGAGCTTCTGGCTCCGTTATTGTTATTGATTGGTCAGGCTGGCTTAGCAATGTGCTGGGCGCCATCACGACCGGATTTGGGGTCGTGACAGCAGTGTCATATCGAGTTGTTGAGGTAGCTGCCTACGTTCGCAGAACCTAGCTTCTCCTCTCCTTTCCAGTTGTTATTTTGTATTTTGTATTCAGACTTGAGTATTTCTATACAATACTCTCTATTCATGTTGGGTTTTGTTAGAGGCTCTAGACTTGTGACTCCGGATCTTTGGGAGTGTCAGTATTTTGTTTTTTATTATTATTATTGGAGTTCTTAAACTCATATATTCTTCTTGGGTTGTCTATTTGGGACCGATATTCATTGTGATAAACATTTTGTTGGTTTGGCTGGCCTAGCTTAATTGTTAGGCGCCATCACGACCGGATTTGGGTCGTGACAAGTTGGTATCACAGCCTAGGTTACTAGGACTCGCGAGTCATGAGCCGGTTTAGTAGGCTTTCGCGGATCGGTACGTAGACATCTGTATCTATCCTCGGAGGGCTATAGAAACTTTAGGAAAAACCTCATTTTCTTGGATTCATATCGTGCGACTTGTGTTATCATGAAATTAAATTTTTCCATATTCTATTCTCTCGCAGATGGTGAGAACACGTGCTAGCGGACGTGGCGGACGACCACCATTGGCACCCAGAGGCCGTGGTCGTGGTAGAGGTAGGGCAGCAGTACCAGCACCTGCTGACCCACCAGCTGACCAGACTCGGGGTCAGATTCCTGCACCAGTGGCCCAGGCTCAAGACCAGATTCCAGCGGCAGATGCTCCGGCAACTCAGGTTCAGGCACCGGCCGTGCCCATTGTGATACCGGGTCTTCAGGAGACCTTGGCCCAGATCTTATCAGTATGCACAGGCTTGGCTCAAGTCGTTGCAGCCTCTACTGCAGCGTCTTCTTTACAGGCAGGGGGAGGGAATCAGACCCCCGTGGCTCGCACACCCGAGCCGGTGGTACAGGGTATTCCGTCACCTGGGGCAGCTCCCGTTCAGCCAGTTGCGCCCTTTGCACCAGCTCATGCTCATGTGGTTCCAGTTATGCCCGACGATGAGCAGCGTCGTTTGGAGAGGTTTGAGACGCCCAAGGTTTTCTTGACAGATGTCAGCGCATGCTTCGCACCGCGGGTATTCTAGAGTCCAGCGGTGTTTCATTCACCACCTTTTAGTTCACAGGTGCAACATTTCAGTGGTGGGACGATTTCGAGAGGCGTAGGCCCGCTGGGGCAGTGCCCCTCACTTGGCAGCAGTTCTTCACGGTATTTTTGGAGAAGTACGTGCCTCGGTCTCAGAGAGAGGAGCTGCGACGTCAGTTTGAGTGGTTGAAGCAGGGAGAAATGACGGTTAATCAGTACGAGATGCGATTCACACAGCTGGCCCGTCATGCCGTGTGGATGGTTCCTATGGACAGAGAGAGGATTCGGAGACTTATTGATGGCCTTATTTATCCCATCCGTATATTGATGACCAGGGAGAGAGTTTCGGCAGTTACCTTTGAGGAGGTGGTTGATGCTGCCCGTCACATTGAGACAGATCACCGCAGAGAGCGAGAGGAGAGAGAGGCTAAGAGGCCTCGTGGTTCTGGCAGCTACAGTGGTGCTCCGTCTAGGGGCCAATTTCAGCATAGCAGAGGTCGCTCTTTCAGGTCTCATCAGTCTGGACGTACAGAGTCCAGTGGGGTTTCATCTGATCGTGGTCGTCAAGGCCAGCAGGGTTATCAGGGTCGGCAGAGCCGTCAGCAGAGTCAGCCTGCACTGAGTGCTCTTCCAGCTCAGAGCTCTGCTCCTGTTTCCTCAGCACAGGATTCATCGGTAGCGAGGGTCCTCAGCAGCCCCTTCTTCCATCTTCAGGCCGTTGTTTTGAGTGCGGTGACTTGGGCCATATCAGGAGAGAGTGTCCTCAGTGGCTCCGTAAGCGGTCTCAGCAGAGGGATCAACCCTCGTCTTCTACTCCTGTTTCTTCAGCGCCAGCACAGTCGGCTAGGACTGGTGGCCAGGTATCCAGAGGTTGCCCTAGGGGCGAGGATCGTACTGGTGGAGGCCAGGCTCGTTTCTATGCTCTTCCGGATAGGAAGGATGCTAGTGCTTCAGATGCGGTCATTTCAGGTATTATCTCAGTCTGCCACAGGGATGCTTCTGTCTTATTTGATCCCGGATCCACCTATTCTTATGTCTCTACTTATTTTGCACATCATTTGGGTATGACCCGTGGTATTCTTGCTTTGCCCCTACATGTGTCTACCCCAGTGGGGGATACTGTTGTTGTAGATCAGGTATATCGATCCTATCTTATTACTATTGGGGGTCTGGAGACCCGAGTTGATCTATTACTACTAGACATGGTAGATTTTAATGTAATTCTAGGCATGGATTGGCTATCTCCTTACCATGCGATTCTGGACTGTCATGCCAAGACAGTCACATTAGCTATTCCAGGTAATCCGAGGATCGAGTGGCGTGGCTTGACTGATTATGTGTCCGACAGGGTGATTTCTTATATAAAGGCCCAACGGATGATTGGCAAGGGTTGTTTATCTTATTTGGCCTTCATTAGAAATGTTGAGGCCGAGACACCCAGTCTTGATTCGGTCCCCATTGTGAGGGAGTTTCCGGATGTATTTCCAGTAGACCTGCCGGGCATGCCACCCGATAGAGATATTGATTTTGGTATTGACTTGGTGCCGGGCACTCAGCCCATTTCTATTCCTCCCTATCGCATGGCACCAGCAGAGTTACAAGAATTGAAAGAACAGCTTCAGGAACTCTTAGATAAGGGTTCCATTCGTCCGAGTGTGTTACCTTCGGGTGCACCGGTGTTGTTCGTGAAGAAGAAAGATGGCACAATGAGAATGTGCATTGATTACAGGCAGCTGAACAAGGTAACAGTGAAGAATAAATACCCATTGCCTCGTATTGAGGACCTATTTGATCAGCTCTAGGGAGCTAGTGTATTTTCTAAGATTGATCTTCGATCGGGCTATCATCAGTTGAAGATCAGGGAGTCAGATATTATGAAGATAGCGTTCAGGACGCGATATGGGCACTACGAGTTCATGGTGATGTCTTTCGGGTTGACTAATGCCCAGTTGCATTCATGCACTTGATGAATAACGTATTTCGGCCGTACCTTGATTCTTTTGTGATTGTGTTTATTGATGATATTCTAGTGTATTCACGCAGCCAGGAGGAGCATGCACAACACTTGAGGGTGGTATTGCAGAGTTTGAGAAAAGAGAAGGTTTATGCAAAATTCACTAAGTGTGAGTTCTGGCTTGATAGTGTGGGTTTTCTGGGACATGTAGTGTCCAGTGATGGTATTCGGGTTGATCCACAGAAGGTTGAGGCAGTGCAGAATTGGCCCAGACCTTCCTCAGCTATCGAGATTCGGAGTTTTCTCGGCTTGGCAAGCTATTATCGCCGGTTTGTTCGGGGTTTCTCATCTATTGCTTCACCGTTGACTAAGTTGACACAGAAGAATGCTCCATTTGTGTGGTATGATGAATATGAGGAGAGTTTCCAGAAGCTCAAGGAGGATTTGACCATAGCTCCAGTACTTGTGTTGCCATCAGCCTCAGGGTCATATACGGTGTATTGTGATGCTTCTAGAGTTGGGCTCGGTTGTGTGTTGATGCAGGAGGGTAGAGTTATTGCATATGCTTCTCGTCAGCTAAAGCCCCACGAGAAGAACTACCCTATTCATGATTTGGAGTTAGCTGATATTGTTCATGCCTTGAAGTTTGGAGGCACTACCTATATGGTGTATCTTGTGATGTATATACCGACCACCGCAGCCTTCAGCATTTGTTTAAGCAGAAAGATCTAAATTTGAGGCAGCGAAGATGGCTTGAATTGCTTAAAGACTATGATATTACTATCTTGTACCATCCCGGGAAAGCCAATGTAGTGGCTAATGCATTGAGCCGGAAGGCTATTAGTATGGGCAGTTTGGCGTATATTCCAGTTGGGAAGAGACCCCTAGCAGTTGATGTTCGAGCGTTAGCTAATCAGATGGTAAGGCTGGATATTTCTGAGCCCAGCCGGGTGATGGCTTGTGTAGTAGCTCGTTCTTCTTTATATGATCGTATTCGAGAGCGCCAGTATGATGATCCACACTTACTTGTCCTTAAGGACAGAGTTCAGCATGATGATGCCAGAGATGTCACTATTGATAGTGAAGGTGTATTGCGGATGCATGGCCGGATATGCGTGCCCAATGTTAATGGCCTTCGTGAATTGATATTGGAGGAGGCCCACAGCTTGCGGTATTCTATTCATCCAGGAGCCGCGAAGATGTATCAGGATTTGAAGCAGCATTACTGGTTGAGAAAGATGAAGAAAGATATTGTGAGCCATGTGGCTCGGTGTCTAAACCGTCAGCAGGTCAAGTATGAGCATCAGAGACCTGGTGGTGTATTCCAGCGTATTGATATTCCCGAGTGGAAGTGGGAAAGGATTACTATGGACTTTGTTTAGTGGACTCCCTCGGACAGCGAGGAAGTTTGATTTAGTTTGGGTGGTGGTGGATAGGTTGACCAAGTCAGCTCACTTCATCCCGGTGTGTACTACTTATTCCTCAGAGCGGTTGGGAGAGATATTCATCCGTGAGATAGTGAGATTGCATGGAGTTCCCATTTCTACTATATCAGACAGAGGTACCCAGTTCACTTATCAGTTCTGGAGGACTTTTCGGCGAGAGTTGGGTTCACAGGTAGAGTTGTGCACGACGTTTCATCCACAGACGGATGGGCAGTCCGAGCGTACTATTCGGATATTGGAGGACATGTTGCGTGCTTGTGTCATTGATTTTGGTGGTTCATGGGCTGATTACTTGCCTCTTGCGGAGTTTTCTTATAATAATAGCTATCAGTCCAGCATTCGGATGGCACCGTACGAAGCTTTATATGGGAGGCGGTGTAGGTCTCCAGTTGGTTGGTTCGAGCCCGGCGAGGCTAGATTGTTAGGGACAGAGTTAGTCCAAGATGCCTTAGACAAGGTGAAGGTGATTCAGAGGAGAGACTTCGCACAGCTCAGTCGCGTCAGAAAAGTTATGCGGACCGGAAGGTCCGAGATGTGTCCTATTCAGTAGGTGAGAAGGTGTTGCTGAAGGTTTCGCCTATGAAGGTTGTTATGAAGTTTGGGAAGAAAGGGAAGTTGAGCCCAAGGTTTATTGGACCTTTTGAGGTGCTTAGGAAAGTTGGGGAGGTGGCCTATATGCTTGCTTTGCCACCCGCTTGTCGGGAGTTCGCCCGATGTTGCATGTATCTATGCTATGGAAGTATGTTGGAGACTCGTCACATGTGTTAGACTTCAGCACGAGGCGCCATCACAGCCGTGTTTTGGGGTCGTGACACCATATTGGGTTGACAGGTGCGTAAGTTGAGATCCAAAGACATAGCCTCGGTGAAAGTGCAGTGGAGAGGTCGTCCCGTGAAGGAAGCAACTTGGGAGACCAAGAAGGAGATGCGGAGCAGATATCCTCACTTGTTTGATGCTCCAGGTATGTTTCTTAACCCTCTCATGGACGAGCGTTTGTTTAAGTTGGGGAGAATGTAACGACCCGGCCCGTCGTTACGGGAATTACCACCCCGTTACCTTGCATTGGCATATCTTATGCTTTTATATCAATATTAGAGTATATCGGGTGAGTTAGGAGTGATTTGGATTGAAAATGAAGCAAATAGTATGTTTGAAGAAAGCTTGAATGTGGGAAGTCAACCTAGAGTTGACTATTGAGTTAGAGTGCTCGGAACCGGATTCCGATGATTCGACTAGTTTCGGGGGATCATTTATGACTTAGGAGAGCAATCGGAATTGAATTCGGAGGTCCGGTGTAGTTTTAGGCTTGAATTGGCGAAGGTTGATTTTTGGCGAAAACCGGATGGTAGGTGATATTTTTATCCGGGGGTCGGAATGGAATTCCGACAATTTCTGTAGCTTCGTTATGTGATTTTGGATATGTCTGCAAATTTTCAGGTCATTCGGACATCGTATGATCGGGTTTTGGATTGAATGTTAGTTTTGAAAGTTTTGAAGAAACTTAGGCTTGAATTCGTGTGTAAATGGTGATTTTGATGTTTAGGATGGTGTTTTTGTGATTGGAACAAGTCCGTATCATGTTTTGGAGTGCGTTGGTGGTTTTCGTTGGGGTCCCGGGGGCCTCGGGATGATTTCGGACCATCAACCGGGCATATGGGACTTGGCAAAATCTGCAGAAAACTGCAGGTTTCTGCCCAGTCATTTAGACCTTCGCGTTCGCGTGACATGGGTCGCGTTCGCGAAGGCCAGGTGGGCTAAAGCATCGCGTTCGTGACAAGGGCGTCGCGTTCGCGTAGGTCAGAGGGAGTTAAGCTTCGCGTTCGCGTGACTGGGAGTTGCGAATGCGTAGAAGGAAAAAGGGGAGCTTCGCGTTCGCGTGGGGGTGTACGCGTTCGCGTTGGAGTGAAAATAGGAGGCCGGGGAAATGAACATCGCGGACGCGTGAAGTGACGTCGCGTTCGCGATGAAGCAACAGAACTGGGCATCGCGTTCACTCAAGGAGCATCGCGAACGCGTAGGTATAAATGTTCTGGCAGTGAATTTATATCACAGAATAGAGGGCTTACGGGTTTACACCCCAAAATACAATTTTGAGCCCTAAAGAGAAGAAAACTCGAGGAAATCACCGAGAAATCATCGGGTATTCATCGGAGGTAATATTCTTGACTCAAAAACATCATTTTATGGTAGAATTAACATCAATCTTCATGAAATTGGGTAGAAATCTTGAAGAAATATGGCCTAGATATTGAAAACGGGATTTTGAGTTTTGGGGCCATTTGAACTCCGATTTTGATAAATTTTATATGCACGGACTCGTAGCGAGATTAGGGTCGCATTGGTACTAATTTCGGAATTTTCCGTGCAGTGGGCCCGGGATTGGGTTTTACCAACTTAGTGTATTTATGCGAATTTCATGTAAATTGAAATGGGTTATGGTTCTTTGACCCGTATTTGATATAATTATTGTGGTTTGACTAGATTCTACGCACGAGGGAGCGAATTTCAAAGGAAAAGGCATCGCGGGCGAATCTACGACCGGCTAGAGGTGAGTAGTTTGTGTATATGGTAGCCTGAGGGTTCGAAACCCCGGCTTAGCACATTGTGACGCTAGTAGGGCGTGGCTCGCACACCGTGGCAGGTGCGGGATTGATTGTGACTGGGGATTGAGACTTGGTCTATCCCGGAAATGAATAATATGTTATTAGTGTTGGAAATACACTATATTTGATATATTTGTGGGCTGTAAGCCTTGTTTGGGGCCTTGTGCCGACCTGTAGTGTCCTTAGAGGAAAATATTTATGTGATAGCTATATTTGCTTAAATCACTAATCTGAGTCATGGAAATTGAAATCACACTATTGAAATGTTAAGTCACCGGCTTTTGCAAATTTAATAAAGTTAAAGTATTTTTCATAAATTATGAACTGGAAACTGGAATTAAGAAAAATGAACTGTTTTGTGACTTAATTGCTTATTGTGGATTGAGTATGGATCGGGCTGCACGCCGTAGTGTTTGATATGAGGATCGGGCTGCACACCGCAGCAGTATTGCGCTTGGGCTGTAGGAGCCCCTCCGGAGTCTGTACACACCCCTAGTGAGCACCGTCGACGTTAAATGGATCGGCTACACGCCGTAGCGGTTATGTGCATTGCATTGCATCTTTATTTGTTGAATTATTCTTTGGTAGCTGTATTTGTACTGTTGATGTTAGTTCGTAGGAGATTCGGACTGTAGTTTAGCTTCATTATGTGGTATTCCGTGGATCTCTTATTTTCAGCTACTTGTATATATTTATTACTCACTCTGAGTACTTAGTACTCACCCCTACTCCTCGCACCTTTGTGTGCAGATTCAGGTACACAGGAGGATTAGACAAACACTCCAGCCTATATCAGAGTTTATTCAAGTTGCTGAGGTAGCTGCCTACGTTCGCAGAACCTAGCTTCTCCTCTCCTTTCCAGTTGTTATTTGTATTTTGTATTCAGACTTGAGTATTTCTATACAGTACTCTCTATTCCTGTTGGGTTTTGTTAGAGGCTCTAGACTTGTGACTCCGGATCTTTGGGAGTGTCAGTATTTTGTTCATTATTATTATTATTGGAGTTCTTAAACTCATATATTCTTCTTGGGTTGTCCATTTGGGACTGGTATTCGATGTAATCAGAAATTGTTGGTCTGGCTGGCCTAGCTTGATTGTTGGGCGCCATCACGACCGGATTTGGGTCGTGACATTAATATTAGTAAATTTTGCACTCTAAGAAAACTATGAGATTTAAAATATAATTTGCGATAGCTCGGCTTGATCGCTATGTTGTACTATATTTCCTGTAGGACAAATTCATCAGTATAGTAGATATTGAAATGCGATATGCTGTAAAATAATCTTATGAAAATGACACATTTTGGACGTTTACTTATACAATACGGCCTAGTCGAGCCAAAATGATTTGATAAAAATGTAGCTTTATCCCAATAATAATTTTCAACAATAACATGCAGTTTATAAATATGCTTTGCAATGATTTATGATAATAGTGCATTTCTAAAATAACACTAAAAGCATGACCGTCAAGATCAAAATAAATTAATAAAAAACATGTGAATATGTGCTAAAGTGTCCTGTTGTTCAGGCGGACAACCTATATATCATAAAGCGTGCTAAAAAATCCAAGTAAAGGCGGATAAACATAAATTTTAATGCATAAATACCCTGTTGAAGGCGGACAAGCCTAAATATTTAATACATAAATGTCCTATTAAAGGAGAACAAGCCTAAATATTATAGAATCAAGTGTGCTGAAAATTCAATTAAATGCGGATAAGCCTGAATGCATAAATGTCCTATTAAAGGCGGACAAGCCTAAATATCATATTAAAGGCAAGCGTGCTTAAAACTCAAATTAAGGCGGATAAACATAAATATTAATGCATAAATGTCCTATTATTATGCGGACGACCTCATGTCCAATTAATTAGGTGGACTACCTCATGTCCTATTATCAGAGCGACAATCTTATGTCCTATTAATCAGGCGGACGACCTCTTGTCCTATTAATTAGGAGGACTACCTTATGTCCTATTATCAGGCGGACTACCTCATGTCCTATTATCAGGCGGACTACCTCATGTCCTATTATCAGGCAGATATTATCAGGCGGACTACCTTATGTCCTATTATCAGGCGGACTTCCTTATGTCCTATTACCAGGCGGACTACCTTATGTCCTATTATCAGGCGGACTACCTCATGTCCTATTATCAAGCGGACTACCTCATGTCCTATTATCAGGCGGACTACCTTATGTCCTATTATCAGGCGGACTACCATATGTCCTATTATCAGGCGGACTTCCTTATGTCCTATTATCAGACGGACTACCTTATGTCCTATTATCCGGCGGACTACCTTATGTCCTATTATCAGGCGGACTACCTTATGTCCTATTATCAGGCGGACTACCTTATGTCCTATTATCAGGCGGACTACCTTATGTCCTATTATCAGGCGAACTACCTTATGTCCTATTATCAGGCGGACTACCTTATGTCCTATTATCAGGCGGACTACCTTATGTCCTATTAATTAGGTTGACTAACCCTAGATGAATTGCGCTCGATTTACCATTTATCACATTGGTGCGATGCAGAAGCTTGATGCGATGCTTGATTTGTAGTTGTATAATGCTGTGCGAAGATCTTGGCATGGTTACTTCGAAGTAACATATATTGATGGTGCAATGCGGAGAGCTTGGTGCAATGATTTTGTAATAGAAAATGGTGCGATGCAGAGAGCTTGATGAAATTCCTTTGTCATAGTTATTATTCCTAGTGCAATACTAACAATCGTTGGATCTTCATGCTGAAGCTTTGCTATTAATAAATCCCTGCACTCAAAGAAAAATTGTAAGTTTCAAAGTTTGGTTTGCGCTTGCTTGGCGTTATCCTTTGCTTTGCATGAACTTTGCGGCTTTTGACTTGTTGCTGAGCTTTGCGATAGCGTGTAATGTTCGAGAATAAATAAAATATGCCCCTGCATTACTCATAGAAAATTTGTTAGTATAAAATAAAGCGGTTGCCTTGCATTGAACGTCAAAGTTTGACTTTGAATCTGCAACTTGTTGCCATGGCATTCTGTAAATTTGTTGTTGCTCTTGTAACAACTATGTAGCTCGAAATTTCATTTTCTGCTTTGCCGATTGATGAGCATCCTTCTGCAAAATCTGCCCCGGTTTTGGATTTTTTGGGGTAAATAGAATTTTTATTATGATGAGACCGAACCCATAGGGCTGCCTACGTATCCCCTCTTAAATGGGAATCAGGTCTGAACGTAGTTCATTTATAAAAGTAAGGCATGATTACAAAATAAAGCAACCCCTAGAGTGATACCAGCAAAATGCCAACAAGGTAGGGAAAACTAGTCTTGCCCTTCATTCAAACGACGTTTCTTCTTTGGACGCCCAAACACGCTTGGTGTATTGCTTGTGCTGCAGCTAATTGCATTTGAGGTATTTGTTCCAACTGGTACGTGCACTCGCAGTTTGTTAGAATCGATTAAATTCTGAATGTTATGTTTTAATTCTAGGCATTCTTCTATATCATGACCTTGAGCGTTTGAATGATAATCACAATACTTGGAAGGATCAAATAATGGATGGGAAGGGTTAAATATCCTTCCTTTTCTTGGTTGCATAATTCCTGAGGCATTCAGTCTTGCGAATACGCAAGAGACTGATTCAGTCAAAGGTGTGAAGTTGCGTGGCTTCGTTTTCTTTAATTGACGAGAAGCGGCTTGTGCATGATGATGTTGATGTTGAATGCTTTGTTGGCGGGGAGGATGGAGATGCATATTGATGGCATTAGAGATTGCATGATTTTGCAAGGGCTGGTGATCATGATGGCATTGCGGTTGATGCATAGTCATGGCAACTGAGGCATTTTCTTTCTCTTTACCTTTCAACTTTTCTGGCATCTCTGGTTGTAAAGCATGATTGATGGTCTGCATGTTAATCTTTCCTTCTTTGATGCCTCTTTCTAGGAAGTCTCCGACTCTAATCAAGTCTGAGAAATAACGCACGTTCGCAGTAGCCAACTTTTCATAATATATGCCATTTTGAATGTCAATGAAGATTGAGATCAACTCTTTCTCGGATAGCGGGGGGTGCACCTTTGAAGCTTCAACTCTCCACCGGATTGCATAATCCTGAAAATATTTATGTGGCATTTTCTCTATTTTGTACAGGCTATGCATGTCTGGATCGACTCCAAGGTTGAACTCATATTGCTTTACAAAATCGTGAGCCATATCATCCCACGTGCGCCATTTGCTAAAATCTTGTTTTGTGTACCAAACAAGTGCATGTCCTGATAAACTTTGGATAAATAACTTCATTCGAATGGCCTCATTGTGCCCGATACCAAGTAATCTGCTGCAGTAGTCCTTTAAATGAGCAATGGGATTTCCCTTCCATTGAAAGTATTAAGCTTTGGCACCTGGTATCCTGGTGGGAGTTCTACATCCGGCTGCAGGCATAAGTCTTCATATCTAAGACTTTGATAATTTCTTGATTGTAATTCTTCTCCAATGGCTTTCTTCAAATCAAGGAGTTCTTTTTCCAAATTTTCACGGCAAATGTGTTATGATGATTTTTCAAGTCCCTTATACGAACATACAGCTAGTTGGTTTTGCTTGTCCTTCTCAAATGGAGTTGTGACTATAGGAAGTTCAATATTAGGAATCATCGTGACTTGATTGGGATTGCAGGTTATTGGAATTTGTGGAGAGATTGTATAAGTAGGAGTTGGGTAAGGAGATATGGTTAAGCAAATATTTCGATTTGAGCTAGAAGTGGAGGTTGTATTTGGAAGAAGGTTAAAAGTGCTTCCCAGATTAACCAACATGTTTCTTTGCACCACATTTGCCTTGGTTCCATCATTCCGTGCTTGGAATATTCCCATACCGGTATTACATTCTTCAAAACGGTTTGCCATTATAGCCCGTCCTTTATGCAGATTCGCAGCCAAAATAGTGTTTAATGCTAGGCAACCTTTAAAGAAAAAATAAAACTTTACAAAGTAAAAGTAAAGTGTTAGTATATTTATCATAATCAAATAAATCAATAAAGTAATAAAGTATGTAATTAGATAGACTAATTCATGATATGGTTAAATAGGACCCCTAAACAAGAAATATTAGCCCATGTTGCAAAATGGATGGACGAGAATGACTTGTTATCTTGAGGGCTCTAACGCACGAGACTTGTTGACATGGAAGCTAAATAATTTGAAGTTTCGTAAAAGGCTGACTTATGTTCGAACATCAAAGCTTTAGCTCTAGCATAGTCAACTTCCTTACATGCCTTTGGAATTTTCCAAAAAACAATTACCCCAATCTTTAGAAAGGTCCTAATGAATAATCCATGACATGATGTCCTTTTTTAGCAGACTCATCCTGCGTGCTAAGAATCTGCCCCAGTCTCTTTCATGAAGGGGAAAGGAAATTTTATTACAATGAGATTGAGTCTTATATAGACTGTGTTTCAAAGAGGCCATAGGTGAATAATTTTGACGTTGAAAGTAATATTTGGCCGATTAAATATCGACAAGCTCAAAATCAAGATATGTAATGAGGATATAAGAGTCAATTGGACATGAAATGACTTTATTATTATTTAGCGTTGGCAAGTCATAAAGCTATCGAGGCCCGGAATGCGGTATCAACCATTTTGAAACTTATGGGATAGTACCTCGACTCACATGCCAAGACGTAGAATTAACAGGTGTGTGAAGATTAATCTCGACCACCCGAAATATGATGATGCAAACGCTTGAATTGAATATGTGAAAATATTAAAAAGAATTTGATGCTAAAAATTAACCAAATAGGGGCCTTCTATTGCTGGGTAGATGGTGCAAAATTGGACACCTACCTACTTGTGTATGAGAATTAGTACAAATATTTAAATTCTGAGAGATATGAAGCTATGAGATAAAAATTAGAGGTGCAAGATTGTGCCAGAATTGAAAATTGAAAATTTATGTAAGGCACGAGTTGCGATATTTTTTTTAAAAAAAATATGTAACTATATTTGTAAGAAAAGAACACGAATAAAAATCAACTCACAAAATTAGATCGGCAAAATATTCTCATATTATAAAAGATTACGCTAGTTTTTTTTTAGAATGCTATCTTGCTTAGGGAGTCAGATGCTTATTGTTGTGTAAGAAAAATTTTAAGGCTAGTTTAAGGCACGAATATTGAGGAATTTCATGACAAACCGAGCCTATTGAAGAGCTTATGGGAAAGACGTCGTACTTTATTAAAATTAGAAGATACCGAGAGACTAAAGATATCTTAATTAGACTCTAAGAATAGGAGTAGACCTAAAAGAAATTTGAGCTTAAGTAAATGTACAAATGATGCTCTAGAATCGTTAAAGAGAGCTAAGTGCGGAATGATGGTGATTATTATTATTAATTCAGGAAAATAATATAAAAAATAAGGAACAGAAAAATATATGAACGAATAAAAGATATAAGCAAGTTGAATAGTTAATACTTCTTTTTTCTAAAAAAAAACAGATAATATTAGTAAAAATAATAAAGTCAAGTAAGTAACATAGCAAATAAGCAAGTAAGAAAGTAGGCAAGCAAAGCATGTGACACATTCCAAAGAGCAAATAATATCGCGTCCTAATACGTGAGGGCCTCTTTGTGCCAGAGGTAGGCCTACCGTGTATTTGAAAGATAAGTATGCCATTATGTATCATCTCATTTCTATAAATTAATTAAGTAATTCTATTTTTCTTAAAAAAATAATAAATAATAAAATATGTCTGCTTAAACATATATATATATATATTTTAAAAGAAGGTGTATTTTCATCAAAAGAATAAAATATTATAAAATATATTTATTATAATTAATTAAGCAAGTAATTTTATTTTCAAAAGCAAAAAGAAGTACATGAATCGCTTAGGCCATTTATTTATTTTTACGTAAAGAAAATCAAAGAAAGTACAATAAAAGATATTTTTGTCATATATAAACTTCTTGTTGTTGCACAAGATTATATTATTTGAAAATATTACACATATTATAAAAAAGATAATCATGCTCCTTTAACTAGGATTTAATTAATTTAAAGTAAATAATCTACATAATCGGCATGTTTACTCTTCAAATAATGCACATAAATATGATAAGTGTCACTTGGGGTTGAAAACCCACTTGAACATTTAGGTAAGGTTAACTAATGGATTTAATACACCTCGGGTATTAGATCACCTAAGGTTAAAAATGATGCATGCTCTTAAAAGGGTTTTGGTTCAGCTCTATCTTATGCTGACTAAGATTGGGTTTTCTAGACTGGTTTGCTCCCAAATGGACAACTTGAGAGTGAAAAGCTCGTGACTGTCGACTGCACCGTTGATCGACTTACCCACGAACTTTTCCCTAAAATGTATTTTGAGTAGTGCACGGCTGCAAACCGCATAACCGTTAGGTGTGTGCTTTGCGTGAATTTTCCAGAAGTGGAGGAAGAGAAACGGAATGACAATTTAGATAAAGCAATAAGAATAGATAAACAATTCATAAAATATAGTTTTTCATATAAAGGCAATTCAAATAAGCATCATAACAGTCACAAATAAAATTTTATTATTAACCTAAGTTTGTTATGGTTTAGAACCTAGTATCCCCAACAGAGTCGCCATGTTGTTATACTCCATATTAATACGGGTCAAACTAGAGTATAACATATTGGGTAATTCTGAGGGTTTAATTAATTAAAGGAGAGTCGCCACCTAATTATTTTAACGGTGAATTAGGACACCAATTGTAGCTAAGTAATCCTTAAAATTAACTCTGTTTTATGGTCTGCTTAACCTTAAAATTTTTGGGTAAGGGTTCTATCTTTCTCAAAAGGAAGGGGTAAGGCACCTTTTTAAGATCCATTAAAATAGTTAACCGGCCAAACTTAGATTAATTGATAAAAGACTTATTAAAAACGGTTTACCATATTACAAGTACTTGTAGTAAAGAACTCATAACTAAAATATTTTATAAAATGATATCAACCAAAACAGTAGCTAATCGTTGATTGCAAGATAAATTCAATAGTCACAAAAGATCTTTGAGTCGCGCGCTAAAGAAAGCTACTGCAGTTTTTATTTTAATTTGGTCACACTCAAATACTTCTCTTCTTCTTTTTCTTAAGATTGATTAAATGATGAAACTGAGATATGTAAGCCAAACTCCTGCTTCTAAACATCTCCTTCAACTTGATAGAAATAGAACTGTTAAGGCATTTTAAAATATTTAGTTAGTCTTAAGAAACTTTGAACCAAAACACAGATTGAATTCACTCCATAATTCTCGACAGATTCATAATTCAAACTTGGAATAAAATTTAAAGGAATCTCGTTCAAGAAAATTTAAAACCTGACCAAAATACCACTGCAAATATTTTAAGATAAATCCCAATTACTCCAACTATACGCGTCTCCCAATTATTTAAATAAGTCCCAAATAGAACAGAATATTTAGCGAAATAAAATATAATATTGCTCAGATGAATTTTCATCTGGCTGCAATTTATATGCAGCGATCTGGGGGATAACACAATGCTAATAAATTCCAGGTGGTCGTAGTGGCGTCGAGCCTTTATGAGACTCCAGTGTGAGAGCCCCGAATTAAGACTCCATTTGCTCCAAAGTGTACATGCAATGAAGAGATCAAAATAAGAAGGAGAAGACACATTCTTGCTAGAAGAAGAAAATAGACAAAGAGTATATACCAAGATACAGAGAATGCTGTCCAAATCATATAATGATATACTACTGCAAACACACTATAGCTATCCAGATAAGGTCATTGCTAAACGTTAGACTAGTTGCTAAGTTCTGAGCAAAAAAACTGAAGCTATGGACTTAAACCTAGAAGTGACATTTTCTAAAAGTTATACTAGCTAATGGATTATTTCTTTAGTTAGAGGTGTATTTCAAAGATGCTGATATGAAAGGTTCTTCACATTAGCCATTCTACTCTAACAATTAATTGTATAAGATGGTATACCAATGACATGATTTCTACAATCTCATAATAAAAGAACCTTAGTATATGCTTTATAATATAGAAAGTAGCTAACTCATGGTCTTTCATGTACAATCGAAAATATTATATAGATTCCCATCAAAAGCTAGCCTACAGAGATAGATAACTATGTACATAATCCTTACTAATACACAAGGATTAAAGGAAATTTCATGGCTTCGGCTAAATATTTGGACTTATGCGATTCTCAAAATATGAAACCAGGCAACATTTTAAGCATCACATATTCCTTTAGTTATGGTGCCGAAGATAAATTTTGAAATAGTAACAGAGGCGCTAACATTCTTTAACAGCTCAATCAATTTCAGCGATCATGCTATTTAAGTCTTCACAATCGTCTTTTTCTTTTAAGAGACAGATTCATGTCAATAACTAATCAAAGACATGTCATTCTCATTTAAATTAACCCGGCCAGAATATATAATCACTTCAAAGAAGTCCTCAACGATGACTTCTATACACAAAAATAAGATAACTAATTGCTCATAATTTTAAAGAAATACGAAGAAAAGGTCCCGAATCACTGACCTGCTGTTGGGCAGTGAACTAGGACGTGAGCCTCGGATCTACTCCCCTTGTTGTTTTGGTTCCAAACCGACAGAAACAAAATAAAAGGAAACGAAAATTGGATTCTTGAGAGTTACTACAGTTGATAGTCAAAGAGTATTGTTTGTGGTATTTTATTTTTTGTACTCTAGAACCCTCTTCTTTGGCTGAGGATAAGAGAGAGTATTTATAGCAAAAAAAAAATAGGGTTTTTGTTCCTGATTTTGAAATTCAAAATCCCATGGCAGTGAAGGATCACGGGTCAATCTTGGGCTTCCAAAAAAGCCATTTTAATCTCTGCTCTAGGGATTCTCTGCATAGAAAATCATAAGAAAAAGAAATTTTCTTTGGTACCTTGTGTTGACTTAATCGTTGAAGAAGAAAGAGAGACAAGGAACTTGCTCAAAAATGGAAGAGGCAAGCTTTGTCCTTAGCTAAAGTAAAGCTTGACTTTGCATAAAAATGGAAGAGAGAGAAAAAGAGTGAGGAAGATGGTAGTAACGGCTGTAAAGAGAAAATAAAAATGAAAGGGAGAACCTAGTTATGTTTTGGGGCTAATCTTATTGGGCTCATTTTTGGGCTTGAGAGGATATAATTGACAAGGAAACATTGGGGCCTAGTATTGGCCGAATTTATGGCCCTATTCTTTCTTCAAAGTAATTTCCTTTGGGTTACTAAATAGAAAAATATTCTCATAACTTAATTAAAATATTTCTTTTTTTTTCTTTAAAAAAAAGGTCTTAGCAAGATTATAATTTATGGTAACTTAATATATTAGTGTCTAATTTTTGCTCTTCCACGTTTCACAAAGATAGGGAATAAGACGTGGTCAACAGTGTGCCACGGGACATTTGCATCACAATAATAACCTCTAATGTACTCTTCTATCTCATGCCCGTCAGGAATCACTGAAGGATCTTGATTCACTTTGAAATCTTTGTATAGGGAGTTGATTTTGTTACCAAAGACAAAGTCAGTTGTAGTAAATCGCATGGCAACACTCGGCCCATATTTTCCCCTCTTTCTCAAATAATAAAAAGGGACATCCAAGTGGGCTGCTTCCTTTTCAATACATTAATTGATAGTATAAAATCAGAACATGAAAGATTCAATAAAGTGAAAATACCTTCTCCTCGTATCCATCCCATTATCAACAAATGCGCAAAACTCTTTAGCCAATGGCGACAATGTATCAAAATCATCAATTTCGATCGTGAAAGGATGCTTGATATCAAAAATTAGCTTGGGCGCCAATTTTGATGCTCCAGAATCAAAAACTGCCAAATATGGAGATTTGGCATATTTTCCTGGAATTTTTGGTCGAACTGAATGGTCAGGAGAAATGTAATCATTTGCGACTTGTATGACAGATTGTTTGTGAACCACAAGTTGGGACATATGAGCTAAATCTTCATCACCAATGTCATCCCAAAATGTGTCACCCTTAACATCACATGCTGCTCCTTAAACATAGAAACACAAACAATACAAAACTTCAAAAAAGAAGAAAAGAAAAATTAGACCAATAAAAAAAATAGTTATCAACACCATCAGTAACTCCCTCGTCATCTACCGCATTATCTTAATTCATTTGATTGACAAAGTTAGGAACATCATCATATTGATAGCCATGAAATTCACCAACACCAGATGTCACACCCCTTTTTTTTTTACCAAACACAAGCCTTTCACTAAACCCTCTTAAATAAATAAAAAGATTTTAGTGAAAAAGCTTGAAAAGGGTTTTTCAATTTTGAAAGTGACAAAACAAATGTGTGTTTAAAAGGAATTAACTCAGAGTCGCCACCTGACATTGATTTCGGTGTGCCAGGCCACCGTTTTTAAAATGATTTTCCTTTAAAACACTTTAGACTTCAAAACTAAGTCCGCACCAGAGATTCGGGTAAGGGAGTTCATTTGACTCGGGGAGAAGGTGTTAGGCATTCCCCAAGTCCCGTGAAGGTCACGGTTGCGTACTTGATCAAGTTGGCTTTTAAATTATTCGATTGAGGCAGAAAACACAGAAAAAGCAAAATAAATACATACGAAGCTCGAGGTCGTTCCCACCTAATAAGAAAAAATGAAAAGGGAAAGAAAAATTCTAAGCTAACCTATACTACGACTTCTCCACCATTCTCGTCAAGGCCTCCAAAATATTTACATACTTCTTCGGGGCATACCACGGAATATATATACAAATTTCACGAGGCATTCCCCGGATAAATTTAACTACAGGAACGACCTTTCGCCTCGAATTAACAAAAATCCTAAAATATGCCTAACCGGGTGTAGTCGGCCTAAAGCATGCTCCAAACGGGTAATATAATAAAATAAAACAATAAAATGGAATAATACACAAATTTCAGTTCTATTTCTTTTAGATTCTAACTCCACTCCCAAAATCCATTTCAATAAGTTTAACCATGATTTCTTTTCCAAAGCTCATCGATCCACAGTCTATTAATCCAACCTAAACAGATAATCCATGAATTAATTCGTTCATCATAATTTATGTTCTATTCATAGTATAATTAACTAAAACGGGCAATTTGACTATCGAAAATTCACTCAAATGTTCTAAAGTGGGCAACTTCATATCACTTTAAAGAGACGACTAAACACATCACAAGGCCCTATAAATCTTAAACACATATATCAAATTAATAAGAATAAAGTAGGTGAGAAAGAACTAGACCTCGAAACGATTAGTTTTCCTTGGAATTTAGATCACTGAACCAACTGCCAACAAAATACATATCGGAGTGCGACGGAAAATCAACAATAAAACCAACAAAGGGAAATTTGACAGATTCAAATTCGATAACATAGAACCTTAAACCGACAACAAAATCAGCAAAGGCAACAAACATTTGTAACAGTGACACAAGCAAATCGAGCTAGTATTGCATATCAGGCTTTATATTCCAATCATACCAAATAGTCAACAAAGAAGAGAAATGAACCTGGTGTAGCCAATTTTGATTAATGCCGCACAGTAAATACAATTGAAGACAAATGAATCCGGCAGTGAAGATCCGAAGAGGACAGCAGCTACAACGTAACAGGATGAAAAACCAACGAACTCGGACTCGGACGACGGACTCGATCTCAGCTCACTCCATCTCTCTCTGCCAACAAACTGAGTAGAATGGAGAAGAAGAGAGAAGGGTGTGCGGCCGAGGGTTTTGGAAGGAGGAGGGGCGACGACCCTTTTGGGGTCTGCTAAGGCTGGCCGCTGGTGGTGCGACGAGAATGGTGGCGTGGGCGGCGAGTCGTCTGTGTTCGTTTGGTCACTGGTGGCTAGAGGGTGGTCCTTCTTGGTCGATGAAGAAGGCAAGACGATGGGGCTGGTTTGTTTACTATTGCGGCTGGTTTCTCTTTTGCTTCTGCTGTGTTTTTTGCTAAAGAAGAAGAGAGCTCCTGGGTGGGGTCGGCGGCTGAAGGTTTTTCTTTTCGTTGATGAAGAAGAAAAGGTTCATGGGGGGCGGCTGGGGCTTTTCTGTTCAGCTCTAGGGTTTTTCTTTTTGTGTCTTGTTATGTTAAGAAGGAGAAGGGTTATGAGTCGAGTCGGGTCGGGTCGGCGGGTCAGGGGTATGGACCACCGGATTTGGGCCTCCTCTATTGCAAAATGGGGCCCAAAACTTGTAATTCTTTAATTTTAGCAATCTATTAACTAAATAACCCAATGCTTTGAATTAAAATCAAATTAATTTCAATTAATTAAATAAATTATGTAATAGCATGAAACTATTTTTGTATTTTTTCAATTTTATGATAAAAATAATGTAAAAGAGTTAAAATTAGTGTAAATAGCTATATGAGACCTAAATTAAATATTCTACGCTAAAACGGGTAAAATTTCGGGGATGGTCAAAAATTACGTGTCTACAGTTGCCCCTCTTTGACTGAAAATACAAAGTATTTTCAGACAAAGAATGACTAGACAGGATTTTTGACCTGACCCTTATTTAAAGACCAACTAGAATAAAAGAGAATGTGACCGAGCTCTGGTATCTGAGCTGCCTACATATCCCCGGCCATAGAGGAATCAGGCCACGTGTAGTTCAAAGGTGAATGAGATGATGGAGTTTACCGAGGTGGAGAGTCGAGTCGAGTGTCGTCGAGGTTCCGGTTTGATCTTGATTCTTGAATGATTCTTCATGCAGACTTCAGATCTGAACCTTGATGCTCGCTAGATGCATGCGTAGCTCGTTTTCTTCTACTTTTCGGATCAAAACCGGACAAACAATTCTTGTGGCTTTAGTCATGTCTTGTGCGATCCAACTCTTGTCTCGACCTCTGCATTTTGGACTCACCTCCATTTTCTCTTTTTTTTTTCTTTTTTCTTTTTCCTCCTTTTTTTTCTTTTCTATTCTGGATTGAAATTCCTTACGTTGATCACCTCGGATTATTGACTCGCATTCTTGCCGCGAGCTTCTGCTACTTCTAGCATGAACTGATTTCTGAAATGATTTCCCTCATTATCCAGGTGGGTGCCTGATATTACAGCAAAACAAACAAAACAAAAGAAACTTTTTTGCCCCAGTTTGGGACCGGGGCATAAATGTGAATGTTAATTGGACTATGCTACCTACAAAGCTCTCAAAATTCTAAAATTAAATTCCATTATCCAGGAGGGTCCTGAAAATTCTAAAACTAAATCCCATTATCCAGGAGGGTCCTGAAAATTCTAAAACTAAATCCCATTATCCAGGAGGGTCCTGAGAACTTTAAATTAAATCCCATTATCCAGGAGGGTCCTGAAAATTGTAAAATTAAATCCCATTATCCAGGAGGGTCCTGAAAACTTAAAATTAAATCCCATTATCCAAGAGGGTCCTGAAAACTTAAAATTAAATCACATTATCCAGGAGGGTCCTGAAAATGCTAAAACTAAATCCCATTGTCCAGGAGGGTCCTGAAAATTCTAAAACTAAATCCCATTATCCAGGAGGGTCCTGAAAACTTAAAATTAAATCCCATTATCCAGGAGGGTCCTGAAAACTTAAAATTAAATCCCATTATCCAGGAGGGTCCCGAAAACTTAAAATTAAATCCCATTATCCAGGAGGGTCCCGAAAACTTAAAAATAAATCCCATTATCCAGGAGGGTCCTGAAAACATAAAATTAAATCCCATTATCCAGGAGGGTCCAGAAAACTTAAAATTAAATCCCATTATCCAGGAGAGTCCTGAAAACTTAAAACTAAATCCCATTATCCAGGAGGGTCCTTGTCACGACCCGGATTTTCCCCCAACATCGGGATCGTGATGGCGCCTACTCGTGGTAGCTAGGCAAGCCACCGTATTCATACTATCCCGTTTTTAACACAATCTTAATTAAATAAATGCGGAATACTTTATCGAAATAGAAATAACTAATTACAAGATGAAAATCATACGGAAATCCTCTACCCAAGACGTGGAGTCACCAACTCACGAACTACTACCGAATACTACACATAAGAGTTTGAAAGAAATATAACATAATTCTGTTTGTCTCGGAACAAAGAGACTACAACTAGTAACATAAATAAAGAGAGAGACGCCGGGCCTGCGGACGTCTGCAAGCTACCTCGGTCTCAAATGTGATCAACTCCCACACAATCGATTTACTGCTGCTGCTCCTGATCGTAACCTGGACCTGTGCAAAAACGCATAGAAGTGTAGTATCAGCACAACCGACCCCATGTGCTGGTAAGTGCCCGGCCTATCCCGGCGAAGTAGTGACAAGCCTAGGACCAGACACCCACATAAACCTGTGCAATTCAATATATATGTATACCACAGAATAACAAGAAATAACCATGTAATAACACAATAAGAAATATCTCAAAGAATTCAACAATTAATAACAGTTAATAAATTCACAAGGAAAAACAAAGTATAATGGAAACACAAGTAATATCAAGCCAAGGAATAGCAAGCAATTGCACGGCATCACCCTTCGTGCTTTTACTCTCATCCTCACCAAATAAGCAAATAAAGTACACGGCATCACCCTTCGTGCTTTTACTCTCATCCTCACATCCATAATACGGCATGATCCTTCGTACATGGTTCAATAACAGGGCACGGCATGATCCTTCGTGCATAATCAATAAAACATGGCACAGCATTAACCTTCGTGCATAAATAATAAAACAAGGCACGGCATCACCCTTCGTGCATTATCACTCTTCCTCACCCAAATAACAATCACAGTTAAGGGCAAAGAAAGAAGCAGTAATTCATAAACTGTCCCAACAAGGGCAATCAATAATTATCTTCACAACAAGTCCCGACAAGGGAGAACAATAACAATTCTACAACCTGACAAAGGTTCAACAATTCATCTGCAATTATGTCTCACAATAAGCATTATCAATGACTCACGGTCATACTAGACGCCAGAGTGTATGGATGCTCGTCACCACAGCCCATACACCGCACTCGATCACATAACACATAGCACATAATCCTATTCCCTCAAGCTAGGATAGAACAAACACTTACCTCGAATGTTTATGAACAATTCAATCCGTGGAAATGTCTTTTTCTTTCAAATTTGGCTCCAATCCAATCGTATCTATACACAATTGATTTAATATCATCAATACTACTCAACAAACTAATTCCTAAGACCAATTACAACTTTTACAACATTCAGCCTGGAATAGTGAATTTCGACCCGGGGCCCACATGGTCGGAACTCGGGGTTCGGACCAAAATCCGGTTACCCATCCCCCCACGAGTTCATGTATATGATTTGTTTCAAAATCGGACCTCAATTCAAGGTCCAATTTCCCAATTTATGAAAAACCCTATATTCTAACAAAAACAAGAAATTCTACCATGAAAACCTTTGATTTCTATTGAAAAGCATGTTTAATGATGTTAGGAATTGAAAGAATTAAGTAAAAAGTGACTTACAATTGTTTTGATGAAGAAGGAATCCGTGAAGAATCGCAAATGGGTGTTTTTGGTTTGTAAAAAGTGAAGAAATGAATTGAAAATCGTGTTTTACAGGTCTCTGTGTTCGCATTTGCGAACATGGGTTCGCAATTGCGAACCCCGACCAATTTCTGGAGTTTGAAAAATAAGCTAAGGCTGGGAAGTTCGCATTTGCGAACTTTTGTTCGCATTTGCGAACATTTGTTCGCATTTGCGAACCAGGCTGGCCTCCAGGGACCTTCGCATTTGCGAACATTTGTTCGCATTTGCGAACAAAGCTGCGCTTAGGGACCTTCGCATTTGCGAAGCATGCCTTTTCACTGGAGGCCTCGCAATTGCGAGGTTTGGTTCGCATTTGCGAACCCAAACGGTCCTGGGCACCCTTCGCATTTGCGACTAAGGGTTCGCATTTGCGAACCCTGCCTTGACCTGCCACCTTCGCAATTGCGAGAAATACTTTGCAATTGCGAAGACAACAGCTGGGTGAAAAACCAGCAGTGCAAAAATTCAGAATTTCATCCAACGGCCTATCAAATCTTTACCCGAGCTCCCCGGGCTCCAAACCAAACATGTACACAACCACAAAAACACATTATGAACTTGTTCGTGCGATCACATCGCCAATCTCACATCGTTTTCATCAAATCAAGCCTCAAATTCATGATTTTCATACTTTTGGTTTTTCAAAACTTTCAAACTTGGAACTCAAGGTCCAACACATCTCAAACAACATTCGAATGTCACCAAACTTTACAGAAATCACATATATAATATTTAAGACTTGTACCGGGCGTCGGAACCAAAATACGAGCCCGATACCAAGGTCAATTAATTCATTTCCTTTAACAATTACATCAAAAACAATTTCATAGAAAAATTCATAACTTTGGGCTCTAGGCCTCAGAATTCGACTCCGGACGCATGTCCAAGTCCCATATTTTCCTACGGACCTCTCGGGACCATCCAATCTCGGTCCGGATCCGTTTACCAAAAATGTTGACCGAAGTCAACCATATCAATATTAATATCATTTTTATCCACATTTCTCATAGAATTCATATTTTCTATCACAAAATCTTTCCGGCTACATGCTCTGATTGTGCACGTAAATCGAGGCAATATGGAATGAGGTTTTCAAGGCCTCAGAAGCTTGAAATGATTAATAAAATAAGTGATAACTGTGACGACCCGGCCCGTCGTCACGAGAATTTATCACCCCGTTATGTTGTAAATGCATGTTTGATGATTTTATATCAGTGTTAGAGCTCTATCGGGTGAGTTAGGAGTGAATTGGATTGAAAATGAGGCATATAGCCTTTTTGAAGGAAACTTGAATAAGGAAAGTCAACCCGGAGTTGACTATTTGAGTTAGAGTGCTCGGAACCGGATTCTGATGATTCGACTAGTTCCGGGGGATCATTTATGACTTAGGAGAACAATCGGAATTGAATTCGGAGGTCCGGTGTAGAAATAGGCTTGAATTGGCTAAGGTTGAATTTTGGCGAAATCCGAACGGTAGGTGAGATTTTGATCCGGGGGTCGGAATGGAATTCTGACAGTTGCAGTAGCTTCGTTAGGTGATTTTGGATGTGCCTGCAAAATTTCAAGTCATTCGGACGTCGTTTGGTCGGGTTTTTGATCGAATGTGTAATTCGGAATGTTTTAAGGAATTTAGGCTTGAATTTGATGTGAATTATGGGTTTTGGTGTTATTAGACGTGTTTTGAGGATTGGAGCAAGTTCGAATAAGGTATTAAGATGTGTTGGTATGTTTGGATGAGGTCCCGGGGCCTCGGGGTGATTTCGGATGGTTAAACGGGAGAAATTGTGGAAGAATTGCAGGTTGGGATCCTGCTTCTGTTGTTTCCGCTCCTGCGGAATTTTGGACGCAGGAGCGTGTCCGCAGAAGCGGACGAGATGCGCAGGAGCGGCTGGTTACGCAGAAGCGGAAGCCATTCCGCTGAAGCGAGGTCGCTGGTGCGAGCCAGTGATCGCAGAAGCGGACGGGGAGAAAATGGGCATGGTCCGCAGAAGCGGACACTCGACCGCTTGGGCGAGACCGCAGAAGCGGTCAATGGTGCGCAGAGGCGGATGTTTTCGCAGAAACGGAAGTTCCTTCGCAGAAGCGGGCCCGCTTAAGCGGCCCTTTGCTCGCAGAAGCGGAAATGGCCGGCCAGGTCTGGAACCGCTGAAGCGACCCTTTGGTCGCGGATACGGGTGCATAGGAGCGGAAAATATTCCGCAGAAGCGAAAATCGCTGTAAGTAAGTGTATCCGAAGTTAGAAAAATTTCAGAACATTTCACACATTTTGGGTCTCGGCTTTAGAGGCGATTTGGGCGATTTTGAAGAGAAATTCAAGGGAAATCATCAGGTAATCATCTATGGACTTAAACTATGATTAGTATTGGTAATATTATGCAATTATATCATGAAAATGGAGGAATTTGGGGTAATTTATGGAGGATTTAGCCATAGGCTTGTACTTTAGAAAATCAAGGTTTTGAATGGGCAAATGGAGTCCGAATTTGGTAAAATTGATATGCTTAGACTCGTATTGAGATGAGGGTTCCGAATATGTGACTTTCGTGATTTTTCGATAAGCGTACCGAAAGTCGGGTTTTGACAACTTTGGGAATTTTGATGTAAATTGAGTTGTATTGATTGGGTGTAGTCCCATTGGCCTAATTTGTTGTATTTCTCCTGTATTTGATCAGATTCTACGCGTGCGAGCTTGATTCTCGTGGCAAGGGCATTGCGGAATAGTCGTCGCGCCGTATTGAGGTGAGTAATAGATGTGGGTGATGACCGACGGGTTCGAAACCCCGGTATACCACTTTGTGACGCTGTGTATAGCGGCGAGACACGCACACTCTTGAGAGTGCGGGGTCGATCATGAATCGGAGACTATATATTAGTCCGACCTGTTGATACTGTATTATTGGTTATTCTCGAGCCGTCGAACCTCCTTCTCGGATGGTTGCACATATATATATATATATTGTGATAATGGCCACTCTTGAGCCGAGGAACCCCCTTCTTGGGCGTTTGAGTATACTTGTGGGCCGTGAGCCCGTTATTGGATCCCGCGAGGATCGTTATCATTGTCTTATCATATAGACATGCTAGTTTACTACTAGTCCGCAGCTATTTTTGTTATTATGCTAATTCCAATCTCTCGAACTTGATATTACTGTTTTCCAAACTGAAAAATGATAAAAGAGTTTTCAAAAACTACTTTTGAGCTTGCGAGGCTGTATCTGCATATTAGTCGACTAGTAGTGGATCGGCACGCTGCGCTAGACGAGATATATGTTGGATCGGATCGCACGCCGTAGAATATTTCTATGAGATGTGCTTGGGTGCTGTAGGAGCCCCTCGGAGTCTGAACCCCACAGTGAGCACGGTACCCAAAATTGGAGTCAGCTACGCGTCGTAGCGGTCATATCATGCATTGCATTGCATTTAGCTACATCTGCTAGCTGTTATGCTATTTATTGGTAATTGTTAGTACAGGTACAGTGAATATTGATTCTGTGACAGGTAGCTGATTATAGCTTTACATAGTGCTTTATTGCGGATTCCTTATCTGCATTGTCTTACCCTTGTTTATTACCACCGAGTCCGGCGATACTCATTTTACTCCCTGCACCTTGTGTGCGGATCCGGGTACCTCTCGGCGGACTTGATTCGGTAGCTACTTGGAGGCATGGTGCGGGACAGTCGAGGTAGCTGCCAGCGTCGCAGGACCTGACTTTCCAGCTTACGTTTATTCATCTTGTTGTCTTTCCTTTCCGCCCTGAGTTGTTATAAACTTTATTACACTTATGTTCTTTAGAGGCTCATGACTCTTGACCCTCCGGTCTATGGGAGTTAGTATATTTTGGGACTTGGTCTCCCCGCTGTTGGTATAAATATTACTATTGTTTCATATATTTTGAAATGCTTAAATGGATTAAAGAGAGCTTCTAGCTCCGTTGTTGATATTGATTGGTCAGGCTGGCTTAGCAATGTGCTGGGCGCCATCACGACCGGATTTGGGGTCGTGACAAGTTGGTATCAGAGCCTAGGTTTACTAGGCCTCGTGAGTCTTGAGCCGGTTAGTAGAGTCTTGTGGATCGGTATGGGGACGCCTGTACTTATCCTCGGGAGGCTGCGAACCTTTAGGAAACACTTCACTTTTCTTGAACTCTGTCGTGTGATCTTGTTGCTCTGAGAACTGAACTTCTATATTCTATTCCCTCGCAGATGGCGAGAACGCGAGCATCAGGACGAGGTGGACGACCTCCATTGCCACCTGTTAGAGGCCGTGGGCGCGGTCGTGCTAGAGGTAGAGGTAGGGTGGCTGAGGCAGTGCCAGCTGACCCGCCCGTTGTACCAGTTCAGGAGCAGCCCCCAGTGGTTGATGCTCCAGCAGCCCCAGTTCAGGGCCAGACTGTATCTATTGCTATTCGTGGTCTTCAGGAGACTCTTGCTCAGATATTATCAGTGTGTTCCGGTTTGGCTCAGGTAGTTTCAGCTACCGCTACTGTAGCGACATCTCAGTCAGGGGGTGGTCAGTAGACCCCTGCAGCTCGCACACCGGAGCCGGTTGTTCAGGGACTTCAGACGCCAGAGGCGGTCCCCGCTCAGGTGGTTGCACCGGTTATTCCTCCAACAACACCAGCTCCAGCTCCAGAGCATATGGTTGAGGTTATGCCCGATGACGAGCAGCGTCGTCTTGAGAGATTTGGTAGACTTTAGCCACCCCATTTCAGTGGCGCTGAGGGCGAGAATGCCCAGGGTTTCTTGGATAAGTGTCAAAAGATGCTGCGTACGGCTGGTATTCTTGAATCCAGCGGAGTTTCATTTACTACCTTTCAGTTCATCGGTCCCGCATTTGTTTGGTGGGAGGAGTTTGAGAGGCGTAGGCCTGCAGGAGTAGCACCTCTCTCATGGCAGCAGTTCTTTACTCTCTTTCTAGAGAAGTATGTACCTCAGTCTCGTCGCGAGGAGCTACGTCGCCAGTTCGAGTGGTTGGTTCAGGGCGACATGTCTGTGACCCAGTATGAGCTTAGATTCACACAGTTGGCTAGGCATGCCATATGGATGATCCCTACTGATAGAGAGAGGATCAGGAGGTTCATTGATGGCCTCAACTACTCCATCCGTATTCTTATGACCAGAGAGAGAGTTTTGTCATCATCTTTTGAGCAGGTTGTAGACATGGCACGATCCATTGAGGTGGATCGTCGCCGAGAGAGAGAGGAGCGAGAGGCCAAGAGGCCTCGTGGTTCTGGTAGTTTCAGTGGTGCTCCATCCAGAGGGCATTTCCAGTAGAGCAGAGGTCACTTATCTAGACCTTCCCATTCAGGCCGCCCTGAGCAGAGTGGAGGTTCTTATGGTCGTGGTCGACGGGGGTTTCAACAGGGTCAGTCATCACTTAGTGCCCTCCCAGCCCATAGTGCAACACCTACTTCTTCAGCCCAGGGTTCTTCTGCGGCGAGGGGTTCCCTTCAGTCCCCTTCTCCAGCGACTCCGTAGGGACAGGGATCAACCCTCATCTTCAGCACCATCTCAGGCTAGTAGAGGTGAAGTTCAGTCTTCTCGTGGTCGGCCCAGAGGCGAGGAGAGATCCGGTGGAGGCCAAGCACGGTTCTATGCACTCCCTGATAGGCGTGATGGAGTTGCCTCCTATGCAGTGATTACAGGTATCATTTCTGTCTATCACATAGATGCCTCTGTTCTATTTGATCCAGGGTCCACATATTCTTACGTGTCCTCTTATTTTGCACATCATTTGGGTGCAACTCGTGGTAGTCTTGATTTACCTGTTCATGTATCCACCCCCGTGGGTGATACGATTGTTGTGGATCATGTCTATAGATCATGTGTTATATCTATTGGGGGTCTGGAGACCCAGGCAGATTTGTTATTGTTGGGTATGGTGGACTTTGATGTCATATTGGGTATGGATTGGTTGTCTCCATATCATGCTATATTGGACTGTCATGCTAAGACAGTTACGTTGGCCATTCTTGGTATTTCTCAGATTGAGTGGCGGGGTTCGACCGATTTCGTCCCTAGCCGTGTTATTTCGTTCTTAAAAGCTCAGAAGATGGTTGAAAAAGGGTGTCTATCATACTTAGCTTTTGTGAGAGATGTGGGAGTCGAGTCTCCTAGCATTGATTCTGTACCTGTTGTGAGGGACTTCCCAGATGTATTCCCCTCAGACCTGCCGGGCATGCCGCCGGACAGGGATATTGATTTTGGCATTGACTTGGTGCGGGCACTCAGCCTATATCTGTTCCTCCTTATCGGATGGCACCAGCTGAGTTGAAAGAACTGAAAGAGCATCTTCAGGAGCTTCTGGATAAGGGTTTCATCCGCCCTAGTGTGTCCTCGTGGGGTGCGCCAGTATTATTTGTTAAAAAGAAAGATGGTTCCATGCGAATGTGTATTGATTATAGGCAATTGAACAAAGTGACAGTGAAGAACAAGTACCCCTACCGCGCATAGATAATTTGTTTGATCAGTTACAGGGTGCGAGGGTGTTTTCTAAGATCGATCTTCGTTCAGGCTATTATCAACTGAAGATCAGGGACTCGGATATTATGAAGACTGCATTCAGGACCCGATATGGTCATTATGAGTTTCTTGTGATGTCGTTTAGGTTGACCAACGCCCCAGCAGCATTTATGCATCTGATGAACAGTGTGTTCAGGCCTTATTTGGATTCATTTGTGATTGTGTTCATTGATGACATTCTAGTCTACTCCCGTAGTCGGGAGGAGCATGCTCAACATTTGAGTATTGTGTTGCAGAGATTGAGGGAGGAGAAGCTATATGCTAAATTCTCCAAGTGCGAGTTTTGGCTCGAGTCCGTAGCATTTCTCGGGACATGTGGTGTCTCGTGATGGTATTCTGGTTGATCCGAAGAAGATAGAGGCGGTGCAGAGTTGGCCTAGACCAACCTCAGCTACAGAGATCAGGAGTTTTCTTGGCTTGGCGGGTATTATCGCCGGTTTGTTCAGGGATTTTCATCCATTGCTTCTTCATTGACTAAATTGACCCAGAAGGGTGCACCATTCGTGTGGTCGGATGAGTGCGAGGAGAGCTTTGAGAAGCTCAAGACAGCTTTGACCACAGCTCCAGTGTTAGTATTGCCATCAGCTTCAGGTTCATATACTGTTTACTGTGATGCCTCGAGAGTGGGGATAGGTTGTGTGTTGATGCAGGAAGGTAAGGTAATTGCTTATGCTTCTCAGCGGTTGAAGCCACATGAGAAGAACTATCTTGTTCATGATTTGGAGCTAGCTGCCATTGTTCATGCCTTGAAGATTTGGAGGCACTATTTGTACGGCGTGTCTTGTGAGGTGTATACCGACCATCGTAGTCTCCAGCACTTATTCAAACAGAAAGACCTTAATTTGAGACAATGGAGATGGCTAGAGTTGCTGAAGGATTATGACATTACTATATTATATCATCCGGGGAAGGCCAATGTGGTGGCCGATGCTTTGAGCCGGAAGGCGGTCAGTATGGGGAGCTTGGCATATATTCCAGCTGAAGAGAGGCCATTTGCTTATGATGTTCAGGTGCTAGCCAATCGGCTAGTGAGGTTAGATATTTCGGAGCCCAGCAGGGTATTGGCTTGTGTTGTATCTCGGTCATCTCTATATGATCGTATTCGTGAGCGCCAGATATGATGATCCACATTTGGCTGTCCTGAGGGATAGAGTTCAGCATGATGATGCTAGAGATGTCACCATTGATAGTGACGGCGTATTGAGGATGCAGGGCCGGATATGCGTGCCCAATGTTGATGGCCTTCGTGAGTTGATTCTGGAGGAGGCCATAGCTCGCGGTATTCTATCCATCCAGGAGCCGCGAAGATGTATCAAGATTTGAAACAACACTATTGGTGGAGAAAGATGAAAATGGACATTGTCAGACATGTAGCACGGTGCCTCAACTGTCAGCAGGTTAAGTACGAGCACCAGAGGCCCGGTGGTGTATTTCAACGCATTGTTATTCCCGAGTGGAAATGGGAGAGAGTCACTATGGATTTTGTTACTGGACTCCCTCGGAAGGCGAGGAAGTTTGATTCTGTATGGGTGATTGTGGATAGACTGACCAAGTCAGCTCACTTCATTCCGATTAGTACTACCTACTCATCAGAGCGGTTGGCAGCGATCTTTATTCGAGAGATTGTTCGGTTGCATGGGATCCCAGTGTCTATCATATCCGACAGGGGTACTCAGTTCACTTCTCAGTTTTGGAGAGCATTTCAGCGAGAGATGGGTACGCGGGTTGAGTTGAGTACAGCATTTCACCCCCAGACAGACGGACAGTCTGAGCGCACTATTCGGATCTTGGAGGATATGTTGCGAGCTTGTGTGATTGATTTTGGTGGTTCGTGGGATGAGTTCCTACCACTTGCCGAGTTTGCCTACAACAACAGTTATCGGTCGAGTATTCGGATGGCCCCGTATGAGGCATTGTATGGCGAGCGGTGTAGATCCCCGTGGGATGGTTTGAGCCTCGGTGAGGTTAGATTGATAAGGATCGAGTTAGTCCAGGATGCTCGGATAGAGCAAAGTTGATCCGGAGAGGCTTACGTACAGCACAGTCTCGTCGGAAGAGTTATGCGGACCGTAGAGTTCGAGAGTTGTCTTTCATGGTTGGTGACGAGTATTGTTGAAGGTTTCACCTATGAAGGGTGTCATGAGGTTTGGGAAGAAAGGAAAGTTGAGTCCCGGTACATTGGTCCTTTTGAGATACTTAGGAAAGTTGGAGAGGTGGCATATGAGTTGGCCTTGCCGCCCAGCTTATCTAGCGTTCATCCGGTATTCCATGTGTCTATGCTCTCGAGGTACATCGGGGATCCGTCTCATGTATTAGACTTCAGTACCATTCAGCTTGATGGTGATCTATCCTATGATGTGGAGCCTATTGCCATTTTGGGACGGCAGGTGAGAAAATTGAGGTCTAAGGAGATTGCATCGGTTAAGGTTCAGTGGAGAGGTCGACCCGTGGAGGAGGCCACTTGGGAGGTCGAGCGGGAGATGCGGAACAGATATCCTCACTTGTTTGAGACCTCAGGTATGTTTCTTGACCCGCTCGAGGACGAGCGTTTGCTTAAGAGGGGGAGAATGTGACGACCCGGCCCGTCATCACGGGAATTACCACCCCGTTATGTTGTAAATACATGTTTTATGCTTTTATATCAGTGTTAGAGTCTATCGGGTGAGTTAGGAGTGAATTGGATTGAAAATTAGGCATATAGCCTTTTTGAAGGAAACTTGAATAAGGAAAGTCAACCGGAGTTGACTATTTGGTTAGAGGGCTCGAAATTGAATTCTGATGATTCGGTTAGTTCCGGGAGGTGATTTGTGACTTAGGGGAGCAATCGGAATTGTATTTTGGAGGTCTGTAGCTTAATTAGGCTTGAAATGCCGAAGTTTAAAATTTTGGCGAATCCAAACGATAGGTGAGATTTTGATCCGGGGTCGAATGGAATTCCGACAATTTCTGTAGCTTCGTTATGTGATTTTGGATATGTCTGCAAATTTTCAGGTCATTCGGACGTCGTTTGGTCGGGTTTTTGATTGAATGTGTAATTCGGAATGTTTTAAAGAATTTAGGCTTGAATTTGATGTGAATTATGGGTTTTGGTGTTATTAGACGTGTTTTGAGGATTGGAGCAAGTTCGAATAAGGTATTAAGATGTGTTGGTATGTTTGGATGAGGTCCCGGGGCCTCGGGGTGATTTCGGATGGTTAAACGGGAGAAATTGTGGAAGAATTGCAGGTTGGGATCCTGCTTCTGTTGTTTCCGCTCCTGCGGAATTTTGGACGCAGGAGCGTGTCCGCAGAAGCGGACGAGATGTGCAGGAGCGGCTGGTTACGCAGAAGCGGAAGCCATTCCGCTGAAGCGAGGTCGCTGGTGCGAGCCAGTGATCGCAGAAGCGGATGGGGAGAAAATGGGCATGGTCCGCAGAAGCGGACACTCGACCGCTTGGGCGAGACCGCAGAAGCGGTAAACAGTGCGCAGAGGCGGATGTTTCCGCGAATGCGGATGTTCCTTCGCAGAAGCGGGCCCGCTTAAGCGGCCCTTTGCTCGCAGAAGCGGAAATGGCCGGCCAGGCCTGGAACCGCTGAAGCGACCCTTTGGTCGCGGATACGGGTGCATAGGAGCGGAAAATATTCCGCAGAAGCGAAAATCGCTGTAAGTAAGTGTATCAGAAGTTAGAAAAAAAATTTCAAAACATTTCACAAATTTTAGGTCTCGGCTTTAGAGGCGATTTGGGCGATTTTAAAGAGAAATTCAAGGAAATCATCAGGTAATCATCTATGGACTTAAACTATGATTAGTATTGGTAATATTATGCAATTATATCATGAAAATGGAGGAATTTGGGGTAATTTATGGAGGATTTAGCCCTAGGCTTGTACTTTAGAAAATCAAGGTTTTGAATGGGCAAATGGAGTCCGAATTTGGTAAAATTGATATGCTTAGACTCGTATTGAGATGAGGGTTCCGAATATGTGACTTTCGTGATTTTTCGATAAGCGTACTGAAAGTCGGGTTTTGACAACTTTGGGAATTTTGATGTAAATTGAGTTGTATTGATTGGGTGTAGTCCCATTGGCCTAATTTGTTGTGTTTCTACTGTATTTGATCAGATTCTACGCGTGCGGAGCTTGATTCTCGTGGCAAGGGCATTGCGGAATAGTCGTCGCGCTGTATTGAGGTGAGTAATAGATGTGGGTGATGACCAGCGGGTTCGAAACCCCAGTATACCACTTTGTGACGCTGTATAGCGGCGAGACATGTACTCTCTTGTGAGTGCGGGGTCGATTGTGATACTGGAGACTATATATTAGTCCGACCTGTTGATACTGTATTATTGGCTATTCTCGAGCCGTCGAACCTCCTTCTCGGATGGTTGCACATATATATATATTGTGATAATGGCCACTCTTGAGCCGATGAACCCCCTTCTTGGGCGTTTGAGTATACATGTGGGCCGTGAGCCGGTTATTGGATCCCATGAGGATCGTTATCATTGTCTTATCATATAGACATGCTAGTTTACTACTAGTCGGCAACTATTTTTGTTATTATGCTAATTCCAATCTCCGGAACTTGACATACTGTTTTCAATCGAAAAATGATAAAAGAGTTTTCAAAAACTACTTTTGAGCCTGCGAGGTCAGTATCCGCATATTAGCTGACTAGTAGTGGATCAGCCTGCGCGCCGCAGCAGGATATATGTTGGATCGGACTGCACGCCGCGAGAATATCTCTATGAGATGTGCTTGGGCTGTAGGAGCCCCTCTGGAGTCTGAACCCCACAGTGAGCACGGGTACCCAAATTGGATCGGGCTACGCGCCGTAGTGATCATATCATGCATTGCATTGCATTTAGCTACATCTGATAGCTGTTATGCTATTTATTGGTAATTGTTGGTACAAGTACAGTGAATATTGATTTTGTGACAGGGTAGCTGATTATAGATTTACATAGTGCTTTATTGCGGATTCCTTATCTGCGATGTCTTACCCTTGTTTATTACCACTGAGTCTGGCAGTACTCATTTTACTCCCTGCACCTTGTGTGCAGATCCAGGTACCTCTCAGCAGACTGATTCGGTAGCTACTCGGAGGCATTGTGCGGGATAGTCGAGGTAGCTGCAGCGTCCGCAGGACCTGACTCCCCTTCTAGCTGTCATTTCTTATCTTGTTGTCTTTCCTTTCCGCACTGAGTTTGTTATAAACTTTATTACACTTATGTTCTTTAGAGGCTCATGACTCTCGACCCTTCGGTCTATGGGAGTTAGTATATTTTGGGACTTGGTCTCCCCGCCGTTGGTATAAATATTACTATTGTTTCATATATTTTGAAATGCTTAAATGGATTAAAGAGAGCTTCTAGCTCCGTTGTTGATATTGATTGGTCAGGCTGGCTTAGCAATGTGCCGGGCGCCAGCTCGAAATGATTAATAAAATAAGTGATGACCCTTCGGGTCGTCACAATCTCCACCTCTAAAACAACCGTTCGTCCTCGAATGGACAAAAGAAAGAAGTACCCGAGTCGGGAAACAAGTGTGGGTAACGGCTCCGAATATCAGACTCGGACTCCCGGTGGCCTCCTCCACGGCTCGACCTCTCCACTGAACACGCACGGAAGGAAAACTCTTCGACCTCAACCGTCGAACTTGCCGGTCTAGAATAACCTACCCGCTCCTCCTCATAAGATAGATCATTGTCCAATTGGACAAGCACTAAAGTCTAACACATGTGTGGGATCGCCGTGGTATCTCCGAAGCATAGATACGTGAAAAACTCGGATGCACGGTTGATAAGCTAGGCGGCAAAGCTAATTTGTAAGCCACCCCTCCCACTATGTCTAGAATCTCAAATGGACCAATATACCTAGGGCCGAGCTTGCCCTTCTTCCCGAACCTCATCACGCCCTTCATAGGCGACACCCGAGCAATACTCGTTCACCAACCATGAAATCTACATCTCGAACCTTACGATCCACATAAGTCTTCTGCGCTCGGACCGAGCCGAACGCAATCTCTCTCGAATAGTCTTGACCTTATACAAGGCCTCCCGAACCAAGTCCGTACTCAACAACCGAGCCTCTCCCGGTTCAAACCATCCAACTCGGCGATCGACATCGCTCACCATAAAATGCCTCATACCGAGTCATCTCGGATGCTAGACCGGTAACTCGTTATTGTAGGCGAACTCGCTAATGGCAGTAACCGGTCCCACGAGCCTCCGAAATCAATAACACAGTGCTCGAGGCATGTCCTCTAGAATCCGAATAGTCCTCTCGAACCGGCCATCCGTCCGAGGATAAAATGATGTACTCAACCGAACCTGGGTGCCTAACTCCCCGCTGGACCGCTCTCTAGAATCGCGAGGTGAACTACGTAACCCGATCAGTGATAATAGATACTGGCACTCCACGGAGACGAACAATCTCCCTAATGTAAACCTCCGCTAACCTCTCCGACGAGTAGGAGACAGATACTGGAATAAAGTGTGCTGATTTGGTCAGCCTATCAACAATGACCCAAATAGCATCAAATTTCCTCCGAGTCAAAGTAAGTCCAGTAACGAAGTCCATAGTGATCCGCTCCCATTTCCACTCGGGAATTTCAATCCTCTGGAATACACCACCAGGTCTCTCGTGCTCATATTTCACCTGCCGACAATTTAGACACCGAGCGACATACGCAACGATATCTTTCTTCATTTTGCGCCACCAATAGTGTTGCCGTAAGTCCTGGGACATCTTCGCGGTGCCTGGGTGAATAGAATACCGCGAACTGCGGGCCTCCGCTAAGATCAACTCTCGAATCCCTTCGACATTGGGTACGCAAACTCGACCCCGCAATTTCAATACCCTATCATCATCTAGATTTACATGTGTGGCACCTCCCCACTGTACCGTATCTCTCAACTCACGCAAACGAGGATCATCAAATTGCCTCTCACGGGATACACTCTAATAAAGAAGAACGAGCGACCGTGCAAGCTAACACCCTACTAGGCTCGTAAATGTCTAATCTTACGAACCGGTTGGCTAAGGCTCGGACATCTAGAGCTAATGGTCTCTCACTGACCGAATGTATGCAAGACTACCCATGCTCGGCATACTTTCTACTCAATGCATCGGCCACCACATCGGCTTTACCTGGGTGATATTAGATAGTAACATCATAGTCTTTTAGCAACTCTAACCATCTCCGTTTACGTAGATTCAACTCCTTCTGTTTGAACAAGTACCGTAGGCTTTTGTGATCGGTGTACACCTCACATGTCACACCATATAGATAATGCCTCCAGATCTTTAAGGCATGAACCACCGCTGCTAACTCGAGATCATGAACGGATAATTTTTCTCATGTATTTTTAACTGCCTCGAAGCATAAGCGATAACCTTACCATCCCGCATCAATACCGCTCCAAGCCTCGTACGAGATGCGTCACAATAAACTCATATATAAGCCCTGCACTCGTAGGTAGTACCAACACCGCTGCGGTGGTCGAGCGTCGTCTTGAGCTTTCGAAAGCTCGCCTCACACTCCTCGACCACCGAAACTCGGACACCCTTCCGGGTTAACTCCGGTCATCTGGGCCGCAATAAGAAAATCCCTCTACAAAACGACGGTAGTAACTCGCTAATCCCAAGAAACTCCGGATCTCGATCACAGCTGGTCGAGGCCAATTCCGGACTCGCCTCAATCTTCTTTGGGTCTACTCGAATACCTTCCACCGATACAATGTGACCCGAAATGCTACCGAACTCAGCCGAACTCACATTTAGAAAATTTGGCATATAGCCGGTTATCTTTCACAGTCTGAAGAACCACTCCGAGGTGTTGCTCGTGCTCTTCCTGGCTATGGGAGTACACCAAGATGTCATCTATGAAGACTATCACGAACAGATCTAAGTAAGGCTTGAATACCCGATTCATCAACTCCATGAATGCTGTCGGGGCATTGGTCAACCCGAAGGACATGACCAAGAACTCATAATGCCTATATCTAGAACGAAAGGTTGTCTTAGGAATGTCAGCCGCCCTGATCTTCAGCTGATGGTAGCCTGACCTCAAGTCTATCTTAGAGAATACCCTCGCTCCCCGGAGCTGGTCAAACAAATCATCAATCCTCGGTAGTGGATACTTATTCTTTATTGTCACTTTGTTTAATTGCCGGTAATCAATACACATCCGCATCGAGCCATCTTTCTTCTTTACAAATAATACAAGTGCTCCCAGGGGGAAACACTGGGCCTGATAAAGCCCTTCTCAAGTAGGTCTTGCAACTAATCTTTCAATTCTTTTAGCTCCGGCGGGGCCATACGATAGGGTGGAATAGAGATGGGCTGAGCGCCCGGTGCCAGATCAATACAGAAATCAATATCTCTGTCGGGTGGCATGCCCGGCAGTGCTGAAGGAAAAACCTCATGAAACTCCCGTGCAATAAGGACTGACTCAATGGAAGGAACTTCTGCGCTGGAATCACGAACATAAGCCAGATAAGCTAGACACCCCTTCTCGACCATGCGTCGAGCCTTAGCATAGGAAATAAAAGTGCGAACGGAGTGGCTTGAGGTACCCTTCCACTATAGTCGGGGTGATTCTGGCAAAGCCAAGGTCACGATCTTAGCATGACAATCTAGAATAGCATGGTATGGGGACAACCAGTCCATCCCTAATATGACATCAAAATCTACCATATTCAAAAGCAACAGATCAACACGGGTCTCAAGACCCCCAAATATAACTACGCACGAACGATGCACCCGATCGACTACAATGGAGTCACCTATTGGTGTAGCCATATAAACTGGAATATCCAGAGCATAGCTGGGCACGGCCAAATACGGTGCGAAGTAGGAAGACACATAGGAATATGTAGATCCAGGGTCAAATAATACTGAAGCACCTCTGCCACACACAAGAATAGTACCTGTAATCACGGCATCTGATGCCTCTGCCTCTGGCCTGGCTGGTAAGGCATAGAATCGGGGATCTGCACCTCCCCTCTGAACTGCGTCTCTAGGACGACCATCAACTGGCTGACCTCTACCTTCGGCTGGACGGTCTCCACCTCTACGGTCTCGACCTCCACCTCTATAATCTCTACCCCCGCCTCGGCTGGCTGGGCAGGCTGAGGGTCAGCTGGGGCCTAAATCATAGGACGAGGACCTCGCTGCTGAGAGTTGCCCGCTGCTAGAGGGCAATTCTTGATAAAATGACCTGGGTCACCACAACCGTAGCAACTCTTAGACTGATAGGGCTGCTGGCCCTGACGACCTGAATGGCCTCCACAAACACTCTGAAGAGGTTGAGCATTAATAGGAGGCTGGTCTGAATAATGCCCACGAAAACCACGATCACCCGGTCCACCCTGTGAAGCCTGAAGGGCGGAATGAAAAGGCCTGAAAGACTGGCCTCTATCAAAGGATTCTCTGCCACCAGAGGAAGAACCACCAAACCTGCCTGAATGACGAGGCCTCTTATCTGAAGAATAACCGCCTCCCCTAGCAAGAGTCATCTCAACTCTACGTGCTGCATTTGCTGCCTTCCGAAATGATATGTCACTCCCCACGCCCATAGCCATCTGGAGTCTAATTGGCTGATTAAGCCCATCTATAAACCTGCGGACCCTCTCCCGCTCCGTGGGAAGTATCACCACCGCATGACGAGCCAAATCGACAAATCTCATCTCATACTGTGTAACTGTCATAGTGCCCTAATGGAGGCGCTCAAACTGCCTCCGAAGTACATCCCGCTGAGTAGCAGGGAGAAACTTCTCCATAAATAGTTCCGCAAACTGATCCCATGATAAAGCTGGGGACCCTGCTGGTCGAGTCAAGCAATAATCTCTCCACCACGTCTTGGCGGATCCTGCAAGCCTGAATGTACAGAAGTCAACTCCATTTGACTCCACAATCCCCATAGTCTTGAGAATCTCACGGCAACTGAATAAGAAGTCCTGAGGATCCTATGATGTGGCTCCACTAAATGTAGTGGTAAATAGCTTGGAAAACCGATCAAGCCTCCATAACGAATCAGAAGTCATGGCCGCTCCATCACCTGCATGAGCTGTGGTACCTGACTGAGTGGCCACAGCTGGCTGAACCACTGGTGCCTGAGGCTGAGGAGCTACCGGCTCCGGAGTACGAGCAATAGGAGTCTGGGCCCCTCCTCCAGCCTGAGAAGCGGCTGGTGAAACTGATAATAAGCCCGCTCTGGCAATGCTGTCCAAAAATCCCGCTATTCTGACCAAAGCATCCCGAAGATCCGGGGTAAATAAAGCATCTCCAGGGACCTGAGCTGGGCCCACTGGAGCTGCTGGAACTGGAATCTCCTCGTCGATCTCAATATGAGGCTCCAACTCTGGAGTAGCTGCCTGGGGCTGAGCTCTACCCCTACCCAGCCTCTGATACGGCCTTGGCCCCTGTCCCTCACGGCAGCTGCCTGGGGCTCGGGCTGCTGGTCAGCGGACGAAGAAGCGCGTGTCCTCACCATCCGCGAAAGGACAGAATAGAAATTCAATCAGTAATTGAGGAACAAGTCGCACGACAAGAAAGAACAAATGAGAGACTCTTTCCTAACTCAATAGACTCCGGAGGACAAGTACAGACGTCTCCGTACCTACCTCTCAAACTCTACTAAGCTTGTTCGTGAGTGGTGAGACCTATGTAACCTAAAGCTTTGATACCAACTTGTCACGACCCGGATTTTCCCCAACATCGGGATCGTGATGGCGCCTACTCGTGGTAGCTAGGCAAGCCACTCTATTCATACTATCCTGTTTTTAACACAATTTTAATTAAATAAATGCGGAATACTTTATCGAAATAGAAATAACTAATTACAAGACGAAAATCATACTGAAATCCTCTACCCAAGACGTGGAGTCACCAACTCACGAACTACTACTAATACTACACATAAGAGTTTGAAAGAAATATAACATAATTCTGTTTGTCTCGGAACAAAGAGACTACAACTAGTAACATAAATAAAGAGAGAGACGCCGGGCCTGCGGACGTCTACAAGCTACCTCGGTCTCAAATGTGATCAACTCCCACACAATCGATTTACTGCTGCTGCTCCTGATCGTAACCTGGACCTATGCAAAAATGCACAGAAGTGTAGTATCAGCACAACCGACCCCATGTGCTGGTAAGTGCCTGGCCTATCCCGGCGAAGTAGTGACAAGCCTAGGACCGGACACCCACATAAACCTGTGCAATTCAATATATATGTATACCACAGAATAACAAGAAATAACCATGTAATAACACAATAAGAAATATCTTAAAGAATTCAACAATTAACAACAGTTAATAAATTCACAAGGAAAAACAAAGTATAATGGAAACACAAGTAATATCAAGCCAAGGAATAGCAAGCAGATTGCACGGCATCACCCTTCGTGCTTTTACTCTCATCCTCACCAAATAAGCAAATAAAGTACACGGCATCACCCTTCGTGCTTTTACTCTCATCCTCACATCCATAGTATGGCATGATCCTTCGTACATGGTTCAATAACAGAGTGCACGGCATGATCCTTCGTGCATAATCAATAAAATATGGCACGGCATTAACCTCCGTGCATAAATAATAAAACAAGGCACGGCATCACCCTTCGTGCATTATCACTCTTCCTCACCCAAATAACAATCACAGTTAAGGGCAAAGAAAGAAGCAGTAATTCATAAATTGTCCCAACAAGGGCAATCAATAATTATCTTCACAACAAGTCCCGACAAGGGAGAACAATAACAATTCTACAACCTGACAAAGGTTCAACAATTCATCTGCAATTATGTCTCACAATAAGCATTATCAACGACTCACGGTCATACTAGACGCCAATGTATGGATGCTCGTCACCACAGCCCATACACCGCACTCGATCACATAACACATAGCACATAATCCTATTCCCTCAAGCTAGGATAGAACAAACACTTACCTCGAATGTTTATGAACAATTCAATCCGTGGAAATGTCTTTTCTTTCAAATTTGGCTCCAATCCAATCGTATCTATACACAATTGATTTAATATCATCAATACTACTCAACAAACTAATTCCTAAGACAAATTACAACTTTTACAACATTCTGCCCGGAATAGTGAATTTCGACCCCGGGCCCACATGGTCGGAACTCGGGGTTCGGACCAAAATCCGATTACCCATCCCCTCACGAGTTCATGTATATGATTTGTTTCAAAATCGGACCTCAATTCGAGGTCCAATTTCCAAATTTATGAAAAACCCTATATTCTAACAAAAACAAGAAATTCTACCATGAAAACCTTTGATTTCTATTGAAAAGCATGTTTAATGATGTTAGGAATTGAAAGAATTAAGTAAAAAGTGACTTACAGTTGTTTTGATGAAGAAGGAATCCGTGAAGAATCGCAAATGGGTGTTTTTGGTTTGTAAAAAGTGAAGAAATGAACTGAAAATCGTGTTTTACAGGTCTCTGTGTTCGCATTTGCGAACATGGGTTCGCAATTGCGAACCCCGACCAATTTCTGGAGTTTGAAAAATAAGCTAAGGCTGGGAAGTTCGCATTTGCAAACTTTTGTTCGCATTTGCGAAGCCAAGGCAAATCTGGGGCTTCGCAATTGCGAACATATGTTCGCAATTGCGAACTAGGCTGCTTCCAGGGACCTTCGCATTTGCGAACATTTGTTCGCATTTGCGAACAAGTCTGGGCTCAGGGACCTTCGCATTTGCGAAGAATGCTTCGCATTTGCGAAGCATGCCTTTCAACTGGAGGCCTCGCAATTGCGAGGTTTGGTTCGCATTTGCGAACCCAAACGGTCCTGGGCACCCTTCGCATTTGCGACCAAGGGTTCGCATTTGCGAACCCTGCCTTGACCTGCCACCTTCGCAATTGCGAGAAATACTTCGCAATTGCGAAGACAACAGTTGGGTGAAAAACCAGCAGTGCAAAAATTCAGAATTTCATCCAACGGCCTATCAAATCTTTACCCGAGCTCCCCGGGCTCCAAACCAAACATGTACACAACCTCAAAAACACATTATGAACTTGTTCGTGCGATCACATCGCCAATCTCACATCGTTTTCATCAAATCAAGCCTCAAATTCATGATTTTCATACTTTTGGTTTTTCAAAACTTTCAAACTTGGAACTCAAGGTCCAACACATCTCAAACGACATCCGAATGTCAACAAACTTTACAGAAATCACATATATAATATTTAAGACTTGTATCGGGCGTCGGAACCAAAATACGAGCCCGATACCAAGGTCAATTAATTCATTTCCTTTAACAATTACATCAAAAACAATTTTATAGAAAAATTCATAACTTGGGCTCTAAGCCTCAGAATTCGACTCCGGACGCATGTCCAAGTCCCATATTTTCCTACGGACCTCTCCGGACCACCCAATCTCGGGTCCGGATCCGTTTACCAAAAATGTTGACCGAAGTCAACCATATCAATATTAATATCATTTTTATCCACATTTCTCATAGAATTCATATTTTCTATCACAAAATCTTTCCAGCTACATGCTCGGATTGTGCACGTAAATCGAGGCAATATGGAATGAGGTTTTCAAGGCCTTAGAAGCTCGAAATGATTAACAAAATAAGTGATGACCCTTTGGGTCGTCACAATCCTGAAAACTTAAAATTAAATCCCATTATCCAAGAGGGTCCTAAGAACTCTAAAACTAAATCTCATTATCCAGGAGGGTCCTGAAAATTCTAAAACTAAATCCCATTATCCAGGAGGGTCCCGAGAATTCTAAAACTAAATCCCATTATCCAGGAGGGTCCCGAAAATTCTAAAACTAAATCTCATTATCCAGGAGGGTCCTGAAAACTGAAAACTAAATCCCATTATCCAGGAGGGTCCTGAAAACTTAAAACTGAATCCCATTATCCAGGAGGGTCCCGAAAACTTAAAATTAAATCCCATTATCCAGGAGGGTCCTGAAAACTTAAAATTAAATCCCATTATCCAAGAGGGTCCTGAAAACTTAAAACTAAATCCCATTATCCAGGAGGGTCCTGAAAACTTAAAATTAAATCCCATTATCCAGGAGGGTCCTGAAAACTTAAAATTAAATCCCATTATCCAGGAGGGTCCTGAAAACTTCAAATTAAATCCCATTATCCAGGAGGGTCCTGAAAACTTAAAACTAAATCCCATTATCCAGGAGGGTCCCGAAAACTTAAAACTAAATCCCATTATCCAGGAGGGTCCTGAAAACTTAAAATTAAATTCCATTATCCAAGAAGGTCCTGAAAACTTAAAACTAAATCCCATTATCCAGGAGGGTCCTGAAAACTTAAAATTAAATCCCATTATCCATGAGGGTCCTGAAAATTCTAAACTAAATCCCATTATCCAGGAGGGTCCTGAAAATTCTAAAATTAAATCCCATTATACATGAGGGTCCTAAAAATTTAAAATTAAATCCCATTATCCAGGAGGGTCCTGAAAATTCTAAAATTAAATCCCATGAGCCACGCTCCCATCTTGGATGATTCTGAATTTAATTTTGCTCCATGAACAATGCTTTTCCATGGGAGGTCCCTGTGGACTTCAAAATTAGACAAATAAAATCTGGTTAGTTTGAAAATGTGGTTGTTAGTTTGTGGCATCATTGCTCAGCATCTGCTTCTGTCACTGCCATGTTTCATCTTGATTAGCTTCTTCAGGCTAGTAAGGAGTTGTTTGACCCTTTGATTGGAATTAGACCACAAAACCTCTGACCTGAATCTCTCATGTTCACTTGTTGCATTGTGATTTTTATTTTGAGAGTTGCTGAATCTTTGTATTTTCTCAAATTTCAAGATCCACTCAACTGCCTGAACCTTAGTTATCACCATACTTCTTACTCTAAATCATGTCAATTGTGATGTGCATGGCCGAATTCCGCTTTGTGCAATTGGAAAGCTGGTGGCAAATTTTAAAGTCATTTCTCATTTGTTCTGACCAAACAGACTCAAGAAAGGACTCAAACAAAATGAGAGGAACAAAATAAGGGACAAGGGAAAGAGATGATACTTAACAAGAAAATTACTAAGTAGAAACTTATGAGATGTGGATACCAACCCTAATGACCAGGACATGCACCTTTGGATCGAGTGGCCTAATCTCTCAAGCAAGTCTAATATTCAACTCTTATTGTACCTCTTCGCTGTGAAACTGGGCTTCAGCGCTTCAATTGTCCCATTTGATCCACAATCCTCAGTCGACTTGTAGTGCCCCGAAGGGTTTTCACCATCAAGCCTCTCTCATTTTGCTCTTTTTCTCAACTCACCGTCGCCTTACGGTGCCCCTAAGGGTTTTCACCGATAAGACTCTCTCATTTTATCATTTTCTCTCATTGTTCTGAGAACAAAGGTATTACCCATGATGCAGGGAGATCATACTTTCACCAACACTTGATATGACATCCTCAATGATTGGTCGGAAGGTCTTTCTTTGGACCGTAATGTAGGCTTTTGGACAGGGGTTAGAAAGAAAGGGTAACATGAAGGCTCAAAATAATTCAAGATGAAAGGGTTATAAATTACAACTTTTGGAATCAGGTCTTTTGGCAAAATTAAAACATCTGCCCCAGTTTTTTTTTTTAATCCACTAGGCAGAGCCTAGGGCTAGTTTTTTATTAATAACAGAAACGAAAATTACAACAAAATAGGAATAGTACAAATAAGGGGGACAATAGCACCGGAATTGTTACCCATATAACACAAACCGAGCTAACCTTACCGTACTAATCCTATTGAGGTTTAAAAACCTCACTATCTAGCAAGCATGTAAAAAATAAGAACTTGACCGGACTAGATATTCTATGATCATCACAGAATTTATAACATATTCTGTGATGATATTACAAATGATAATGCTTATAAAATGATAGAATATAATGAAGTAGGAATTAAAATCTTGTCCCTGCTTTTCCAAACTTGTAAAAATTTCCATTTGTAGTTCTTTGGCATTTTCCTCAACCGCGTTCAAAATGTATTCAAACTTCATCAATTCTTTCTTGAACGGTTGGACCTCCTTGACGCTGTTGGGGCAGCTTGTTTTTGTTTGGCAGCTCTCATAGGAGGTCGCCTAACAATTGGTCTTTTGTCAGACATTGTTGCAATTTTCATCCAGATAGCACCTCCTTGACTTGTTCCAATGTGGTCCTCGACGGTATTTGGTGGTGTATCTATGAAATGCAAGCATGTGCGACAATGGAGCTTATTCGGAATGAAATCTGGAGCCTCCAACTTGTTCTTTAATTTTCCAGTCTTAGAATTTTCAAAAAATGAAATTTGAGTTTCATCTTTGATAACTCTTTCCACACGATGACTTGTAAATTGAAAACGTTGTTTAAGCCTATTTTCTTGCTCCCTTTTCAAATTTGCGCAATTGAATTGCTCCACAATATTTACACCAAAATCAGCTTTGTCATCGTACTCATTTTCCCACTCTTCTTCAGTAGACTCAATGTCTTCCATGGCACTTTCATGTTCACCTTCATGCATTTCATTGTTATTTCCGGTCGATAACATGAGTTGTTCCGGTTCTCCTCCATAATCTCCATATGATTCAACTGAATTTGAGGGGACCTCATATACGGATGTATTTAACGCAACCAACGATTGTTTTACTATACTTTCCTTCATCATCATCTCATGTTGCGCGTCCTTGATGATTCTTTCCACATTAGGATTGGAAAAATGTAAAGTAGGCGCATTAGAACTATGAGCTTGAACCAATTGCCCATGATCGCCTCCATGTTCTCCATACGACTCCAAAGATTGTGATGGTACCAAATGATGATACAAAGTCTGTTTTGTTGCATTTGTGGCGGCAGTAGCTATCTCATCTTTCCTTGTAGCAACAGTTATTTTCTCATGTGATTGTGCTTCATTTACATGCAAGTTATTAATACTTTGAACACACAAAGGTGTGACAACAGTATCGAAATGCACTGCTTCTTCATTATGTTTTTCCTCGTGCCTTTGAGCCAACCGTGCCGCGTCAAAATTGTTATTTTTGTCTAACGAGCCCACATCAACGGTTTGTGCATCTGCCCCAGTTTCATGAAGTTTGGGGAATTTTTTTTTTGGATTTTTTCTTTGATGGGATTTCTTAAAAAATCTGCCCCAGTATTGATTTAGGGGGATCATGAAATACTTTATTTGGTGCGACCGAACCGTAAGGCTGCCTACGTATCTTGTGGTGACAAGAATCGGGTCGAACGTAGTTCAAAGGACTACTTTTTGTTACTATTTTTTTTTCTTTTTTTTTCTTTTTTTTGTCTTTTTTTTTCCTTTTTCTCTGTTTCTTTTTATTTTCTCAGTCCTGACTCTATTTCTGATTCCAAAAGAGGGGTATGAAACAAAAAAAATTAGGGCTCAAAATGGGTAGCAAAGGATAAAAGTGTTTGGGTAGCAGAATAAAAAGCCTTCGTCATACCAAACTTTGAGAATGCCAAGTACAAGCGTGCAATTGAAGATAAGCAAAGAAATCATGCACAATATCTATTGATGGCATCATCACAAACAGACAGTGCTGACAGACAATATCTTTGTCCCAATGAATGATCCTTGCCAATTCAGAGCAAACTTGATTCAACCTTACCTTGATGTGGAAGAATGCATTTCAGCACTGACACATTTACCTCAAACTGCTTGAGAAACATTTCCTTGTTGTATTCTCTTATCAAACTCTTGATTTCTAGACTTACTGCCTCAGTTTCACTCAATTCAAACTTTAGTTTATCTCAGAATTCATGAATCCTTACTTATTTCCTCAAATGCCTCTTTTGTCATGTTCAAAACTGTGTCATTGCTTCATGATCAGACTAGCTTTCAAGATTAGGCTGAGAATCATGTGTGCATGTCATGTCACTTGAGTTAGGACGAAGAGAACTATGAGAGAAAAAGAAACCTAAACAAAAACTAACCAAAACGAATAAAAAAACATGAGATTGCATTAGACAGATGGTGAAAAGGGTTTGAACAAAACAAGCAAAACAGACATGGGTTGCAACCTTGGAACAATCCTAAAGAATATTAGATGAATTACTACAACTAAACAAACTAGACAAAATGAGAAGAAGAAGAGTTTGAGCCACAAGATAATGTCTGGCTTACAACCCTAAGATAACCCGGACAAGCAGAAATGACAATAAAATAAACCACCAAAACTCCTCCCGGCCAACCAAGAAAGGAGTGTCTTTCCAATCCCCAAGCTCGACATTTTAGCCACAGGGTTGCACATCAAAATTACCGGGACCTTCACCAATTTCAACATCATTAACTTCAGCCAGCAACTTCCCAAGAGGATTCTCATACTCCATGTCACCATGCATTTTTGCACATCAAAATTACTAGGACCTTCACCAATTTCAACATCATGAACTTCAGCCAGCAACTTCCCAAGAGGATTCTCAGACTCCATGTCACCATGTATCTTTCCCACAAAGATTGCATCATCATGTGCAGGTAAAGGATTCTATGCAATGTCTTGGGTGTCTGGAGCTGGGAATGCGGTTGTTTTGACTGGTGGAGCATGAAAAGTTTGGGAGGAAGTGCCAGGGTAATTGTAGTAAGGGGTAAAGCCTGGTGCGTGTTGTGGGGAAAGATCAATGGTAGTAGGAACCTGGACTAGTGATAGTGGTGGAATGGAGGCATGATTTTCTGTATAGTAGGGAATGAAGGTGGAGGATGTTTCTTAATCCAGGCATGATACATTTCTGCATCTGTTGTTTCAACCTTGGACCTCATCTTTCAATTCAGACTCCGACTCCACAAACTCCCTCAGCGGGTCAACAACTTTTATGTCCAAGTCTTTGCCAGGCATAGGTACCTTGCTTCTGACCTTGTGTTGTGTGAACAAATCACCATTGCCACAAACTAACCACCCTCTGTTATAATGAAAGTAACAAAGCAGAGCAAAACAAAGCCAACATGTTAGCGTTAGAGCATTTATCAAACAGAAATATCATGTTGCGTGCAATGCCCCCTAGTCACAGTTAACGGTTCTAGAATGGCTTCGAGGGTATGAAGGTCATTTGGCATCATCCCCACTTTGTTCATTTCAACCTTCTCTTTCTTTCATTTCTAGCTCTTCTTAGCTTTCCTGTTTTCCTTCCCCTTCTTTTCTTTTTAATTTGTCGCTCATTTCTTTCCTCTCATTTCTCACATCCACAATTCATTCTCTTTTTTTTCTTTTTCTTTTTCTTTTTCTTTTCCTTTTTTTTTTAGTTTTCAAAAAAATGACTTGATCGAACCCTATGTAGGTTGCCTACGTATCATGCCCCTCATGAATCAGATCAAGCGTAGTTCTTGAAAAGTAATGAATAAAATAAACTAAGAAACAAAAATCTTTTTTTGAATTTTTCATTTATAAATTTTTTTGATTTTCAAATACAAAACAGGAAGTACTATAACAAAAGACTCGACAATCTTAACTAGACTGACAGACTTGATACTACTGTACAAGACTAAAAATTAAAAGACAATCATAAAATAGGCTAAATTAAAAAGTTTTTTCAAGCAGCTCGTGCATGCAATGGTCTTTGACTAGAATGGTCCTGGGATATATCATGCTCAAATTCTAGCAAATCGCTCCATACCTGAATGGAAAAAATAAGATCAAGTGAATCAGTGACTCAAGACATTAAACGACACCACGACACCTTCTATTGGACACATGCAAGACACGATTGAGCTATTTTTGAAAATTAACCCATATGGCCAATGATGGCTATTAGTGCAAACTTAACAAATGTGACTACTCTTATATGAAACTACAATACTAATGCTTATATGGATTTAACTCTCAATGATCATGGCCCAAAAATTAATTTAAAGAAATAACTCATTCTGCGAAAAAGGCCGATATGGCCAAAAGTGGCTAAAGATGCAAATTCAAAAGGACGGACCCTAAAGAAATATGACTCCTAGTTGTAGACTCAAAATCCTAATATATGAGTAATTGAACCACTTTTGCGAAAATAACCCCATTTTGCAAGAATGACCGATGTGGCCAAAAGTGGCTAAACATGCAAACTCGAAATGAAAGACACTAAATTGATATGATACCTAATTATGGACTCAAAATACTAAGACATTGGTTTATTGAACTACTTTCGCAAAAATTGCCCCATTTCGCAAGAATGACCGATGTGGTCAAAAGTGGCTAAAAATGCAAACTCGAAAAGGAAAGACCTTAAATTGATATGATAGCTAATTGTGGACTCAAAATCCTAAGACATGGGTTTATTGAACTACTTTCGCAAAAATGACCCCATTTTGCAAGAATGGCCGACGTGGCCAAAAGTGGCTAGACATGCAAGATTTGGCTAAAACCCCGCAAAGCCAAGAACCTAAGACTTACTAGGAAGACCGGACCCTATGTGGGTTGCCTACGTATCTCACCCCGAGAGACGAGAATCAGATTCACGTAGTTCGGGAAGATGCAATTAAGTTGAAAGAAAAAGCTATATTTTATCTTTTTTTGAAAAATAATGAAAAGTGTAAAATCTTTTTTGAATTTTCTATTTTCAATTTTTATTTTTTTGTTGAATTTTTGGAAGATAATGAAAAAGTGTAAAATCTTTTTGGATTTTTCATTTTCTTCTTTTTTTTTTGGATTTTTCTTGAAAAGTTGTGAAAGAAAAATGCAACCGGGCTCTATTTTCTTCATTTTTTCACCCTTCTTTCCCGAACATCGGTCCGCCAAATAACCGTTTTACCCTCAAAGATGCGACATTTAGCACATAGGATGATTACATGTCATTTTGGGCCATGGGCCCAGTTTGACAAGATTTGGACAAGTTTCCTACAAAGGGACACGGTACGTGGGACCGAACCCTGCTAGGTCTAAATGACATGATGCAAATAAAAATGACCTAAAGGCTGACCTACGGTTGGGTTCACTAACAAGGCGATTCGGGGGAGCGTATGGTCGATGGTGGCTGCTCAAGCTTTCCACCCACTCCATACGTCCGACGGCCCCCCCTCCTAAATTAAGGGTGACTCAACAAAGATTTTGTGCACGCGACGCGTGCTCCGAGACTTGTTTCAGAAAGAATTGACCGGGTAATGCATATGATGTCAGTTATAAAGCAGTAAACACATAAAGCAAAAACTGTAAACAAATAAGCAACTAGCAAATAACAAAATATAAAAACATAATAAAAATCAAATAAAGCTAATGAAAAAGCACAAAAAACCTCAATCAAATATTCTAAAATCCAACAAAATCAAGTACTAGCTCGAACCTGCAACTCCCCAGCAGAGTCGCCAGAGATGTCACACCCCTTCTTTTTTACCAAACACAAGCCTTTCACCAAAACCCTCTTAAATAAATAAAAAGATTTTAGTGAAAAAGCTTGAAAAAGGTTTTTCAATTTTGAAAGTGACAAAAAAAATGTGTGTTTAAAAGGAATTAACTCAGAGTCGCCACCTGACATTGATTTCGGTGTGCCAGGCCACCGTTTTTTAAAATGATTTTCTTTTAAAACACTTTAGACTTCAAAACTAAGTCTGCACCAGAGATTCGGGTAAGGGGTTCATTTGACTCGAGGAGAAGGTGTTAGGCATTCCCCAAGTCCCGTGAAGGTCACGGTTGCGTACTTGATCAAGTTGGCTTTTAAATTATTCGATTGAGGCAGAAAACACAGAAAAAGCAAAATTAACACATACGAAGCTCGAGGTCGTTCCCACCTAATAAGAAAAAATGAAAAGGGAAAGAAAAATTCTAAGCTAACCTATACTACGACTTCTCCACCATTCTCGTCAAGGCCTCCAAAATATTTACATACTTCTTCGGGGCATACCACGGAATATATATACAAATTTCACGAGGCATTCCCCGGATAAATTTAACTACAGGAACGACCTTTCGCCTCGAATTAACAAAAATCCTAAAATATGCCTAACCGGGTGTAGTCGGCCTAAAGCATGCTCCAAACGGGTAATATAATAAAATAAAACAATAAAATGCAATAATACACAAATTTCAGTTCTGTTTCTTTTAGATTCTAACTCCACTCCCAAAATCCATTTCAATAAGTTTAACCGTGATTTCTTTTCCAAAGCTCATCGATCCACAGTCTATTAATCCAACCTAAACAGATAATCCATGAATTAATTCGTTCATCATAATTTATGTTCTATTCATAGTATAATTAACTAAAACGGGCAATTTGACTATCGAAAATTCACTCAAATGTTCTAAAGTGGGCAACTTCATATCACTTTAAAGAGAAGACAAAACACATCACAAGGCCCTATAAATCTTAAACACATATATCAAATTAATAAGAATAAAGTAGGTGAGAAAGAACTAGACCTCGAAACGATTAGTTTTCCTTGGAATTTAGATCACTGAACCAACTGCCAACAAAATACATATCGGAGTACGACGGAAAATCAACAATAAAACCAACAAAGGGAAATTCGACAGATTCAAATTCGATAGCATAGAACCTTAAACCGACAACAAAATCAGCAAAGGCAACAAACATTTGTAACAGTGACACAAGCAAATCGAGCTAGTATTGCATATCAGGCTTTATATTCCAATCATACCAAATAGTCAACAAAGAAGAGGAATGAACCTGGTGTAGCCAATTTTGATTAATGTCGTACAGTAAATACAATTGAAGACAAATGAATCCGGCAGTGAAGATCCGAAGAGGACAGCAGCTACAACGTAACAGGATGAAAAACCAACGAACTCGGACTCGGACGACGGACTCGATCTCAGCTCACTCCATCTCTCTCTACCAACAAACTGAGTAGAATGGAGAAGAAGAGAGAAGGGTGTGCGGCCGAGGGTTTTGGAAGGAGGAGGGGCGACGACCCTTTTGGGGTCTGCTAAGGCTGGCCGCTGGTGGTGCGACGAGAATGGTGGCGTGGGCGGTGAGTCGTCTGTGTTCGTTTGGTCACTGGTGGCTGGAGGGTGGTCCTTCTTGGTCGATGAAGAAGGCAAGACGATGGGGCTGGTTTGTTTACTGTTGCGGCTGGTTTCTCTTTTGCTTCTGCTGTGTTTTTTGCTAAAGAAGAAGAGAGCTCCTGGGTGGGGTCGGCGGCTAAAGGTTTTTCTTTTCGTTGATGAAGAAGAAAAGGTTCATGGGGGCAGCTGGGGCTTTTCTGTTCAGCTCTAGGGTTTTTCTTTTTGTGTCTTGTTATGTTAAGAAGGAGAAGGGTTATGAGTCGAGTCGGGTCGGGTCGGCGGGTCAGGGGTATGGACCACCAAATTTGGGCCTCCTCTATTGCAAAATGGGGCCCAAAACTTGTAATTCTTTAATTTTAGCAATCTATTAACTAAATAACCCAATGCTTTGAATTAAAATCAAATTAATTTCAATTAATTAAATAAATTATGTAATAGCATGAAACTATTTTTGTATTTTTTCAATTTTATGATAAAAATAATGTAAAAGAGTTAAAATTAGTGTAAATAGCTATATGAGACCTAAATTAAATATTCTATGCTAAAACGGGTAAAATTTCGGGGATGGTCAAAAATTACGTGTCTACACCAGATGTATTAACATCAAACACGGGCTGGCGAACCTAATAAAAAACAATAGAAAGAGAAGGCATGTTGAGTTCAGAGAAGGCATAACTGTTGAGTGATTTGAGTTTATTAGTAAACAAATACCTTAGAATCAGTAAAATCCTCCCTCGTTTGATTGGGTTCCTTCATATTCAGAAAACTGAACACTTTTTCAAAGGAAGAAACGACATAGTTGTTGAGTGTCGTCACCGTATCAGTCAACTACAACAAAAGCAAACATGTTTATAACCAAAAATTAATTATAAATTACATAAAATATAAAGGACAAGTACCTTTCCAACATCACTCCTCGGATTCACAACTTCATCACTCAAAAGATCAAGACGCACAAAAGGATCATAACTTGGATTAGGCTGTGGATGCATAGTCTGAGGACAAGGTCGTTTAGACTGTTGCTCTGCATTTTGAGGATAATGTCGTGTAGACTGTTGCTCCATATGTTGAGGACAAGGTGCAGGTGCAGCAACAAAATCATCACTGTAAGAGGCAGGAACAATAGGCACCTCCCCTGATGCAACATCATCCGCATTTACTTCAAATAGTGTGTCGATGTTCAGACTTGACATCTCTTTAGAAGTAGGGGAAATGTTACTATAGTTCAACTACAAGAAGAAAAAACAGGATTACAATAGTACAAAAATACAGAAAAATAGAAATCATATATAAAGAAGTATTATGGTACAAAAAATTTACCTTGTCAACACTACACATAATCACGCCGCCAGTCAAATCCGCATATGATGGAGTGTTAGTCACTTTCCAATTAAGAATGCGTGGCACATTTGTGCCAACGCGAAGAGCAAGATTCTTATCAACTGTTGAACAACACTCAAAAAACCAAACCTGTAAAGCAAGTGGCAAACCTCCGAGCCTATACATAGTCAAATAATCACATTGCTTGTCCCTCATTGTCCTTAAAACATCTTCAAATGACTTTTCCCCCAAGGAAACATCTTATACTGGCCACTTTCAATGATATCAAAATCATCTTTGGTGATACCATGATTATTTGCATCAGAGAAGATGAAATGATGGACAAACACCATCAAGGCCATCTTGAACGCATCTTCATCCGACTTCCACTCCTTTTGCTTGAAGCGATCAAGAAGCTCCCCCTTGTTATGGCCTTTTTTCCATCTCCTCTTTCAGCAACCTATTGACATCTGGTTTGTCATAGAAAGTAGCATCGTCGTCTACGCACTTCAAACCAGTTATATGGGCAAACTCTCCAATCCCAAATCGCAATAAACACCCATTAATCTTCACCCACAACTCCCTTTCACGTCCTAGGACGACCTCCCTCAATAATATACAATGAATAAGTTGATTTTGAATTTTAAATTGAGAGAGGTCCAGGAAGTACCCAAAACAACTACCACGGAACATTTGAAGGTGTGTGTCAGTCAAACATTGCTTCAAAATGTTCACGATATCATGCTCGGTATGGGAACTAATCCTATTGTGGAAATAATCAACGGGTAGTACATAAAAGTCCCCAACCTTCAATATAGGAAAATAACAAGAAATACATCAATAACTGAAAATATACTAAAACATTTTCTTAGATTGTATATAAAAGTATAACAGTGCTTGTATAAATATGTATACACAGATGTATAACTTTGTATAAAACTGTATAAGCATGTATAACAATATAAAAATCAAAACAGGAAATACCTTCAACTTCGCTTTTCTCTTGTTCAATTTCAGTCTAATAGCAACCCTTTGTTCTTTGGATTCTAGATCAAGGCAACTTTCACCATCAGCATTCATCTTTCTCCTTTTCCGTTTAACATCACGGACTACATCGTCTTCATTAGACAATTTAGCTTTAAGCTTATCCATTGATTTTGCGGGTCTACCGCATTTCTTACTCCTTACTCTAACGAAGTTAACAGGAGTAGGACTATTACTCGTTTGGGAACGAGTAATGCGATGCAAAACTTTTAGAGCAGGAGGGGACTCAAAATCATCGTCCTCAGGAGACTGCACATGCTTATTCTCTGTAGAACAAGAGGGTGAAGGCACGCCACTAGACAATTTTATTGGAGTAGGAGTATTTCTCGTTTGAGAACGAGTCATGCGACTGCTCTCCGGTTGCACATCTTTAGGACAATCATCAGACTCAAACTCATCCAAATCAGGACTTGAGGGCAAATCCCTCAATTGTTTTGCATAATCTAACTAGACACCTTTTCCGGCAATCTTCATTTTCGCTCTAGATGCAGACTTTTTCACAGGCATTTTCTACAAATAAACAAAGAACAAACAAAGTTTTAATAAAAAAAAAAATTTAAAGCAAACACAAAACTCAAAAGTTAACCCAAAATGCCATAAACACAAGTGAAGAAAAATGAAGGAAAACAAGCAAATCAAAATGTAACAAAAAAATCAAAACAAAAATAGTGAAACAAGTGGGCTGCTTAACGAAGTATAAAATAGAATGAAATGAAAAGCAAATAAAAGTGAAAGTTACCTCGAATGAAACCTCAAACACAGCAATGGAAACGGTTATGCCCACTGAAACTCGAGAGGAAGAAACAGTGACAAAAGTGTGAGGGAAAGGAAGAAATAGACAACAACAACAACAACAACAACAACCCAGTATATTCCCACAAGGTGGGGTCTGGGGAGGGTAATATGTAGACAGGCCTTACCTCTACCCGAGAGGGCAGAGAGGTTGTTTCCAATCGACCCTCGGCGCATGGAAAAAAGGCAAACAAAAACAAAAAAACAAAAACCGCATTAGTTACTCCAGCATACATCTCATAAAAATTATCTAAACATAAGATGCATATGTACCATGAATAAACATGCATGCAATGATATCAAAACAGTAACTACCAGAAATGACTACCAAAAGAGAACACAAACTAATCATCTATGGGCGGCCCTACAACGCCTCATACCACGGGAAAGGAGTATGAAAAATCTAGAAACCCCTACCCTACAACCCTGATACTAGACCTCCAGACTTTCCTATCAAGGGTCATGTCCTCGGAAATCTGCATCTTGGCCATGTCCTGTCTAATTACCTCTCCCCAGTATCTCTTGGGCCTCCCTCTGCCTCGCCTCACACCGACCACCGCTAGCCGCTCACAACTCCTCACCGGGGCATCGGGGCTTCTCCTCCACACATGCCCGAACCACCGAAGTCTCGCCTCTCGCACCTTCTCATCCACTGGGGCCACCCCCACCTTCTCCCGAATAACTTCGTTCCTAATCTTATCTAACCTGGTGAGCCCGCACATCCACCTAAGCATCCCCATCTCCGCAACCATCATCCTCTGAACATGAGATTTCTTCACCGGCCAACACTCCGTCCCGTACAGCATGGCAGGTCTAACCACAGCTCTATAAAAATGATGAATCAGACATTCCTTATTCATTTCAAACTTCATTTTCTTTTCTAAATTATAGATAATTCGTGAGAACTCAGACAAGAAACAATCATGTACACTGGATAAGCTAAAATGATAAGAACTCTCAAATCTAATTAGAGAGTAAACTATCTAAAATTTAAAGCCGCATGAGCTAGAAATGGATTGTAATTGATCAGGGTTGCAATACATTTTTGCCTAGTTCCCACTTCCATTCCTCTAGCCTCTCGTTAACACCGACCCTCGTCTCGTCTACCAGGACTATGTCATCAGGCAAATAGCATACACCAAGGAACATCCCCTTCAATATGCCGCGTCAAAGCATCCATCACCAAGGCAAACAAGAGGGGGCTAAGCGCAGATCCTTGATGTTATGCCCATTGAAACTCGAGAGGAAGAAACAGTGACAAAAGTGTGAGGAAGGGAAGAAATAGAGCAAATGAAAAATGAAAATTCAAAATATTAAACGATTATTTAAAGTTTTGGGAAAATTACCTCGATTTAAACCTCAAACACAACAATGGAAACGGTTATGCACAGAAACTCGAGAGGAAGAAAAAGTTAGAAAAGCGTGAGTGAGAAGAAGAAAGAGAGCAAATTAAAAATAAAAATTCAAAATATTAAACGGTAAAATTAAACTGTGGGCTACCGGCTGAAAATTAAATTTCACAAATTAGCCAACATGGGCCATGCCATGTAAAGGCCGAAAATATGGGCTATTTTCAGTGGGGCAGCATGGCTCAAGTGACATAGAGGGTAATTTTTTCAATGATATATGCATGTCATTTTTAATACAATATATCAAACAATAGATAAAAATAATAGCAAAATAACTAATTCCAACTTAACGTTATCCTAACATAACTTATATTTAGAAGTTATGTTACTCTGATACTTAGAAGCAGGGGCGGAGGCAAGGGGCGCAAGGGTGTTCACCCCAACACCCTTCGCCGAAAATTTATACTGTATATATAAGGCAAAGTCTATTTTTTATCTCTATTTATTAAGTTTTGAACATCCTTGACACAAGGCAAATATTCGGTTTAGTGGTCAAGGGTGTTCTAAATGTGCATAAAATCATAGGTTCAATTCTCGTGATCTACAATTTATTTTTTTTTGAACACCCTTAATATATATCCTGCCTCCGCCACTACTTAGAAGTATCATCCAGCTGTGTGTCGTTTTTTTGTTTTGTTTGGAAAAGTTAAGTATTTATTTTTGGAGCGTCCATATTTTTGAAATACACGAACCGCATATGTTAGAAATATGTACTTGCAATTCTGCTAATTATTAAATTATAATTTTTGAGGAGCCATTGAAAATCTAACATAACTAATTAGATACTAACTCTATTCCATGTTTTTATACTTTTGCACATCCCAGTCATTAAAATATCTATTTAAATAATTCTTCGTGCCTTCTTAAACATCACTTAACTAATATTCCTTTCGTTTGAATTTATGCGAGCATATTTCTTTTAGTCCTTATTAAAAATATTTAATTTTTTTTCATATTTAAAAATAATTTATTTCTATACAATAATTTGTAATCACATAAATTATATGTATATTATTTTTACTATACTTCTCTTTTTTCATTTTATGTCGTGTCAAATAGATTCACGGCTAATTTGAAAGATACATAATACTAGTTGTTTAATGTTTTAAACAGATCCAGCTAAATGGTCCAAACAGAAACAGTTGGTGTCCAGCGATGCCGAAGCAAACTTAATTTACTCAACGGTTCATCACCAACTAACAATGATGCATCAGAAGATTTCAAAAACTTTTCATACAAAAATCAAGAAAAGGAAAAACACATACTTAGACCTTAAGACAAGAACCAGAATCAAAATCATCCTCTCTGTATTATACTCCCACTTTACGTCGTGTCCCTATCATTCCAATAAAAATCGTAGTCAACCATTTTTCCAGTCAATTTCCTTTATCACCCACGTGAAACTTCCAGTTACTTCCCCAACTTTCCTTTTGAAGATCAAAACATTTATATAAGAAGAGTTCAGTTGTATTGATTGGCTTGGTGCCATTAATCTTATTGAGCCGCCTTTGTTTCCTTGCAAAAAGTTAACGCTCACAACTCATGTCAGTTGCTTGTGGAGCTGAGTGTGTATTGGTGTTAGGTTGTCTTCGTTGGGCATGGAAACGCTGCACATACACCGGCAATGACGATAGTGCTACGTGGCCGACAGCTACCTACGAGGAATTTGAACCAGTTCCACGTATCTGCCGTACAATTCTAGCAGTATACGAACCAAACCTCCGTAGCCCCAAGTACCCTCCGGAGGGTGGGTATAGGCTAAACCCTGATTGGGTCATTAAACGGGTCACATATGAACAAACATCTGGCAATGCACCTCCGTATTTGATCTATTGTGATCACGAGCACCAAGAGATTGTAGTCGCTATTCGTGGGTTGAATTTAATGAACGAAAGTGATTACAAAGTTTTGTTGGATAATAGGCTTGGAAAACAGATGTTTGATGGAGGATATGTACATCATGGGTTGTTGAAATCTGCGGTTTGGGTTTTGAATAATGAGTCTGAGACTTTGAAGAAGCTTTGGATTGAGAATGGCAGGAGTTACAAGATGATATTTGCAGGTAAATATGGCAAACAGGCTGGTTGGATTAAATTCTGAGAGAGGCGTCACCGATAAAGTTGTTGCCATGTGACCGGGAAGTCACGTGTTCGAGCCATGAAAACGGTTTCTTGCAGAAATGCAAGTTAAGAATGCCCTTCCCCGATCCCGTGCAAAGCGGAAGCTTAGTGCACCGGGCTGCCTTTTTTAGCTTTAAGTTTATATAATTTCCAACCCCCAAATGTAAGTATTGTTTTTTGGAGTTGGGATGAATTTTTACCCGTCTGGTTACGCTATTGGACCTGATAGTTTGATGGGTCATTTCAAGTTCAAGCTACAACTAAGCACCCTACTTTGAACCAATAGTTTAATGGGTCATTTCGGGTTTATCCCAACGGTTGAGCGAATTACTAAAAATTGGTTGATTTTGCCACCTCTATTTTGCAGGGCATTCTTTAGGTTCTGGTGTGGCGTCGTTGCTGACAATAATTGTGGCGAATCATAAGGATAGATTAGGGGGAATTCCAAGGAGTCTTATTAGGTGTTATGCAGTTGCACCAGCAAGGTGTATGTCACTCAACTTGGCTGTTAAGTATGCTGATATAATACACTCTGTGGTATTGCAGGTAAGTCTCAGAAACTAATCTAGTATTTTAAGTTAGTGGGTAGATATACACCTTTCACCTACTCGGACTCTTCAAAAATGTCAGCTGGTGTGTGTCGGATCCTCCAATAATAGTGCATTTTTGGAGGATCGGACACAAGTACGGCAGTATATTTGGAGAGTCCACGTAACATGGATTTGAATTTGATAAGAGCTACCTTCTTATTCTTCATCTGTTCATGCCGAGAATGCTTACATTTTGGGAATGTATTCTGGAAGATGTTATTAATGGGTGGTGAGATGGTCTATTCAATTGGGAAATGAGAGATGGACTAGGAACTAATTACTAACAGGTTCAGAGTAATGTAGTCAGTTGATTTAGCTGATAAATATTGGGCATAGGATAATGTAGTCTGCAAATGCTACTAGGAAAGAACCAATTTTTATGGTCAGCAGTTAATCATTCCTTTGATTTACAGTAAAATTGAATCTTTACTATCTGTTCTCTTTTGGAATTTACTGCCAAGAGAGGGAAGTTGAAGTACATTGAGACTGTTCCAACTAGAATCCCTTCCCTTTTGGGGTGTAAATTTAAGTGCCTCCTGTTATAGATGGCATCTGGGTGTCGAGATCTATAGGCATTATATATTTATATATCTTATATTACCACTTGAAATGCACTTGGCTGGAGTTTGTACTTATCATGTGGAAGGGAAGACGAATCCAAGGAATGGCGACTGAGCTGGTAGTTTAGTCGCTAACTGATAACTTATTTTTTCAGCAGCTACTAAGTTGAAATTTAAACCATTGGGCAGTGCAATTTGCTGTGACATTTCAGTAATATAGTTGCCCACATTAACAGGAATTTCCACTGTTTTTCTCTGGTCATATTTGCAAATTTGAGAAGTTTTGGCTTGCAGCTATCCGTTTTCACTTTAATTCTTACACTAAAACTATCCGTGAAGCCATACAAAGACCTGTATATGTGTTAATTTGCTCCTTAGTTTGCCATGTGAAATTCATGAACCATCACATCCAGTGAGAGTGAATTAACAACGTAACCATGGCTCTTTCCTAACAGGATGATTTCTTGCCAAGAACAGCCACCCCACTTGAAGATATATTTAAATCCATCTTCTGGTTAGTTTAAATCCATTCTCTGTGTGCATAATAAAGCTTTCTCTATATTCTCTGATTTCTTGCCTTTGCGTGATTGCTATAATTATCTCTTATACCAGGCATTAATGCTTTCAACAGTTTACCGTGCTTGATATTTTTGGTATGCTTGAGAGATACCTTCATTCCCGAGGGCAGAAAACTCCGTGATCCAAGAAGACTTTATGCACCAGGCCGTATGTATCACATTGTAGAAAGAAGATTTTGCAGGTGAAGCACATTCAGATGAGTGATACTAGTGTGCTACTTACTGTTAAAGTAATGCAAACTAGTGATTATGATGTAACAAAGCCTCTGTCGGTATGACATTCACAGAACTGCCAAATGTTGCTTGTAGTCATTGTGTGCTTCGTTTGAGTTGTGTTCTAGATACATTATATCTTCCCTCCATTCTGTGCATGATGAGATCTCATTCCTTTCTAATATTCTTCTGTCTTGATTTCCTTGTTTATGTTTCACGACCTGGCTTATAAATCTATCGAATTAGTACTGGGGTCGAATCCTTGCAACTAGTATGAGTCATCCCAAACATCTACCAATCTCGTTATTATTCAAGTGGTTTAAGTGGTTTTCATTCTACTACCGATACTCGTCATTATTCTTGTCCTCATTTTGTTGAATGCACTGATTAGGATAAAGTTGAATAGAGCCATTGTGTTCCGTTAGTTCCCTGAATTATTGAAAAATAATATAGAAAACTTTCATATGAGATGTATTGGCATCTTTATCTCCTCTTAAATAGAAGAGTGCAGAATATAGTTGAATTAATCTCACATAAAAAGACCCCTGTTATAGTGGCGGAGTCAGGATTTCCGTTAAGGGGGTTCAAAAAGAAAAAGTTAAAAAAATTAGAAGAGATTGTGGCCAGTGGGAATTGAACTAGTGAATTTCACAAAGGTTCTGAATCCCCTTGACCATTGAGTTATGCTTTTGGTGTGTGTTATGGAGATTCAAAATATAATATATAGAGGTAAAAAACAGATACGGATGTAATTTTTCGACGAAGGAGATTTGGGTGAACCCCCTTCCACCTCTAAATCCGCCCCTGCCCTGTTACCACTACGAGACTTTGAGCAAGGAAGAAGGCATATACTGGTGAATTAACCTCACTTTGTGCTTGGACTAAAAGTCGAAAGGCTTGCTTCTTAGCCTCATTGCTTACTTGCCCTAGATTAGTTGAATCTTCATAAACTGACCCTATGTATTATCCTCTTCTGTTCTTCTCCCTAAAGTGCATCATGAGTTGGTTTAGAGTGAGAGAGAGAGAGAGGAACCTTTAGCAGTACAAATAGATTCTTGGTTCATTTCTCTCTCATGTCCAGGATCTTCAGATTAGATACCTAATGAATTTCACTAAATGTATGTTTCCTATTTGTTTCTTACAATGCTGGTATTAGCTTTTTGGCTTCTATTGTTGTTACTGATCTATTGTCTCTTTTCATTTTCTTGAGTCGAAGGTCTATCGGAAACAACCTCTCTACTTTTTCGGGGTAGGGGTAAGTCTGTGCACACACTCCCCTCCCCAGACTCCACTTGTGAAATTTTACCGGGTTGTTGTTGTTCTATGTTTCCTGTTTGTGTTTTCTGATGCTACGATGTATTTATTCTCTTCATGTAACTGTTGGCTCATGCTTAGGTATTTATGATTATTGTGTGGACGCTGCTACAGCAAAATATTTTCAGATAGGACCATGGAGTTTTCCACCGTTTTGGATTACAACTTAGCCATTTTAAGAAAAAAAAAGTCTTTTTTCTTATGTTAGGATGATTTAAAGCTCTCCTCTTGGTTATGATATTAGCACTCAACAACAACAACAACAACAACAACCCAACCCAGTATAATCCCACTTAGTGGGGTCTGGGGAGGGTTGTGTGTACGCAGACCTTACCCCTACCCTGGGATAGAGAGGCTGTTTCCAAATAGACCCCCGGCATCCTTCCCTCCAATCTTTATGATATTTTTGCAAGAGTGAAGCTTTAATACTCTTGATATGCAATTTCCTGCTTGACAGATGTGGGAGGTACCCTCCGGATGTTAGAACTGCCATCCCAGTTGACGGAAGATTTGAGCATATCGTGTTGTCACACAATGCTACAGCTGATCATGGAATCATTTGGATTGAAAGAGAATCTGAAAAAGCATTAGCAGTAAGTAGCATCAACATACTTTTTCCCTTGAAAGGAAAGAATCCAGTTGGTCATCTATGATTTCATTTTGGTACAAAACATGTTAAGAAGTAAATGCCTTGTTTTCGTCACCCGAAAATTTCCATTGACAGAAGCATAAATCTAGTCATTTGTCATTGATAAGAGGAGTGGTTGTCTTCATAAAGTGAACCAAATACATGTGCTTTTGGACACAACCAGATCTTATCCCACAAAAGTTAACAAACTTTCTGAAATAATCAGTACAGTGAAATGTAGTCAAATGATACTATCTGCATAGAAATTGGAAATAGATTGAGCAAGGGATTATACCTTAGCGGGAAGATGTAGGTTTTTGCACCAACAGTGTTACCCATGTGACATATAAAATGCGGCCTACTTTTCATCTTGGACTTGAACCAGAGACCTCGCCCATGAAGTAAATCATTGAATCTAAGGTCCAACCAATTGGGAGAGAATCAATAGATTCCTTTTTGGGAGCGATTCCAATAGAAGTTCAAATAGTGGGGAACTTACGGTAATTTGCATGTATGAACTTATGGCTTGGTCTCCTTCCATTGCCTTCCATTGTTTAAGTCTAGAAATACTCTACTCCATCTATATTACGTGCTGATATGATGGAACTAGAATGTCTACCAGCTCAGTTTCCATTAAAATCTTTCAATTTCAAGATCCTGAAAAGCATAGTCGCAAAACCAGTGTATAGTCATCCGTGCTATATTTCTGCATGCTTGCAAGTCATTGTCGTCTTCTTTCAGTGGTTACGTTTATCATACAATCAACTATGTCTCAATCCCCTATCAGTTGGGTCATCTATATGAATCTTCGTTTGCAGACACAAATGTAGGATTTGAACTCCATGGTTTCAACCTCTAAGGTTTTTAGCATGAAACCTGTTGTATTTTTAAAGTTATGCCTTCATGTCTACTATGTGTTGTAATTTTAGTAGATTTTACACATAAATTTATGCTCCGCATAAAAAATAGTGGATTCAGATGAACCTGGTACTACTATGCTGCATCCCCCTCCCCCCTTGTGTGTTGGACGAATTTTGATCTAGTTGAGCAAACTCTTCCTTCCAGAGACTTAAGGAGGCTAGTGCTGAGACAACAACTACTCCCCCCAAAGTGCAGAAAATTGAAAGGCTGAAGACATTAGAAAAAGAACACAAGGATGCACTCGAAAGAGCTGTCAGTTTAAATATACCACATGCTGTGGACTCAAATGAAGAGGAATCCGTGGAGAGTATAACTGAGGAGTCATCTCAGAAACAGGAGGAAGATGCAACGATAAGCAAAGAACAGTGCAGTGATGCAATAACTAATTGGAATGAAGTAGTTGAGAAGCTTTTCAATAGAGATGAAACTGGGAAATTACGATTAAAGAGAGATGCAACTGGTCTCAAGTAACAACGCTATTCCAAGGTGCATTCTCTCCCTTTTTATGATGGCTATGTATGTTAGATGAAAGCATTATTACTCGTGTTCCAACAACTCATAATTCTTTATCCGTATCGCCCTGTACAATATCTTCTTTTTGTATATCAACGAAATGTACAATCTGAAGCCCCGTCAATACTACACTTGGAAATTCTTTAATTTTATGTAATTATTTTAGGCAGTTCCTCGTGGAATTTGATTTGTTCATGAATCCTTTTATGCAGTTATTTTAGGCAGTTCTTCGTGGACTGTGATTTGTTCATGAATTCTTGTTCACAATCTGTGTGTTCATTTGGTATTCTGATACCACCCGCTCAAATTTCCGATATTTTTGGATATTATAGCAAATTATTGTTATAGAGAACATATATTATAACAAAATATGACATTTGGTTCCGAAAAAACTTGGATTTTATAGTGAAGTATTGTTGTATAAGGATTCTGTTATAGAGAGTTGTGAATGTATCTTTACATTCTAATTTTTCTTATCAATTGTTCAGTGTGCAGATTAGTTCATTAACTTGTCTACGCTCTACATTAATATCAATCTTATAGTAGTTTTCTCTCCCTGACTTGATCAGAATGGCATCGACAGTTCGATGCTGAGACATTTACTGCTCATGCAATCTTTAACCAAGTCATACTATGTTATGCTTTTTTATAGCCAGCTGGTATGTACTAAGACCAACTCAATAGCTAGTTGCCAATTATGACTGTTAGGATGCTGCTTCTTCCTTCTTTATTGTTTTTAATCTTTCAAATAATTAACAATAAATAAATAGAGAAGGTCCATCTGAGTGTAGTAATAAAAGCCAATGACACCCGGGGGACGGAGCTTGAACACCACTTATGCGTTCGGCCGAACTCATTAGGTTTTGTCCAAACCATGTATTTATTGGGTTGAAATAACATGGTGCATGCGGAAACTAACAATACAAAGCTTGGTGGATGATAATTCAGACGACAAAAGAAAAATATACTAAACTAAGCATAATAATTTATAATGACTTGACCTATTGATCTACATATGATAAAATTAATTATAAAAGAAGAAAAACTATCGAGAGAAAAATCTCCCCCTAAACAAAACTCTTTAATGACTACATTGTGAATATTTTTTATGTGTTTTTGAGAAGTTGAGATCCTTAATTTATAGATTGCAATTCTTGTCTTCTTAGAATATGATAAGACATATTAAGAGATTTAATCCTTTTAGGAGTCTTTTTCCATTCCTTCAAGAAATAGAGTCCTAATAAATTAGAAATTCTGGGCAAATCCTAACAATCTCCCCTTGGCCTGAATTTTCTTGACAAAGTTGGTTCACATTCTTCACATAATCTTCATCACTGCTGCTTGCCATAATAAAAAAATAGTATAGGTTGAAAATCTTGGTAATGGTTAAAAGAAGCCCAAGTATGGGTTAAAAGGAGTCCATGTGTTAAAAATAAACATGGGGTAAAAGAAGTTCATGCATTAAAAATAAGCGTGAGTTAAAACTGGCATTGGAAATCATGCATTACAAGTAGGCATGACTTAAAACTGACATTGGTTAAAAATGGCCAAAATATGGGTTAAAAAGAAAGATGTAACAGCAGGCGTTTTGAATAAAATTGTGATTGTAAATTTATCTCCACATATAGTATGTTGAATAAATCATCATTATCGTCCTGATATAAACACGCATTGAATTTGTTTTCAACCTCGTTCAATCGTTGTCTCTGAACCATTGGCTTTGATACCACTTGTTGGGATCGAAATAACATGGTTCATGCGGAAACTAACAATACAAAGCTTGGTGGATGATAAATCAGACGACAAAAGAAAAATATACTAAACTAAGCATAATAATTTATAATGGTTTGACCAATTGATCTACACATGATAAAATTAATATAAAAGAAGAAAAATTATCGAGAGAAAAATTTCCCCCTAAACAAAACTCTTTAATGACTACATTGTGAATATTTTTTGTGTTTTTGAGAAGCTGAGATCCTTAATTTATAGATTGCAATTCTTGTCTTCTTAGAATAGGATAAGACATTTAAGAGATTTAATCATTTTGGGAATCTTTTTCCATTCCTTCAAGAAATAGAGTCCTAATAGATTAGAAATTCTGGGCAAATCCTAACAGTATTCATGTTAAGAAATTCATCGACTATGTACGATTTATTAATTTAGAACTCACTAACTTAAATAGATAAGATTCGAGTACCCATAATGTCACGACCCAAACCCTGGTCGTGATGGCGCCCAACACAATGCTAGGCAAGCCCGACCATATTATCCCTTAAACCAGCCAGTTATTAATCAAATTAAGCTTAAACAGTAAATGATCATATCAGGTGATAACCGAAACGTAAAACATACAAAATACGGTCCCAAACATATCGTGGTGTCACGAGACCGAGCCTCTACAGAATAGCATCCTAATACAATCAAGTCTAGGCAAGTAGGAAATCAACAAGATGATAGAGAAGGAGAAAACAAGCTCTGCGGACGCTGGCAGCTACCTCGTAATCTCCGCAAAAGTAGATATGGATCAGCAGCTACAATGTCTCAACTGCTCTCGGGCACCTGTGGATCTGCACAGAAAGTGCAGGGGAGTGGGGTGAGTATATTTCAACTCAGTGAGTAACAATAATAAATAATAACCGAAGGTAAGAACTCCTGTGCTATCACTTAGCAGTTCTAAGGCAACCCTCACAGGTACGTCATCACTATAGTAGAATTCTAACCTCCAATCTACGTTTATCTCTACCAGATTCTACACTGAACCAACCCTCACTCGTACCCCTACGGTGTACGGCCATCTCAACATATAAAGACACATACTTATGCCTATAATGTATAAGTGTTTAAGTAGATAGTAGGATATGATTAAGTATAATGCTGCGGCGTGCAGCCCGCTCCAATACATATACCGCTGCGGCGCGCAGCCCGCTCCATTTAACGTCGACGGCGCTCACCGGGGGTGTATACAGACTTCGGAGGGGCTCCCTAGGCCCAAGCACTATAATACTGCGGCGTGCAGCACGATCCACACAAATATTACTGCGGCGTGCAGTCCGATCCAATATATATATGTATATATCTCTATACTGCTGCGGCGTGCAGCCCGATCCCATCATATACACCGGTGCTCACTGAGAATGTGTGCAGACTCAGACTCCGAAGGGGCTCCTACAGCCCAAGCGCAATAATACTGCGGCGTGCAGTCCGTCCCACATGTATGTTACATGTATATTACATGTATATTACTGCGGCGTGCAGTCCGATCCAATATATATACTGTTGCGGCGTGCAGCCCGATCCAATATAGGTATATATATATAATACCTCATAACGGGTCCTCGACCCTATCCCAGTCAGTATATACTTGGCCTCTCGGGCCCAATATAATATATCACAGTGGGTCCTTGACCCTGTCTCAGTCAATATAGACTTGGCCTTTCAGGCCCACTCAGCTAGAACAGGAAATTCCACCTTAGATAATCTCTCTCAATGTACGCATCTAGTACTGGCTCATATTATGCTATACAGCTAGAGCTACGGCTGAGTGTATGTTTCCAACATGATATAAGGGTCACCTAGCTCTATAGGTTCCCTAATGCTCTACAGATTGGCACAAGGCCCCAAACATGGTTATTAGCCCAATTGTACAGTTATAGTCTCAGTAACAGTCATACAACACAGTATTCTATTAGCCGAGAAGGACTAAGTCCGAACCCCCAATCACAATGTCACCACGCCCGTCATAGAACGTGTGTCTCATCTCAATATAGCACTGTGAAGTGCTAGTACGGGGTTTCAAACCCTCAGTACATTGTTTACTACTACCACTCACCTCGAACCGGTAGAAGCTTCAATCCGCCTTGCGCTTGCCTCGCAAATCAATCTCCTCGAGTGCCAAATCTGCTCAAAATCATAGAGAATGCATCAATATACGCTAATTTCACGAAATTCATTCGAAATAACCCAATTTATATCAAAACCCACAAGTTGTCAAAACCCTACTTTTGGTACACTTGTCAAAAAATTACAAAAATCACATATTCGGAATCCTCATCTCGATACGAGTCTAGGTATATAAAATTTACCAAAATCGGACTCCATTTGCCCACTCAAATCAGTGTTTTTCTTAAATTTAGGCCTAGGGCTCAAACCCACCTTTAATCTTCCATTTACATAAATTTAACCCATGATTTCATGTTAAAATGATGTAATTAAGCCACAAAACTTACCTCCAACGAATCCCCGATGAATTACCAGCAATTCCCGTGAGTTTCTTTCTCTAGAACTCAAAAATGGCGTTTTTGGGTATCAAACCCGCGACTGGTTCTGTTCTGAACTTAACTTCACTGCCAGCCTCTTTTCTTCATCGCGTTCGCGACGCCTCTCACGCGAACGCGATGCCTTACCTTTTCCTCTTACGCGAACGCGACCCACCCATCGCGAACGCGATGGCCAACTGGCCTCAACCTTCGCGAACGCGGCACCACCCCTCGCGAATGCGATAGTCACCTGGCCCCAGCCTACGCGAACGCGGCATAGCCCTCGCGAACGCGAAGGCTAAAATTTTGCCCAGTGATCTACAATTTACAGCAGATCATTTCTTGCTTCCAAATGCCGGATGATGGTCCGGATTCACCCCGAGGCCCCCGGACCCCAACGAAAACCACCAACATACCCCAAAACACGATACGAACTTGTTCCAATCATAAAAACACCATCCTAAACATCAAAATCACCAATTACACACGGATTCAAGCCTAAATTTCTTAAAAACTTCCGAATTACACATTCTATCAAAAACCCGACCAAACGACGTCCGAATGACCTGAAATTTTGCGGACATATCCAAAATCACATAACGAAGCTACTGAAACTTTCAGAATTCCATTCCGACTCCCGGATCAAAATCTCACCTACCGTTCGGATTTCGCCAAAATTCAACCTTAGCCAATTCAAGCCTATTTCTACACCGGACCTCCAAATTCAATTCCGATCGCTCCCCTAAGTCACAAATCACCTCCCGGAACTAACCGAATCATCAGAATCCAATTCCGAGTCCTCTAACCAAATAGTCAACTCCGGGTTGACTTTCCTTATTCAAGTCTCCTTCAAAAAGGCTATATGCCTCATTTTCAATCCAATTCACTCCTAATTCACCCGATAGACTCTAACACCGATATAAAAGCATAACACATGTAATTTCAACATAACGGGGTGGTAATTCCCATGATGACGGGCCGAGTCGTCACAGTATATCTTTTATTTAAGGAAAACCTGACAAATCACTGAAAAAATAGAAAAACCGACATAAACCGAATCGAGAAAAATCGACTTAATTTCCCAAGTAGCCTCCTCCACGGGTCGACCTCTCCACCGAACCTTAACCGATGCAATCTCCTTGGACCTCAATTTTCTCACCTGACGACCCAAAATAGCAATAGGCTCCACATCATAGGATAGATCACCATCAAGCTCGATGGTGCTGAAATCTAATACATGAGACGGATCTCCAATGTACTTCCGGAGCATAGACACATGGAATACCGGATGAATGCTGGATAAACTGGGTGGCAAGGCTAACTCATATGCCACCTCTCCAACTCTCCTGAGTATCTCAAAAGGGCCAATATACCTGGGACTCAACTTCCCTTTCCTCCCGAATCTCATGACACCCTTCATGGGTGAAACCTTCAACAATACCCTGTCACCAACCATGAAAGACATCTCTCGAACTCTACGGTCTGCATAACTCTTCTGGTGAGACTGTGCTGTACGAAGCCTCTCCTAGATCAACTTCGCTCTATCCAGAGCATCGTGAACAAACTCAGTCTCTATCAATCTATCCTCACCAGGCTCAAACTATCCCACGGGGGATCTACACCGTCTGCCATACAATGCCTCGTACGGAGCCATCTGAATACTCGACTGAAAATCGTTGTTGTAGGCAAACTCAGCAAGTGGTAAGAACTCATCCCACGAACCACCAAAGTCAATCACACATGCTCGCAACATATCCTCCAGGATCTGAATAGTGCGCTCAAACTGCCCGTCTGTCTAGGGGTGAAATGCGGTGCTCAACTCAACCCGCATATCCATCTCTCGTTGAAATGCTCTCCAAAACTGAGATGTGAACTGAGTGCCTCTATCAGATATAATAGACACCGGGACCCCATGCAACCCGACAATCTCCCAAATAAAGATCGCTGCCAACCACTCCGATGAGTAAGTAGTACTAACTGGGATGAAATGTGCGGACTTAGTCACCCGATCAACAATCACCCATACAGAATCAAACTTCCTTGCTGTCTGAGGGAGTCCAGTAACAAAATCCATGGTGATCCTCTCCCATTTCCACTTGGAAATAACCATACGCTGAAGAACACCGCCCGGTCTCTGATGCTCATATTTGACCTGCTGGTAATTGAGGCACCTGGCTACATGCCTAACAATATCCATCTTCATTCTCCTCCACCAATAGTGCTGTCTCAAGTCTTGGTACATCTTCGCGGCACCTGGGTGAATAGAGTACCGCGAACTGTGTGCCTCCTCAAGTATCAACTCCCGCAAACCATCTACATTGGGCACGCATATGCGGCCCTGCATCCTCAGAACACCATCACTGTCGATAGTCACATCTCTAACATCATTATGCTGCACTTTGTCCTTAAGGACAAGCAAATGTGGGTCATCATACTGTCGCTCCCTGACGCGATCATATAAGGAAGATCGAGAAACAACACAAGCCAACACCCGACTCGGCTCCGAAATATCTAATCTCACTAGCCGATTGGCTAGGGGCCTGAACATCATAAGCAAATGGCCTCTCCCCAACTGGGATGAAAGCTAAGCTGCCCATGCTAACCGCCTTCCGACTCAAGGCATCGGCCACCACATTGGCCTTCCCCGGATGATACAAAATAGTGATATCATAGTCCTTAAGCAACTCCAACCACCTCCGCCGTCTCAAATTAAGGTCCTTCTGTCTGAATAGCTGAAGGCTGCGATGATCCGTGAACACCTCACGTGAGACACCATACAGTAATGCCTCCAAATCTTCAAAGCATGAACTACGGCCGCTAGCTCCAAATCATGAACAAGGTAGTTCTTCTCGTGGGCTTCAACTGACGAGAAGATAAGCAATGACCCTACCCTCCCGCATCAATACCTAACCAATACCAACCCCTGAGGCGTCACAATACACAGTATAAGGATCTGAAGCCGACAACAGTATCAATACTGGTTCTGTGGTCAGTGCTGTCTTGAGCTTCTGAAAGCTCTCCTCGCACTCCTCGGACCATATGAAAGGAACACCCTTCTCAGTCAATCTAGTCAAGGGAGAAGCAATAGAAGAGAATCCCTGAATGAATCGGCGATAATACCCTGCCAGTCCCAGAAAGCTACAAATCTCAGTGACTGATGTCGATCTGGACCAACTCTGCACTGCCTCTACCTTCCTCGAATCTACCTGAATACCATCACGAGACACCACGTGCCCTAAGAATTCCATAGACTCAAGCCAGAACTCACACTTGGAGAACTTGGCGTACAACTTCTCCTCTCTCAATCTCTGCAATACAATACTCAAATGCCAAGCATGCTCCTCCTGGCTACGAGAGTAGACTAAAATGTCAACAATGAACACAATCACAAATGAATCCAGATAGGGCCTGAACACACTGTTCATCAGATTCATGAATGACGCTGGGGCGTTGGTCAGCCCAAAAGACATCACAAGGAACTCATAGTGACCATATCTGGTCCTGAATGCAGTCTTCATAATGTCAGACTCTCTAATCTTTAGCTGATGGTAGCTCGAACGAAGATCAATCTTCGAGAATACCCTAGCTCCCTGGAGCTGATCAAATAAATCATCAATGCGAGCCAGAGGATACTTATTCTTCACTGTTACTTTGTTTAGCTGCCTATAGTCAATACACATCCTCATAGATCCGTCCTTCTTCTTAACAAACAGGACCGGTGCACCCCACGGCGACACACTCGGCCGAACGAACCCCTTATCTAGGAGTTCCTGGAGCTGCTCCTTCAATTCCTTCAACTCAGCTGGTGCCATACGATACGGAGGAATAGAAATAGGCTGAGTGCCTTGCACCAAATCAATACCAAAATCAATATCCCTGTCCGGCGGCATGCCCGGCAGGTCTGAGGGAAACACATCAGGAAAGTCTCGCACAATGGGAACAGAATCAATACTGGGAGTCTGGGCCTCGACCTCCCGCACAAATGCTAAACAAGAGAGACATCCCTTCCCAACCATTCGTTGGGCCTTGAGGAAAGATATTACCCTGCTAGGTACATACTCAGTCGTGCCTCGCCACTCGATCCTCTGAATGCCCGGCATAGCCAAGGTGACTGTTTTAGCATGACAATCCAGAATAGCATGACATGGAGATAGCCAGTCCATGCCCAATATAACATCAAAATCGATCATGCTGAGAAGAAACAGGTCCACTTGGGTCTCCAGACCCTCAATAGTGACCGAACAGGACCGGTATACATGGTCCACAACAATAGTATCCCCTACCGGGGTAGATACATGCACTGGCAGCTCAAGACACCCTCGGGTCGTGCCCAAACGAGGAGCAAAATATGTAGACACATAAGAATAAGTAGAACCAGGATTGGACAACACTGGCATCTCTGTGGCAGACTAAAATAATACCTGTGATAGCTGCATCAGAAGCAACGGCCTCAGATCGGCTCTGAAGAGTATAGCATCTAGCATGTCCGCCTGATCGGCCTCCCCCTTGAGGGAGACCCCTAGCTGACTGACCCTCACCCCTAGCTGGCGGGGTGGGTGATGAAGTAGAAGGACCAGATGACGAGGGCTGCCCCCTGTGCTGATAAGACCTAGAAACAAGACGGGGACACTCTCTACGGTAGTGCCCAAACTCTCCGCACTCGTAGCAACTCCCCGGTGCTGGGGGCTGAGACTGATAAGGACCTCTGGCGCTGGAGTGACCAGCTGATGAACTAGGCCGAGATGAACCCTGAGCAGATGGGGCCTGTAAAGAACTCTGAGCTGGCATGGCGCTGAGAGATGGCTAGCTCTGGTGCGAACCCTGATAACCGTGACTAGAAGACCACCCACGACGATCAGAGCAACCCGACTGCGAAGATCTGAAAGAGCGACCTCGGCTCTGATGACTCTGGCCTCTGCTCTGAGTGCCACTGGAACTAACTGCTCCTCGAGGCCTCTTGGCCTCCCTCTCATCCCGCTCCCGGCGACGATCTGTCTCTATGTCGCGAGCAATATCCACAGCATCCTCAAATGTACGACTCAAAACCCTCTCCCGAGTCATCGGAATACGAATGGGATAAATGAGGCCGTCCACGAAGCGTCCAATCCTCTCTCTGTCGGAAGGAACCAACCACGGTGCATATCTAGACAATTCTGTAAACTTGATCTCATATTCTGACACTGACATGTCCCCTTGACGGAGACCTTCAAACTGCCTATGCATCTCTTCTCTCTGAGATCGAGGCACCCACTTCTCTAAGAACATAGTGGAGAACTTTGGCCATGATAGTGGTGCTACCCCTGCTGGCCTGCGCGCTCATAAGCCTCCCACCAAGTGAAGGCTGGCCCCTGAAACTGAAAGGTAGTGAAGGATACACCACTGGACTCCAAGATCCCTACCGTACAGAGCATCCGATGGCACTTGTCCAGAAAACCTTGGGCGTCCTCGCCCGGAGCACCAGTGAACACTGGAGGAGATAACCTGGTGAACCTATCGAGATGACGCTGCTCATCGTCCGACATAGCTGGGACCCTGTCCCCCTGAATCTGATCTGCTGGTTGAACTGGAACCACAGGCTGAACTGGAGGAGCCTCTGGTGTCTGCAAGCCCTACACTGCTGGCTCTAGAGTGCGTGCTGCGGGGGTCTGATGACCACCCCCAGTCCCTGATGTAGCTCCTGCGGTAGTAAATGAAACCGTCTGTGCCAGGCCAGTGCAAACTGCAAGTATCTAAGCCAGGGTCTCCTATAGACTCGGAATGACAATGGGCACAGCTAGTACCTGAACTGGCGCTGCTGGAACCTCTGCAACTGGGGGCTGTGGGTCAGCTGGTACTGCATCAGCTGCCCTACCTCCGCCACAACCACAGCCGCGTCCACGGCCTCTAGCAGGTGGTAGTGGTGGTCATCCTCCCCGTCCGGAAGCTCGAGTTCTCGCCATCTGTGAGAGAATAGAATGTCAAAGTTTAGTTTAAGTCAAAATTAATCGCACGACAAGAATTCCAAGAATTGAAACTTTTCCTAAAAGGTTTGCAGGCTCCCGAGGATAAGTACAGGCGTCCCCGTACCGATCCACGAGACTCTACTAAACCGGCTCATGACTCGCGAGACCTGTTAACCTGGGCTCCGATACCAACTTGTCACGACCCAAACCCCGGTCGTGATGGCGCCCAACACAATGCTAGGCAAGCCCGACCATATCATCTCTTAACCCAGCCAATTATTAATTCCAATTAATCAAATTAAACTTAAACAGTAAGTCAGGTGATAACCGAAACGTAAAACATACAAAATACGGTCCCAAACATATCGTGGTGTCACGAGACTGAGCCTCTACAGAATAGCATCGTAATACAATCAAGTCTAGGCAAGTAGGAAGTCAACAAGATGATAAAGAAGGAGAAACAAGCTCTGCGGACGCTGGCAGCTACCTCGTAGTCTCCGCAAGAAGTAGATGTGAGCAGGCAGCAACAATGTCTCAACCGCTCTCGGCTACCTGTGAATCTGCACAAAAAGTGCAGGGGAGTGGGGTGAGTATATTTCAACTCATTGAGTAACAATAATAAATAATAACTGAAGGTAAGAACTCCTGTGCTATCACTTAGCAGTTCTAAGGCAACCCTCACAGGTACGTCATCACTATAGTAGAACTCTAACCTCCAATCTACGTTTATCTCTACCAGATTCTACACTGAACCAACCCTCACTCGTACCCCTACGGTGTACGGCCATCTCAACATATAAAGACACATACTTATGCCTATAATGTATAAGTGTTTAAGTAGATAGTAGGATATGATTAAGTATAATGCGCGCGTGCAGCCCCGCTCCAATACATATACCGTCGCGGCGCGCGCAGCTCGCTCCATTTTACGTCGACGCGCGCTCACCTGGGGTGTATACATACTTCGAGGGCTCCCTAGGCCCAAGCACTATAATATCGCGGCGTGCGCACGATCCACACAAATATCACTACGGCGTGCGTCCGATCCAATATATATATGTATATATCTATATACCGTCGCGCGTGCACCCCGATCCCATCATATACACCGTGCTCACCGAGAACGTGTGCGTACTCGTACTCCGAGCGTGCTCCTACGTACCCCAGCGCAATAATACCTCGGCGCGCGGTCCGTCCCACACGTATGTTACATGTATATTACATGTATATTACACGCGCGTGCGTCCGATCCAATATATATACTGCTGCGGCGTGCACCCCGATCCAATATAGGTATATATATATATAATACCTCATAACGGGTCCTCGACCCTATCCCGACCAATATATGCTTGGCCTCTCGTGCCCAATATAATATATCACAGCGGGTCCCGGACCCTATCTCGCCCAATATAGACTCGCCTTTCGGTGCCCACTCGCCTAGAATAGTGGATTCCACCCTAGATAATCTCTCTCAATGTACACATCTAATACGGGCTCATATTATGCTATACGGCTAGAGCTACGGCTGAGTGTATGTTTCCAACACGATATAAGGGTCACCTAGCTCTATAGGTTCCCTAATGCTCTACAGATCGGCACAAGGCCCCAAACATGGCTATTAGCCCAATTGTACAGTTATAGTCTCAGTAACAGTCATACAACACAGTATTCTATTAGTCGGGAAGGACTAAGTCCGAACCCCCAATCACAATGTCACCACGCCCGTCATAGAACGCGTGTCTCATCTCAATATAGCACTGTGAAGTGCTAGTACGGGGTTTCAAACCCTCAGTACATTGTTTACTACTACCACTCACCTCGAACCGATAGAGGCTTCAATCCGCCTTACGCTTGCCTCGCAAATCAACCTCCTCGGATGCCAAATCTGCTCAAAATCATAGAGAATGCATCAATATACGCTAATTTCACGAAATTCATTCGAAATAACCCAATTTATATCAAAACACACAAGTTGTCTAAACCCGACTTTTGGTACACTTGTCGAAAAATTACAAAAATCACATATTCGGAATCCTCATCTCGATACGAGTCTAGGCATATAAAATTTACCAAAATCGGACTCCATTTGCCCACTCAAATCAGTGTTTTTCTTAAATTTAGGCCTAGGGCTCAAACCCACCTTTAATCTTCCATTTACATAAATTTAACCCATGATTTCATGTTAAAATGATGTAATTAAGCCACAAAACTTACCTCCAACGAATCCCCGATGAATTACCAGCAATTCCCGTGAGTTTCTTTCTCTAGAACACAAAAATGGCATTTTTGGGTATTAAACCCGCGACTGGTTCTGTTCTGAACTTAACTTCACTGCCAGCCTCTTTTCTTCATCGCGTTCGCGACGCCTCTCACGCGAACGCGATGCCTTACCTTTTCCTCTTACGCGAACGCGACCCACCCATCGCGAACGCGATGGCCAACTGGCCTCAACCTTCACGAACGCGGCATTGCCCTCGCGAACGCGATGCCTTACTGAACCTGGCCTTCGCGAACGCGGAACCTTCCTTCGCGAACGCGAAGGCTTATTTTATGCCCAGTGATCTACAATTTACAGCAGATCATTTCTTGCTTCCAAATGCCGGATGATGGTCCGGATTCACCCCGAGGCCCCCGGACCCCAACGAAAACCACCAACATACCCCAAAACACGATACGAACTTGTTCCAATCATAAAAACACCATCCTAAACATCAAAATCACCAATTACACACGGAGATTCAAGCCTAAATTTCTTAAAAACTTCCGAATTACACATTCTATCAAAAACCCGACCAAACGACGTCCGAATGACCTGAAATTTTGCGGACATATCCAAAATCACATAACGAAGCTACAGAAATTGTCGGAATTCCATTCCGACCCCCGGATCAAAATCTCACCTACCGTTCGGATTTCGCCAAAATTCAACCTTAGCCAATTCAAGCCTATTTCTACATCGGACCTCCAAATTCAATTCCGATCGCTCCCCTAAGTCACAAATCACCTCCCGGAACTAACCGAATCATCCGAATCCGATTCCGAGCCCTCTAACCAAATAGTCAACTCCGGGTTGACTTTCCTTATTCAAGTCTCCTTCAAAAAGGCTATATGCCTCATTTTCAATCCAATTCACTCCTAATTCACCCGATAGACTCTAACACTGATATAAAATCGTAAAACATGTATTTACAGCATAACGAGGTAGTAATTCCCGTGACGACGGGCCGGGTCGTCACACATAAACTTTAAATTGTGGCTCCGCCTCTAATAATACTGTAGTTTGAATTGTAACCTTTTTGTCGAAGGGCACTTGGAATCAAGAAACGTATGGAGGGGGGTACGCAGGGGCATATTTAGGTCAAGGGTATGGGTTCACGTGAACCTATACTCCTAACTCCTAAATCATGTGTAATCATGTTATATTTTTTTAAAATTACTTAAATTAATGTGAGTGCACCCATGCTCAAAGATTTATATGATGCAATTATTATTGGGTATCTCTATGAGTAAAATTGGTGGCTCAAATCCCACTTCAGACGAAATTATTTTCGGTACAGAGCATTGATATATACGTGAAAATAACCAAAAAATTTAAAACTGCCATTTATAATTTTTAAAATGTAGTGAGTTCATGGTAAGAGACTAAAGTAAAACACGTGATTTTAGATTCACCTTTTCACAATAGTGCACTCATCATTTTTAAATTCTGGATCCGCCTGTGGAGTACGTGCTTCCTCTTTAAGTACATTATTGAATCTGAATTAGCCAGACTAATGCTTATCTAGTGTATATGACACCAGATGATATTTATACCAAAAAACGAGAGGGAGAGGGGTGGAACACAACCAACAAGGAATTTTAACAAGTGAATGAGAATAGTCAAACAATGGTGCAACTCTGTGGTCCTTGTATGTCAACAAAAATCACAACTTTGGCAATACAAGACCATAATGATGGAGCATCATGTTGTCCCTGCATGTTTCTGCATTGAAAAAAGATAGTAGTATTAAATTAGGAGTGGTCCTGGTGCTTGACATGTGCCAATTTCCTAACTTTACGCCCTCATCTAAATTTATAGATTTGATATTTCTGCTGAATGTATACTTTTGCTACAATTTCAAACTATACTTGATAAGTAGGTCATTAAACCAAGAAATAGAATGTGCTAAGCTCGATTGTTCCTAAAATTTCTCAAAGTATCCATACCTTATAGTATATAGCTTTCTTCTCTTTTATCAACTTTCAATATGATACTTTATTTACATTTAACACATCCAATATATGAACTCTGTAAATACTATTTTAAAATTCTAGATTCGCTTCTCACTAATATTTATAGTACAGTCAAACCTTTTTATAACAACTTCGTTTATTTCAATATTTTTTTGCTGTTATAGTGAAGTATTTTTATAAAAAAATATATTATAATAACATAATATAAAAATCCGTTCTAAAAATATAATTTTTATAGTGAACGATTATTATACGAGGATACTGATATAAAAATGTCTGACCGTATTCTTCGTTGCACCCAATCACAAATTCCACCAACAACAAATTCTGAACCCTAACTCAAATCCAGACACTTAAGAAGATTCCAACAATCTGCTGCTCCCACCACCAGCAGGCATCAAAGGACTTGTCGTATTAGATCAAGATTCCAACCCCAAGTGGAACCTTAGACAAAGACATGATTATAGTAACAATTTTTATATGAATAAAAGATAATGTCTCCATATAAAGACTATCTAGTTCGTACACATGATGTCTTTTGTCCAACAAATCCTGTTAACTCATGACCTTTTAATCCATTAAAGTGTCTTCATCTCATTATCCTCTTATCCAATAATATTCTTTTATTTTTTTTCCCACTTGAGCTCCATTAGAAACTCACTTTTGCAGTCACCATCAAGAACTAACTCCAACTCACCAAATACCAAATGTATGTATTCTCTTATCCATCAACAACAACAATAACTAGGCATGAGCCCAAACAAACAAAATTCAAAAAGTTTGAAATATTTAATTAAGATTCAAAAAGTCTTTTTTAAAAGTATTGTGGCATCCAATAGTTCATCAATTAACCTAATACTACAACACAAGTATATGGCTCATGCTAATCTTGTAATCAATCATACCTTTGGGACAAGTTAGGACTCAAAACTAAGATAGTTCAATTGTAAAAGGGCAGTTTCAAAAAGATGCATTCTAATTTTAACACACAGATAACAGAGTGAAAAGTGCAGCAATTACACACAGTAACAAGGATAACAGATCTCTCTACAGTGAATCTTGAACAAAGATACATTCATTGTCTTACTAGAACTACACAAGTCATAATCCACAACAAGTGAGGCATTAACCAAGAGGAGATCCTACTAATAAAAGGGCTGCTACACTAAGCTACCACGGTAATTTGAGAAAGAGCTAGACCACATCAGTACAACTGATCACAATCAGGTTCAGAGAAAGAGCTAAACCACATCAATCGTAGTCTTACATAGAGACTACTTGCACCACTTTGAATCCCCAAGCCCTAGTCACACGACAAAAAAGCAAATACTAATACCTAAACAAAAAGAAAAATAAGACAACTAAGTCATAACTAGAGTCATCACCATCAACAGATCTAGTCCAACAATAAGCCTCCAATTTTTTTTTCAGCTTTCCTCTACATCATCATCATCATCATCTTGTGCAGGCTGTGGCCTAACTTTTCTAGGCCTACCCCTAGGCTTGCCAGAAGAATTGGGGGCTGGTGTTGGCTTTGGCTTTTTTGAAGTAGGTGGTGCATTGGGGTCTTTTCTTGGTCTTCCTCTTGGCCTTGGTGATGCAATTTCTGCAGATTCTGCACCAGGTGGCAAAGAAACTTTAGGTTTTGGTGGTCTGCCTCTACCCCTTTTCTGAGGAACATCTGTACCGGGCTTCATGTAACTGTTCTTGATGAAAATGAGGTCTCCAGTTTGCTTCATGTTGTCCAAATGTAAAGTTAGAAACTCTGAATGATCTTTACCCAGATCTCCATATTTTGATTCAATGTAAGTTGATATTGATGACTTGTTTGAACCCCCTTCTTGATTTAGTGCTTCAATGGCTTCATATATCATCTGATAAAACAAAACCCAAATATTTCTTTTTCAGATTCTTGTTTTTATTCAAGAAACAAACATGCAGATCTGTTAAAAAAGCAATCTTGATATCATATATCTTCATAAAGTGCTAAAAATAGCCACTTTAAACTACTGTTTTTTTTCTTTTACAAAATTTTTCTAGGGATTGAACAACAATTGCAAAAACTCAAACTTAAGAAGCACTAAGTCCTGAAGAATAAGAGAAATATTAAGTGAATTACCTACTAACAAAGGTAAAAAGCTAGAATTTTTTTCTTGTTTATGTTACAATGAGGGCTAAAGAAAAAAGGGTTCTTGCATGTATCTTTAAAGATTGGATCTTTCATCTAGAATTAAGAAAAAATTAGTGAAATATGTTGGGGGAAAATCAAAATTTGTGTTTAAAAGTATAGGACTTTGGGGGTATAACCGGAGCTAAAAATGTTTAAAAAAATGAAAAAAGCAAAAAGGGTAACTAGAAAGCTTGGTTTACCTCAGGGTATGATGGAAGTTTGTTGAAGCTTTCAGTTGCCATGGCACACACACACACAGTGAAAAAGAGAGAAAGTGAGAGAGATGTCCCTACAAAGAAAGAAGAGTGTCAGCTTCTAAAGCACAGTGGAAAATTGCTGCTCATAAACTAGGAACTAGGAATCAAAGAACTAAAGAGAGATATCTGAACCAGAAAAAAACAAAGTATACTCAAGTATATGAATGGCTGAAGATTATGGATAGGAACATAATCCAACGGTTGATAATCTTAGTTACATTGTGTTACAAGGATATGTGACGTGGCTTTCTTTTTGTCTTTTTGGGGATTCAACAATGGGCTATAACTTTAATGAAGATATCTTTACACAAATAGCCAATTATATTAATTATTTACTTTTTTTTAGTTATATACATAGATTATATACAATCATATATATATATATATATATATATGTATGTATAATACATAAATTATGCATATATTGTATATTCAATAGCTATTTATAGTTTAAATAATAAGGTGAACAGTTATTTGAGTTAATTCTTCTTTGACGAACGTTATGCCCATCTTATAATAGGACGTTATCATAGTGCAGCCCACTTAGAAAGGGGAGGAACTTTCATAAGTACCATGTTTTAAAAGAAGAGATAATACATAAAATACCCATCAAACTTGTCCGAAAAAATCATTTACACACCTAAACTTTACGGGTAATCTTTTACCCCACTATTCTAAATTTAAGTGAATTTAATACCCCCTTCAAAAAACTGAACCAAGTCTTATGATGGATGTGTGTTACACGCACCATAAGTTCCATATTTTCAGTTTTTTTTAAAAATTTTAGTTTTTAAAAAATGAATATTTTATGTTAAAAAACAAAAAAACAAAATTTTACAAATTTGTGTTCCAAGTTTCTACAAAACAATTTTTTTTTTAAAACTAAAATAAAAATAAAAATATATACTTTTAAAAAAAGAAAGTATTTTGTTGACAATAATATTTTCAGTTTTTAAAAACAAAAATATTTTGTAAAAAATAAAATTTATTTTTTCTGTTTACAAAAAAAAAATTCAGTTTTTACATAAATAAAATATTAAAAACAGAAAAAAATAACATTTTTCAAAAACAAAAATACTTTGCTTGAATTTTTTTCTTCAGTTTTTCAAAAACAAAAATATTTTGTTAAAAAAACTATTTTTTAACAAATTGTAAAAACTTGTTTTTTGTAAAATTTGAAAAAATAATAAAAACGAAAAAAAATAGTTTTAACAAAATATTTTTCGTTTTTAAAATAATGAAGAAAATGTTTCCAACAAAATATTTATGTTTTTGAAATTTATTTTTTCTTCAGTGTTTCAATTCTTTTTAAAGATTTTTTTGTGTAAAAACTACAAAAATAAATTTTGTAAAACTAGAAAAAAAAATTTAACATAATATTTTCATGTTAAGAAGAAAAAATGGAAAATAAAAGAGAAAAAAATAATATTAAGTTAATTAGTTATAATATCCTATTAAAAAGTGACACATGGACCTGTAAATTAATTTAAAATTTTTTTTTGCCTTCACGCGCAACTACTATGTTAACTACACGTTTTGCGCAGAGGGGGTATTAAATTCACTTAAGTTTAGAAGAGTGGGGTAAAATGTCGCCCGTAAAGTTTAGGTGTGTAAATGATTTTTTCGGACAAGTTTGATGGGTACTTTATGTATTATCTCTTAAAAGAATAAATACAAAATTCTAGCACCATTAAATATATTTCAATAGTTGCACTGTATTATGTACGTAAATAGTAGAAACTTAAAAATAAGTTGGCATCCTTTAATGTTCAAGAATATCCCAATTTCCTATCCAAAAAATTTCTCCAAAAAATAAGCACTTCACTTTATCTCCGTAACTCTTGGCATCATATTCATTGCAAACACATTATTCCCCCTTCTTTTCCAAATCAAATAAGATAAAATAGTAATATATATATATATATATATATATATATATATATATATATATATATATATATATATATATATATATATATATATATATATATATATATATATATACCGATGTCCAAAATTATGTTCGGATGATTCCTACAAACACCAATGTCCGAGTTCAAGAACTTGCTTTATTTAATTCTATATGCAATCTAGAATTTTCACTTTCGAGTTCAACTCTAGATTCGTAAGTAGTATTTCACTGTTAGCTACGCAGCAAAATAATTAAGAATATAATTAAATAATCTATCCAATCTGATAAAATCAAACTCGTCAATTTAAACATTCATTTAGCACCCATGATCCCAGAATAATAAGGTTCTTAACTACTCATATTCATATAATCTTTAAAAATAATATTTTTACAATAAAATCAATGAATACTAGAAGAAAAATAATGTAATAATTGATGTAATCCGTGCTCCCAAGTATTTAGTACTTTTGTTCCTCTCTCCAAGTAGCGTCATTCATGCCAAAATAGGTTTAGGTTGGCTTTTATATGAGTTAGGGGTGTCTTGGGGTCGAAATAACCGAGTCATGATCGAAATATGACAAATCACGTCACCAACGCCTAGGGCAGCATGGGGTACTAAACCTGGCACTGGATTTTTTTACCATTCTGTTTTGTGCACCACAGATAGCGCTCCACGCTGGCTGTAGCGCCATAAGGTGCACTTTTCTCTTCTTTTTTTTCACATTTTCACTCCAATTCGCGAATCTTCGTCCAAAATTATGTCCGGATGATTCTTACAAATACAAATACCATAAATTAGTATAAATCATTACAGTACACACCAAGGTACGATATATGAGCGAAATGTGAGGCAATATATATAAAATTATGCATACTTTAAGCCGAATATCAATTATGCAGGAATTAATACGACGAACCGAATGTGTATTTCTAATATAGTGGAATAGTATATTTGTAATTGATGTATTATTTTATAGGATATAGATTATGGAATGAAAAATATATGTTCTAATTATACGAGATAATTAAAATTATTTAAAACAAAAAATAACATTAAAATTTTTTTATTCTTGACAATCTTAGTGATACATCAAGAACTCTTTATAGGTAAATATTTATTATGCCAGCTGCTTACACCAAACCAATTTTACTATGGTCAAGTGATTTCACGAAGTAAAAATATGCATTAATTGATTGTGAAAGTGAATTTGCAAACCCATGAATACATCTATTGATTTGGCATAAATAATAGCCAGAATTTTCATATGTTGATCGCCAAGATTTGCCACAAAACATGGCAATCTCAAAATTTGTTATATGGGAAAGTTCTGGCAATCACTAGGAGCGCTTCTCAAATTCTATCTGGATGCTACTTTACCCGGACTTTTTTTACTGGGAAAAAAATTTAAACGGTGGTTCTAAATAGGGGTGTGCATTCGATTTATCAATTCGATTTTGATTCTTATCGATAATTACTTATCGATTATCGATTTGTACATATGCTTATCGTTATCGTTTCAATAAGGTTTCGATTTTTTCGATTTCGATTTATTAATTTTTGGGGCTTATCGATTAGGTTATCGATTACACCAATAAGAAAATTTGCAGGATTCCACGGAAAGTATATTGCTATAAACACGCCTAACTAATGTCACACCTCCTTTTGGCGCGCCCGCTACCCGGGGGTAGGAGCGCAAGGGAGTTTTTTCCAATTTAAGTGACAATATTCGAAACGGGATTATTTTATTTATTTCAGAGTCGCCACTTGGAATAAATTAAGGTGTCCCAAGTCACCGATTTATTTAAATCCCGAATCGAGGAAATTCCGACTTTCCAAATGAAGTCTGCGAACCAGAAATTCTAAGTAAGGAATTCTGTTGACCCGAGGGAAGGTGTTAGGCACCCCCGGATCCCGTGGTTCTAGCACGGTCGCTTCAATTATTATAAATGGCTAAAAATACCTGATTTTATACATGTTTATAAATTATGTGCTCCAATTAAACCTTTTAAACCGCTATATTAATTTGAAACCATGCCAAAAGAAAGACTTAATTGCAACATAGACTCGGACTTTTGACAGATAGGTGAATATATAAAAAAAAGTATCCGGATTATTTATTTGAAACTATGCCGATTAAAACCATTGTAAAACTAACCCAAAAAAAATCAATTTACTTAACAGTGTATCCCTTAAAATTATTTCCAATTAAAGAATCATACCAAATGATATATTATTTCCTAGCTTTTTGATTTATGGCCGGAGATTGAATGACAAGATATAAACTAATGGGAAAATTGACCAAAATATACGAAATAGAGTTAATTCGTCTTGGTTAATTATTTAAACGCGAGGTTGCCTATTTTGGATTTCGCTATCCTTAATCTGACATTAATTGATGAAATCGACATTATATGATTAAAGTGACTAACATTGTTATCTAAAGGTATTGTCTAACTTATCTTGCTTGCTTAATTATAAATAGACCTCAAAAGAAAAATCAAAGCAAAGAAAAGTCCAAAAAAATGATTCCAAACATCTTATGTTAATAGCTAAAATTTAACCGACCCAACCTCTTGATTATGCTTAAACTACTTGACTTTAACAAATTACCTATGCAAAATATCAAAGGGAGTCTCAATCCGAGTTGGCTAGTTTTACTTACACAAATCCAAACGTATACTAAAAATATAGAAAAACTAATTAAGTAGAAATGAAAACTGATATCTATTTTTTATCAATAATCCAAAATAATCCAAGCTTACAAATACGAGCCTAGCAAGTTTTGTTTCAATTCGTATTAAATAAACATACAAGAATAATGCACCTTCAATCTTCTAATGAATAACTGTACGATATCTATTTTTAGCTAACAGTCCTTAATAAGTAGTTAAAAAAAAATCATTTATGTAACGACTTCAAACAAAGGATTCAAAGTGGTCTTCCAATTCATTTCTAATTCACTTCGGGTACAAGTATGATCGAGCTCAAAAGATGTGTACCTGGAATGTGATAGTACAAATGGAGGAAGAAAGATCAGTAACAGCACAGTGAGCAGCGACAAAAACAGTAACTAACAGCAACAGTGAAGCAGCAACCAAAAGTTTTGAGCAACAGAAAATCCCAACCAACACAGCAAATCAATGATTGGATGATAACCAAATTCAAACCAGCATCAAACAGTGAATGAAAATCCTCAGAATAGTTTCAAAATCAGCTTGAAACTTTAAAACCAATGCAACAGTATAAGAGGATAGAATTTCACTCCTTCTTTTGGCTAAATATCACTCTTGAAACTCACTTAAAACACTTTCAACAAACAAAGACTCTCCAAGAAAATCCGACGGCTTTTATTTCTCACAATGACTCTGAAAGATATCAAAATATGTATGTGCAAAACCGAAGAACTCTCTCCAGCTCTCTCTGTTTTTTTTTTCTTTTTTAAGTGTTCTGCCAAGCCTTCTCTCTGTGTATTTTTGTGTATATGTCTCTATTCTGAATGTGTTTGTGAAACAGTGTGTATATATTTTTCAGAGTGTTCACTATCAGTGTGTGTGTATACTGCCAGTGAGTCTATCTGTTTTCCAG